>OX336395.1:117393278-117910778 GCA_946902985.2 Meconema thalassinum | reverse complement strand
TCAGCATGAAAAGTTCTACAAAAAGTCCGCGAGAGCATATCTTTATCTTCAATACATCGCCCACTATAAGTATTTTTAGACTGGATGGAAGGGGCACGTCCCCTCGCGCTCTGGTGAGCGTGACAGCATCCCTCGCGTTGACCTTGCTTTGCCGTTGGTTTGCACTTGCCGTTCGCGAGTAATTTGAAACAAGATAAGCAAGATAAGTATTATGCAGGTAATTTTCTAACATGTCAAGAGTCTTTGGCTTCCTCCAGCCTTTCTAGTATTTTTCAGCATTTGTACCATTTAAAATGATACAAAGTCTAGTCATTCAGACTGACTGTCACTGTAAGTTTGTAGTTAGCTTTAGGTTTAGTTCCATTTTGTTTACATTTTCGCTATCACCCAAATAATTAGGGCCCGATAACCCAGATATTAGGTCCCTTAAAACGACAGTTATCATCATCATCATCATCATCATCATCATCATCTTCTTCTTCCTCATCTTCTCCCCCTCCTACGCCCTCTCGCTGGGGCCCACGAAAGCTGGGACGTGGTTTGGTGACCAAAAAACCTCAACCGAGTTAGGCATTGCATTTACTTACTGTCATATTTCCTTTCGACCGCTCTTGGTTATCTATTGTTATCTTACGGCGGTATTAGGGTATCCGAGCCCTAGGGGAGTCTTTCATTTCCCCGCCTTAATTGGCTCTTGCATCACCTTTCCTGATACCTCATAAATAGGAACAGAATTTTTTGAGAACATATGCGCATATGCAAACGCATATTTTGTGTGTTTTTTTTGCATATTCTGAACATAACAGCATATTTTAGCATATACATTTGAAATCAAGTATAATTTAGAACATCTGGAATACAATTGGTTTCGCCTGTGTGTTGGACATCCCTTGTAAGCAACTTTCTGAGAAACAGATAACGAGATAACAGTATTTTACGCCTGGCATTTCAAGATTTATTTTACTTATTTATCGTATGTATTTTAGTGCCGGGAGTGTCCGAGGACATGTTCAGCTCACGAGAGGCTGTAGCTGCTTCAAGCGGACACCACTAGGGTGAGCAACAAGTTCCGCTCATTTTCAAGTAGTTCGCCACCAGATATCAATGATAACTAGTGGTGAACGTTGGAACTTTGATAGAGCGTTACAACGAAATCTAACCTAACAATTTAGCTTCATTCAAGTTTAGTCTGTGGAAGGATCTTTTACATGCCATAAATCTATGGCATGGGACCGCCGGCTTTACTTCTCCTCCGAAGGAAGGAATACTGAAGGATTTTAACGCTCTTAAAAATCCGACGACTTCGGCCGGGTTTGAACCTGCTATCTTGGGCACAGCAGTTCAGCATGCTACCAACTACTCCACCGAAGTCGCCTGGCATTTCAAGAAATGGATGTGGAAGGACATTCCTTCCACCATCTTGGCAGCCAGTAGGCCAGAGTTCGTTTTGTGAGGAGTTTCTTCAGTTAAAGTGTAACTTAGTTCTCTGCATATCCTTTACTCAAAATGCCTAAAGAGAAGAGCAGCATAAAGTATTTATTAAATCAGTGGGTGTCAGGCAATAGATACATATTATTCTATTCATGGCGTTGTTTACTGTCAAATATGCTCGAGGGAAGTGAAATGTGAAAAGAAATTTCAACTTAAACAACATGCAAAAACGACTGCACATATTACGGCAAAGAAGCGAAAGAAGAGTGAATAAGATTGGCTTAAGTGCTTATGAGCCTACTTTTCAATTTTTAGCCTATTTTTTATTTTGAAAAAAAAAAAATAGGCTTATGAGATCACCTTTTGTCCGTGTGTGTGTGCGCGCGTGTGTGTATGTGTGTGTGCGTGTGTGTGTGTGTGAGGTGTGTGTGTGTGTCCCCTAATAAAATCTAAACGGCTGGAGCGATTTCAATGAAACTCGGTAAGTTCATAGCACTATTCCCGGCGACCTCGACCGTGCCCTTCAAATTTTGTTACGTCTCACCAATCCAACATGGCGGCTGTGCGAAATATTTCACTAGCATTCAATATCTCCGAAACTATTACCGATATCACACTGAAATTGTGTACGGTGATAAAGGGCACTACTAGAAGTACACCTATGAGACTTTCAAAAACCTGGTTACTACAAAACCAACATGGCGGTCAAGCGAAATTGAGACTTTTAAATAGATATTTATCGCGATTTAACTATCCAAACGTAATGAAACTTGGTACACCAAATGTTTATACACATTGTAATGCACTGGAGTCTAATTTAGTTCAATTGTTTACATAACCTCAAAATGGCGGCTGTGCGAAATATTTTACTGACATTCTATATCTCCGAAACTATTACAGATATCATCATGCAATTTTGTACGGTGATAAAGGGTACTGATACAAGTTTACCTATGTATAAACCTGTCAAGTACAAAACGAACATGGCGACCAAGCGAATTTGAAATATATTAATAGACATTTCTCGTGATTTAACTCTCTGAGCGCAGTGAAATGTGGTACAGTAAATGATTTTGCAGATTGTAATGCACTGCCATCTAATTTAATTCAATTGTTTGCATAACCTCAAGATGGCGGCTGTGCGAAATTTTAAAATTAAGTTGTTATTCTTGTGTCGTAATCATGGGATCGAAGTGAAAGTTTGAATAATTGAAGTTTGAATACCACACGTACACAATAATCTTAATGTAATAATACAAAAATAAATATCCATCCTGGCGACCATATGAAATATTTAGACGGTTCTCAATATCTACGAATCTGTTACAGCAATTAAACTGAAATTTTGTATGTTGATAGAGACAATTAACATGAGCAGGATATATGAAAATAGGCTGTATAGTTCTTCACGGAACTACTTGTTTAAAAATGAGGAAGGAGTAGGCTTATGAAATCGATCCGGAAAAATGTGTGTCTGTCTGTGTGTGTGTGTCCCCCTATCAACTCCTAAATGGCTGCAGCTATCGAAACCAAATTTAGTATTAGTCAAGATCTATATCTGAATATCCCAAGGCCATATTTGAAAATGACGGTGCTACCAACTGCTGGAAAATCCCAATTGAAATTTCAGCTCCATCTTGGAAGGTATGCATGGGAGCTTTTCCAAAACTGGCACACATATAGATAATAATATTTCAGTTTAATTTCCAGGGAGCCATACATGGCAATCTTGCCAACATAATTCTAAGCCTGCAGATAGGTCTAATTTTTAAAAGCATGTACCTTCTACACTATCAATTGGATTTCAACCAAATTTCGTATGTACTATGTGTACAATAACATATATGACTTTGCATATTCTTAAGAGCCACCAGGGCTGCCAACTGTTGTTATCCTAATAACAATATATCAGAACGTATGCAAACCAAGAGCTCGAAACTTAGCACACGTATAGTACAGGACCTTTTACATTAATTTGGGGTACCTAGTATGTGTCAGTGCTGCCAACACGATTCTAGCCTTGTTGATAGGTCCAATTTTTAAATGCGTGATAGTTCTATACTAACAAATCGATTTCAACCAAATTTTAAGTGTGATTTGCGTACCATAACTGATATGAATATGCGTAATTTTAAGAGCCAACAGGCTGCCAACTGTAAATATTTTTACCCTGATATCAATAAATCAGAAAATATGCAAGCCAACATCTCTAAACTTTGCATACGTATAGCACCGAACATTCTAAATTAATTTGAAGCAACTTATTTACGTCAGTACTGCCAATCTGATTTATGCCTGATGGTAAGTCCAATTCTTAAACACATGTAACTTCTATACTAAGAAATGGATTTCATCGAAAATTTACACAATAATAAATGGTGCGTAAATCAACCGAGATAAAGCAGCCAAACCAGGAGGCAGGAGTTTACAAAGTGCCTTGCTCCTGTGGACAGGTTTACATAGGGCAAACGAATAGACGCGTTTCCATTAGGATTTCAGAGCACATTCGATACACGAAACAGATAAACTACAGATCTGCACTAGCTGAACATGCTGACGTCACGAGGCACGCCATCGAATTTGATAAGGTTGAAACTGTTCCTAAAATTCCCGGATATCAAAACTGGTTAATTAGAGAGGCAATAGAGGTCGTGAAGCATTCCAATAATTTCAATCGCGAAGATGGTTTCAAAATTAGCAACATTTGGAAAGTTCTCCTAGCACGCGACTGCCAGGGGCGGGGACCAATCAGGGAGCAGCGTGACAAAAATGCAGGCCAAGCAAGCACATCTGACTGGCAATAACCGTTAGTTTGAGTACGGACACCAACTCGTACCTACCCATGATTAAGGCTGCTGCAATGTCAGCCGAAACGTCGGGAAATAATAACCGATATACGACGCGGCTTAATCCTGTAAGCTTAGATGATAAGCTAGACACCGGCCGCGAAGGCCTACGATCTAAACATAATATTTTAGAGTAATTCTTAAATTGTAAGAAAGGCTCTTTAGTTCGTTACGGAACTTCTTGGTTTTCAATTTTAATGCGTATTTTCTACATTTTAATGCATAAATATATGCATATTTTAATAGTTTTTAGTGTATAAATGTGCGGTCCCTACTTATAAATGCATATACAGGTACACCGCAAACTGCAGAGAGGGCTTCTTGACTGGAAATGTAGCAAAAAAGTTCATATGAACATATGTCCGGAAATGCGTCGTTGCCCCGGTAACTTCCTACAAAACACACTACTCCTGCAGCTTGAAAATGTGCCTATGACAAGATGAAAATTAATAAATGCACAACAAAATATTGGAATGCAGCCGAAATAAATCAGAAACCTCTATGGACTTCAAATTGGCAGGTGAAAAACTAAAGTAAGTAGGAGACTTCTGTTACTTAGGAAGCAAAATAACCGTTGATGGACGAAGCAAAGTGGATATAGAAAGTAGGTTAGCTCAGGCAAGGAAAGCATTTCTACAGAAAAGGAATCTGTTGACATCGAATATAGATTTAGGTATTGGGACGTAATTTTTGAAAACTTTTGTCTGGAGCGTGGCGCTCTATGGAAGTGAAAGTTGGACTATTGGTGGAGCAGAAAAGAGGAGAATTGAAGCTACTGAAGAGAAGAGATAGGTTGGTAGGACAGATACTAAGACACATAGGAATAGCAAGCTTAGTTATGGAAGGAAGGATCGAGGACAAGTACTGTAGAGGTAGACCAAGGTTATAATATGTTAAACAGATTGCCTCCGATGTAGGGTGTGGTAGCTATATAGAGATGAAACGATTAGCTCAGGATATGGAGGCATGGAGTGCTACATCAAACCAGTCAAAAAACTGAAGACTCAAACATCAACGACAAGACGACAGGTCATGTGGCTGCTGCATGACGGAGCCTATTTACATATTACCACTTGTGGACGCCTTGGCAACTCCACCTCAGACTTTGGAGAGGACTCGAAGGCCCTGTTGCATGGCCTGCTCGATCAACGGACCTAAAACCCCTGGAGTTTTCTAGTGGGGCCATCTGAAAACCGTTGTGTATGGTGCTCCCGTTCCCGATGTGCAGATCCCTCAACAGAGTGTCGGCAAAGCCTGCGTCGCTGTTCGGGTACACGCCCGAACATTCCAAAGAGTTAGACAAATCATGATGCGACGTCTCATCATCGTCATCATCAGTTTATCCGCCTGATGGCAGGTTTTCTCATGGTTGAGCTCTCCACCATTTCCGATCTTCAGCAGCACGTTTCATCAGCTCATAAGATTTATCAATCTTGATGGAATCCTCTTTGGATTTTCCCTTGGACTGCATTTTCCACCAAACCATCTCCTCTTATGCACAGCCCAATCCAATTCAATTTTCTTTTCCTTATCTTCTTTAGCATCATTCTTTCTTCTCCTACTTTCTTTAATACTTCCTCATTTCTCACTTTGTCCTTCCAACATAATTTCTCCATTCTTCTCCACAGCCACATTTCGAGAATCTCTTCTTCTTCTTTTCTCGTCTTCTTTCCTAAGCGTCCAAGTTTCCGCTCCACACATTGCTACACTCCAAACAAAACATTTCACTATCTCTTCCTTAGGCTTACTTTCATTGCTCCACATAATAATGTTCTTACTGAAGGCTTCTTTTGCTATAGCAATCCTTGCTTTTATATATTTAGTGCATGTCATTTCTTGTGTAGCCCAACTTCCTAGGTATTTAAAACCGTCTACTTGTTCAATTTAATCTCCTAATTTTGTTGTATTTTTTTCACCTATTCCACCTATTACCATACATTTTGTTTTTTTCTCGTTTAGTTTCATCCCATGTACTCTATTTTACGTCTGAACGCTTGCATTTCTTCCATAGACGTCACTTCGAACACCTGTTGTGAAATGGGTGAATTTCAGTCCATGTGCTGTATTCCGGGACTACTTGCTGACGTAGCACACTAACCGTCCATTTCCGGAGATATGTTGATATGAACTTTTGTGCTCAATTTCTAGTCAGAAAGCCCTCTCTGCAGTTCGTAGGTGTACTTAACCCTTTATGGGATAGTGGTGTCTATATTAACCACCTGTCATAAGGACAGTTTATGGTTTCAAAGATGCTGATAGTTGAATCTTTCAGCCAAATTTCGGAAAATTGTCATGCCGAAGTGCTAGTATTTCTTAAAATCAAATATTATATACGTATCTAGTAGGGGTAATGTGTTAGTTAAAATTTAAAAAAAAATAATGAAACTAAAAACATTAACAATTAAAGTGTAAAAATAAAATAAAATTTGTAATAAAAATCATAAAAATAAAATACAATAATAAAAGAAATATAAAAATTAAAATAATGAACATAACTATAAAAGATTTATGAAAATAATTGTAAAAATCAATTCGAAATTAGTTAATTAAGTAATTCAATAAAAATATGTAAATTACATCTATAAGAACATAAATTGAAAATTATAAATAAATATATAAACATTAAAATTAGAGATACAAAAAATAACATTATTTATAATTATAATAATTAAAATAAATTAAACAGTAGAAAACATGAGAGTGAAAAATAGTTTATGTTCGACCCTCACTATTACGTGTCAGAAAACTGTATCATAATGATGGTCATTATAACACTGTTTTCCATTATGATACAGTTTCTCCAGCCAATCAGAGCTCGTTCATTGACCAATTAGGTAACGATACCTTCGCGCATGCGCTCAAAATCCAACATGTCGGACATAAACACAACATCGAACTATAATAAATTACCGACATGGAATACGCACCGTCCATATGTTCGCGTAAATAAACTGGCGAATATGAGACAAGCAATAGCACTGTACCTTAAAATCACCAACGCTAATTTCTGCACAGCGCATTGTCTTCAAATGACACCGGTGACAATATTACTGAGGGACGGCTGATGTAAACATATGGCTGCATATGGCATTGCAAGCACACAGAGCGCATGCGTCGGTCGTTCAGAGATCTTGAAAGACAGAGATATAACACCCAACGCTCGCTCTGCGATCACAAAATTCAAGTACCGTAGCTGACTCTCAACAGATATTTACGAATATTTATGTTAAAACATATAATAAAGTTATAATTATCGTCGAACATAATCAGTCGTATGCAACTCGCCTATAATAGTAATTAAGACATTCGTATGGAAATTATAAAACTCGCATACGGTCGTTTTATAAAAATACTCGTTTCTTAATTATAGTCATTATAGGCTCGTTGCATAATGTACTATTAAAATTCACCCTGTATAAAATATAGAGAATTCGTATAACATTCGGTGATTGTCATCATTTTTGTCTCCCTATTCCTGTAAAATCACAATAAATTGGATTGACCCAATTCTAGCCAGATTGTCATCATGTATTTAATGAGACTAGCTTTGTTTCACACGCCATACAGCGGTTTTCATTACTGTATATGCATTCTTTGTGAAGGTAGCTAATAGTTTTATGGTTGATAGTAGCGTTGTGAGGCCCACAGGACATGGCATATAAAACAAAATATGTTAAACAAATTAAGTTTATGCAAGACCAGGCTTTTATAAGGGCAATAATTTTATATGAACTTGAGAATATGAGTCATAATTGTGCAAGATTCATGACAGACACATTTGGATGTTTAACCCTAGAATGGTAGTGTTCGTCTCCGCGACGAAAACTAGATATACTTGTGCTTCCCCCACTTCTCCCTTTTGTCCAATACTCACCAGTGTTTGGCAGTCCTAAAATACAAGGCAAATTAGTCAAAATCCAAAATAAAAAGGTTAAATGAGTCAAAAGAGCCCAAAAAGTAAAACATGAAACTTACAATCTAAAAAGGTACAAAAAATCAAAATTAATCAACATACAAAAGAAGAAACAAATTAGTCAAAATAGCTCACAAGTCCAAAAAAACATTAATCAAAATTAGTTAAAATCCAAAAAGAAAACAATCAACATTTTTCAAAATTTGGAATACCAGCTCAAACATTCCAAAAAAGTAAATGTAAAATTAGTCAAAATCCAAAATGAAACAAAATTATTCGAAAACAGTCTCCTTTCTGCTAGCCTAAAAGTAAAAAATCGAAAGAAACACTTAAAACCTAAAAAAACACAAAAACTTAAAATAAGTCAAAATATAAAAAAACCAAAATTAGTCAAAACAGCTCAAACGTTCAAAAATAATTAGTAAAAATTCAAAAAGAAAACAATTACAATTAGTCAAAATTAGTGAAAACCAGAAATTCTAACAAATAAATAAGTACATAAATTAAAAACTGTCAAAATAACAAAAAACATAAAAAGCAACAAAAAATAAACAATATTATTCAAAAACAGTCTCTATTTTGCTAACCTAAAAATTAAAAATCGAAAAAAATACAAAAAATCTAAAAACACACAAAAACTCAAATTTAGTCAAAATACCACATAAAAAACCAATCCAAATGACTCAAAATAGCTCAAATGTCCAAAGAAGACAAAAATCAAAATTAGTCAAAATCCAAAAAGAAGACAATCACAATTAGTCAAAATTAGAAATTCCGGTTTAAAGATTCCAAATAAATAAATAAATAAATAAATAAATAAATAAATAAATGGAATATAATCCAAACTAAATTTTAAAAAAACTTATTCAAAACCAGTCTCCATTCTGCTAGCCTAAGAGAGTGAAATAAAAATGTTAATTATCAGTTTGTAGAATCGATGTCGTCGCCGATGCGGAGTGTTACCGATAACAATGTTGCAAATAGCGCTAGCGTTCTAGGGCTAAGCAGTAACTCCCCCGTTAAAGACAACTACCTTAAAGAATATATATCATAAAAGACACGTGGATGGCCAGTGTGGATGGGCCTACTTACCTTTATTTAGAGGTCCGCGTCGCTTCTACAGCAAAATCACCTCCAGATGACATGCCCCAACAGAAGAACACCAAAAGGGGTGGAAGGAGGGTGGACAAGGGGACAACGCACAGGCTATTCTACAGACACCCCCCAATAACTAATGGAATTGTCGCCGACGAAATAATGCCACAACAGTTGCTTAAAAATTTAAAATAAAAATTTAATTGTTAAAATTTAAAAGAACACCTCCACCAGAAAACAGAACATGCATCATCCAGCATAAATTACAAAATGGCAAGAGACGGCTTAACATGCTTGCTTGCAAAGCAAGCAAAAGAAAAGAATTAAATTAAAATTAAAATGTTAAAGCCCAAAAATTAAAAAACATACAGGCATAATTAAATGAGAAAGGGCTTGATAATTTACAAGGGAATGCAATACCGATCCGACATGCAGTGATCCAGGCCACGACATAAAACGAAAAATTTAAAAATAAAATAAATAAAATAAAATATGATCAATTAAGAAATCCCCGATAATCGTGACTAAGAAAAACACAAGAACATTCACCAAAAACATAAGGTTAAACCAACAAGGTTACCAAAAACAAACTAAGCTAACACCACAACATGTTTGAGTTTCCCGGTCGGCGCCAAGAGACTGCACTCTAGACCAGAATGCATTCCGGCGAAACAAAAACAAAACAAACATGGCCACAAAAACAGACGACCACATGTCAAATCGAAATTACGGCAAACAATTAGCATTAAATTAATTTTAAAATCACCAGAGAGAAATAAAAAGGAGGAAGGAATTACGCCTTAACGCTATTGACATGAGCCATATTAGGGTGCACGGGTCATAAAATAAATTAATAACAGATAATATGGCTATCCCAAAGACTAACAAAAATTAATAAATAAAAATTTAAAACGTAGAATAAACTAAAAGCGTGTCTCCAGAAGGTACGAAGAAAACAATCAAATTTACATAACTTGTAACATTAATAAAGAGAAAAATTAGGCCTACCAGGTGAAACAAAATAGAAATTTAAAACAATAATATAAGGCCAATATCGGAGCTCCATAACAAAATATATAAAAATTAATAACGTACCTTAAAAACTTCTCAGTGGAGACACAATAATAATAAATTAATCAACACTCAATTTAAATAAAATATTATACGGCACTAAATGTGCCTCAAAAATGGCTAACCCGGCCATGCGCCGTTTTGGCATCACAAGCACTCCTGTTTGTATCTAGATGTGATTTTCATTTCAAACTTCCTCTTCACGGCGAAACGATGAAAATTAAAACCTTACGAGCACAGGCATTTTCTTAGTTGAATAAGTATTCATATTTTGTAAAAGCTAGGGGCCAATGCCCCCAGCACACGGAGAGATACTCTGTCACACCAGCTGGCTTCTTGCTTCCTTGACGACAGACAGACCGCTCACAAGATGGCGGAGAATCACAAGTCAAAAACAGCATTTCATTCATGTTAATGTAATTGTCCAATCACAGCTTGACACATCAAGCAACAATGTGATTATTATGCAATTAATTTGGCGGTATCATGTATATACAGTCTTTTATTTCATGAGGTAGAATAATAATAGCCTTCAAATATGACACGATTAGGACGAGTTTAGAAGGCACCACAAACACACTCTAACGGTGAAGAAGGAACCACGGCTAGAAGCGCCGAAGTCCGATAGCAGCTGCCATATCGTGTTCAAAATCGGAACCAGGCCACCAGGCGGTCGTTTCAAAGGCCGTGAAGTCACATCTAGGTAAGATACATATTTAAAAACGTTGGTACGGGCATTGCACGTAACAGTCTCCCTCCCTTAAGCGTGAACACCGTTCACGAATATGCCTAGGCATAGGCAGTACTCCTTACTAGTCGATTCACCAAGCATGTTTCCAGAAGATAATGTTCACCAGTTAACTCCAATTGATGGACGAAACCGCATCGTTTTGGTTAGGAAGAGTGCAGGGTCAGATTAGCAGTGAAGGGATAATTGATCACCTTGCAAACCACTTAGTTAACCGCTTCACTGTGTCCATATATCTTCAGAAACGCAGAACACCAGCACCAGCAGTGCTTTCATAGTCCGAGACACGTTAGGTAAATTTTCAAGAAGTCCAACGTAGTTCGCTTTAGACGAAGTAGGTGGAAGCAATGTGCCAGTTATCATGCGACGCGTGGGCAGCCATTTACAAAATAGAAGTTAGTCTTAATTCAAAAAAAATAAAAGTTTACAGAAATTACTAATTCTTACTATATTATACAAAGGAGAAACAAAGTGGATTTAAATGAAGAAGGAAAATCCTGACCATGCCCTAGATCCGTGCTTACAACATTTCATTAACAAGTTTACCTTTTTACAGACTATTAGTACCTTTCTATAATAGTACATGAGTTGAACGACTATACATTCAGAAGGAGCTACGGTAGAGGAATGACCACTCAAATTCCCAATGAATCAGGTATACAAGATGACCATGAGTTAGGTCTCCCACCGAGTCCAACTTACATGCTAGCATCCTCTATGAAAACATCAAAATTAGTTTCAATTTTACAATTTATCATAAAATGGGAATTACCCAACAGTTACAAGTTGTATCCCACTAGAGTTTTTAAAACCCAATTAAATTCAAAATTCCAGAAGGAACAGATGCCTCAAGGCTTCAATGAAGGTTAGGGATACTCTACATTATACAAAATCAGTTTACAAAATTTATGGTAGCATTTCCTCATTAGAAACGTCTCCACCTCGCTTAATGTGCGACAGGTGCACTCTGGAAATTTTGTTGGCCTTAGGGTTTCGAATAAGAAGAGTAACGGGAGTCAGGAATGCCTCTACATAACATGGGCCTTTGAAACGAGGGGTCAACTTGCTAGAAACTAGATTACTGACGCCCTTGGGCTCGAAATTGCGGACGTACACAACATCACCAACTTCCAAATCAGCTGGCTTGCGACAGGCATTGTGTCGTTTGGCAAGTTGGTCATGTGATACCTTAATATTCTCTCTAGCCTTGTCGAATTTCGCCCTCATATCCTCGGGCGTGAAACTGTCTGGAAGGAGATCGTGCAGGTTCCACAGATTAGACAACGGAGAATTAGCCATAAAGGAAAACATTAACGAAAAAGGAGTGGCTTGCGTGCTCTCATGCACGGCGGTGTTGAAAGCAAAATTAGGCCAATGCAAATTAGAATCCCACTTGGAATGGTCCTCGTGGTGGAAAGCAATCAGAGCAGAACGGAGATTACGATTGACTCGCTCAGCGAGAGACGGGTTAGGAAAATAGGGAGTGGTGATTACATGAGAAATAGCATAATCAAATAAGAATTGACGGAACTGATGAGATACAAAGCACTTGGCATTATCTGATACCAGGAA
Source organism: Meconema thalassinum (assembly GCA_946902985.2). NCBI lineage: Eukaryota > Metazoa > Arthropoda > Insecta > Orthoptera > Tettigoniidae > Meconema > Meconema thalassinum. The sequence goes on along the minus strand of OX336395.1, from coordinate 117,898,102 downwards.
GTGACATGGCCCAAAAGGTGAAAAGATGGAATTAAGACACTTTATGACGGAACTGGTCGTAGTCTGTCTGGTGGAGAATATCCAACTAAACCGGGTGAAACCGTCAGTGCAAACAAGCGCAAATTGGTTTCCCCGACCAGATCGAGGGAACGGGCCAACATGGTCGATAAAAAGCCTCTCCATGGGTCTAGATGCCGGTTCAGATGACAACAGGCCAACCTTAGTAGAAACCGGAGGTTTGCTAATACTACATGAAGTACAATTTCTAATGAGCCTCCTGATGTCACCATCCATACTTTGCCAAATGAAGAACTGTCTGATTTTAGCTCGGGTCTTGAATACTCCTAGGTGGCCACCAATAGGAGATTCGTGATAGTAACGAAAGATTTCCGGAATGAGGACCGACGGGAGCACAATTTTAGGTAGACGGTCACGACGAGACGAACAACACAATACACCATCCTTTAGAGAGTAGGGCTTGATCACTTCACCAGAATTGATTCGGTCAATTAGGCTAGATAAGGAGGGATCTTCTTTCTGGAATCTCCTCACATCTTCAAAAAGCACAGGGGAATTGCTGAGAACGAAATTGACATAATTTACAGGTGATACAAGTTTTACGGGTTCACATCCTTGAATATCCTCTTCGGCTGTTTCCTCATACATGCGGCTTAATGAATCAGCTACCGCATTTTCGGACCCACGAATATGGTGGACGGTGTACTGGAATGACAGAATCCTAGTTGCCCATCTGGCAATCCTACCAGTTTTACGGGGTTTCCCTAACACCCAGCTCAAGGCTTGGTTATCGGTCTCAAGGAGAAACTTAGTGTGCTCAAGATACATCCGGAATTTTTCCAGGGCGAACAACACAGCTAAACCCTCAAGTTCGTATATGGAATACTTCCTCTCTGCGTCCGTTAAGGTACGAGAAGCGTATGCAATGGGTTGCCTACCCAGATCAGACTCTTGCAGTAGGACACAACCAACACCACGACCAGACGCATCAGTCTGCACAATGAACTGCTTCCCAAAATCCGTAATGGCTAATACAGGGGCGTTAGAGAGCCCAAGCTTAAGATCTTCGAAGGCTGCCTGCTGAGAGGGACCCCACTCAAACTTCACAGCCTTTTTTGCGTAATTGATTCAGAGGAGCAGCACGGTCGGCAAAATTACTGATGAACTTACGGAAGAAGTTCACCATACCAATGTAACGAGCAACACCCTTGGCATTCTTGGGTGGTTTAAAATCTCTGATGGCCTGCGTACGAGACTGGTCCACGGAGGTACCAGATGCGGAAACAATATGACCCAGGAAGGAAATTTTGGGCTTGGCAAAGGAAACCTTGGACAATTTGACGGTAAGGCCAGCGTCACGCAATCGATCAAGTACAACTTTCAGATGATCAACGTGTTCCTCGAAGGACTCAGAATAGATCACCACATCGTCAGGATAGTGGTACACAAATTTGAATTTATTTTCTGAAAACATCTTGTCCAGAAGTCTGCTCAACAGAGCGGCTCCGGTGGATAGGCCAAACGGGACACGGGCAGACTCAAACAGGTTCCAGTCAGTGGAGAAAGCAGTAACATGCCTGGATTCCGGAGAGAGGGGAATTTGGAAGTAAGATGATTTTAAATCGAGGATCGAGAACACATTCGCGTTGCGAAACCAACTAAAGCAAGTATGAAGGTCCGGCAAAGGAATGGACTGCAAAACAACTTTTTGATTAAGAGCCCTATAGTCGACCACCGGCCGAAAACCACCGTTAGGTTTTGGCACAAGAAATACAGGGGATGAGTAGGCAGAGATAGAAGGTTGGATAACACCTTCTTCCAACATCTTATCGATAATCTTCCGAAGTTCAGCCATCTTTGGCGGGGCAAGGCGATACGGGCTGGAACGCACCGGCACAGAATCGGTTACCTCAATCTTGTATTCCATCAAATGGGTTACACCCAACTTGTCAGTAAATACATCGCTATACTCCTGACATAACCTCTTAATGGCACCCTTTTGAAGACTCGTTAAATTTTCTAGATCGATATCCTCAGTAGTCACAGGTTCACTAACTGAATTGACAGCAGGAGAAGATAAAACCGGGTTAAACGATAACTTACTTTGCGGATTAAACTTAAACCATAAGTTGCGAGCACCAAAATCAAGAATCATACCAACGTGTGACATGAAATTAGCTCCAATGAGCACAGAACAAGAAAGATTTCTGGCAACAAAAAATTTAAACTTCCAAGAAAAATTTAGAATATGGATTTTGACTGTCATACTACCCAAAATATTTAAGTTTGAACAATTTGCCGAAATAAAAGATTCATTGTTTGGCTCTAACTCAGGTAATTTGCAAACACTCTTCATAGATAAAAACCAGTCCTCGCTTATAAAGGATGCGACACTACCAGAATCAAGCAATGCAGAAACGGGCTCGTCATTAACACAAATTTCAATAAACAGGGATATTCCTTTAGCCACAGGAGAAATTCTAAAATCATTATTCACTCTAAAATGATTACAATTAGATGACGAGGACACCCGCACCACAGGTTTCACATTATGTTTAGAATTAGGCTGACTTGCCACGGCATTGCTCACCGACAGGTTAGGTAGGACAGCGACATAAGCAGAATTAGCACGTGATGAATTAGTTTTCAAAGAGTTATCAAAATTTTCATTAGTAGGGCGACCAGAAACTTCACACGGTTTTCCCAAACTCTCATGCACAGAAATATCCTTAGAAGTAACATCCGAATTGGTCTCCAAAACATCCCGTCATTGGCGATACACAACCTGGTTATTCGGACACACCTTCTTAACATGCCCCACGCCACCGCACGTGTGGCACTTAATATTGGGTCTTGGATGAAACATAACCTTAGGAGGGGGACGAGACATCAAGGAGGGAGGGGGACGAGACATCAAGGAAGGAGGAGGAACATTAGCTACACGAAGGGAATCTGCATGTTTCACAGCCATAGCTTCTATAACGACCTGTTTTAGCTCGACAAATGACGAAGGCCTGGTACACATAGTCATGTATGACCTATATTGAGGCGAAAACCCATTTACAATAGATGACACCAACTGTCGTTCAGTTAAAGGGGATGCAAATACCTGGGCATATACTTTAATGTCACTTACATAGTCGCTAAGGGACTCGTCCAACTTTTGGACACGATATAAGAATTTTTGCTCAAGAGTACTAAGGGCACTCGCAGGGACAAAAAACTACAACACTTCCCTAATGAACATGGCTAAGGACATGCGGAGGTGGATAGCTTCAATCAGCTTATCACGCAGCATACCGGATGCAACAGGATACAACAGTTGGAAAATCTGACTTTCCGACATCCCAAAAATCGAGGCATGGTTACCCAATTCGACTACTTGCTTTAAAAATAGGACCACTTGGGTAACGTCATCTAGGTTGAAACTCTTCAACTTAGTTGAGAAACTAGAAATAGGATGAGGAATCGACCCATAATTAACGGTAGGCGAGTATGTAGCATTTGGAAAAGAAACATTGTTACCAGGGTAGCTTGCTCGCACACCCTCTACAGGAGACAAAACATTTACATTGTTAGAGAAAGAACTGGGATGCAACGGGTCGGCAGGACCCAGGAACTCATTAGGTGAACTAACATGAGAAGAATGAACGTATGCAGGGTTAAGTGGTCTGGGCGAGCCAGAACCAGACAATAGAGGGGCAGGCAAACCACTACTAGTAATCGATCCCAAAAACTCAGACCTAGTAAACAGAGGTGATTCACGTTCAACCCCAGAAGAACTCTCCAAATTCACAAGGTTATCCCTTAAGTCAATTAAATGAAAAGCACTATTATTGTCGGCCATTTTGAAAAACACAGAATGCAGACAGACAATACAGAAGAAAAAAAATCAGGAATTACGAGGACGGTTTACACTTTCACAACAATACCATAACTACCAATTACCAACACCATAGATTAGGATGGCACTCGAACACCGCCACAATACTATACAAAATCATGCACAATGCTGCCCAGAACTGCAGACGTCACTGCCAGCTTGGCTCGAGAACAGGAAGCTAAATTACAAAAATTTGCACAAAACACAAGGCGAACAGCTTCAGACAGGATTCCACGATGCCTACACTCGTAGCATTTAGGCTATCAGAATCCAAGCAACCCACATTTCCCATGCCAAGAACACATGCCAGTCACTCACCGAGCTTCTTCTTCAGTGGGAATGTTGCATCTTAAACAGGATAAAATACAGCAGCAAACACCTCGCTTGGAACCGGTCACTTACATAACAGCACATGGATATTCAGAGGCAAACATGAAATTTAAAAAACGACAAGGATTAGCAAAACATAACATCAAGTGCACTGGCATGACAGATCCCATCAACAACCGCTCCATCAGCATTAGAAGGGTCCATAAAACGAGCCTGCGGGAAAGGAGGGGGGAGGGGTGGCTGCAGCAGCGAACACGAGCTCGATCTGCTACCAAAATGACACGTGGATGGCCAGGGTGGATGGGCCCCCTACTTAACTTTATTTAGAGGTCCGCGTCGATTCTACAGCAAAATCACCTCCAGATGACATGCCCCAACAGAAGAACACCAAAAGGGGTGGAAGGAGGGAGGACAAGGGGACAACGCACAGGCTATTCTACAGACACCCCCCAATAACTAATGGAATTGTCGCCGACGAAATAATTGTTGAAATATGTGACCATGGTTTGTGTTGGTCACACTGTTAATTATAAACCTGCTCCATAGAGATATGTTTCTCTTTTGTTTTATGGTAATGGTGTGTATAAAAGGAATGTTGTATCACCTTGTTCGTTCAGTTCTGTTGTAGTAAATGTCAAGTATATTAAACGTGTGTTCCATTTCAATTGCCTGTGTGCCTCGTAATCCTTCAGGTTATGGGCCCAACACGCTTCCTCTGCGCGAATATAAAGTGCGTATGATAGACTGATTGTTATATGAACTGTGAATTCGGCTACGTAGTGAAATTCAACATGTCTGCAACCAGCACCTCGTTACCGGCTATAGATAAGCTGCGAGGTAGTCTAAATTACGTGGATTGGCGATTCGAGATGGAAAACGTCCTAAGACTCGAAGATCTGTGGAGCTGTATAGTTGGCTACCCGGATGGAGATACTACAACATCTGCGAAGAAAGCAAAAGACGAAAGTCGGGCTAGGGCCAGACTTAACCTCATGGTGGATAAATCAATTTTCCCAATCGTCATGCCTTGTAAGACCGCGAAGGAAGTCTGGGAAGCTCTTGAAAAGGCCTACTCTGATAAAGGAGTGAATCGGCGGATTGTCATCTTGAAGAAATTGTGCAAAGTTAAATTAAAGCACTACAAGACGATGGAAGAGTATGTTAGTGAGGTTATGGGACTTGCTCAGCAACTTGCGTCTATGAATAAGGCACTGGACGACGAGTTTGTGGCAGCTCTTATGCTGAAAGGTCTACCAGATGAGTTTCAGCCTATGATTATGGCTCTGGAAAGTTCCGGAACAGACCTTACTGCAGACACAGTTCGAACCAAGTTGCTACAAGATACTACTTGGAGTGGGAAAAGTACTTCCAAGCCATCCAAGGATTCTGTTCTGTTTTCACGAGAAGACAAGACGAAGAAGAAGCCCTTCTGCTGGAAATGCAAGAAGCCAGGACACTGGAAGCGGGATTGCAGGAAAGAGGAGATGCAGAGCTCAACTCAACAGAAGTCGAAGAAAGACAAGATGATGCTGGCGACCGATGGACAGGCATTAAGTGCAAGGGCCTCTACAGGGGCCTGGTTCGTTGACTCTGGTGCTACTAAGCATATGAGTTCAAGCAAGTCTGCGATGGTGAACTTCACTGCTGGTCCTAATCTGGAGATCAGTACAGCAAACAATCAAAAATTGTATGGCCAAGGATCTGGTAATGTAACTGTTCAATTAGAAAATGGTATTTCACAAACCTTTTCCAATGTAGAATATGTTCCTGGTCTCACTGCTAATCTTTTATCTGTGTCTGCTGCTACTCAAAAGGGTTATGCTGTGGTATTCACCGACAATACTTGTGAAGTTTATGATAGTGAAAACTTTGTTGCTACAGGTAATGTAGCACTGACTGCGAGTAATGTGGGGGGTGTTTACCAAGTCAATGCTCTCAGTGGTCAAGCTAATATTTGTTCAGAGGACTCAGAATATTTATGGCATAAACGACTAGGCCATCTTAACAACCACAGTATGAAGTTGTTAAGAGATAGTCTCACTCATGGAATTAATTTCTCAGATAATGGTTTTAAAAACTGTTTTTCATGTGCTGAAGGTAAACAAGCTAGACAACCATTTAAGTCAAGTAAGAGTAAAACTGTATGTAAAAATAAGCTAGATCTTATTCATTCAGACTTATGTGGGCCTATGCCAGTTCCATCTTGGAGCAATGCTCGCTATTTCTTGACCTTCATTGATGATCATTCTAGAAAGGTTTTTGTGTATTTCCTTGCTAAGAAAAGTGATGTTTTGGATTGCTTTATTGATTTCAAGGCACAGGTTGAGAATCAGTGTGAAAGATCTATTAAGGTCCTACGCACTGATAATGGTGGTGAATTTTGTAGCAAAGCTTTTGAGAGGCTACTTAAATCAGAAGGTATTCAGCATCAAACTACAACTAGCTATTCTCCACAGCAGAATGGTGTAGCTGAACGCATGAATAGAACATTGCTTGATAAATGTAGAGCCATGATGAGCGAGTCTAAAGTAGATAAACGCATGTGGGCTGAAGCAATAAATACAGCAGCCTATCTTGTAAACAGGTCCCCAACCAGAAAAATTCCAGGTAAAGTTCCAGAGGAGATCTGGACTGGTAACAAGGTCAATATGGAGCATCTAAGAATTTTTGGTTGTGTAGCACAAGTTCATGTCCCTGATCAAAGGAGAAACAAGTTGGATCCTAAAAGTGAAAAACACATTTTCTGTGGTTATTGTGAGGACAGTAAAGCCTATAGATTCATGCATCCTGTTACTCATCAACTTGTTAAGTCCAGGGATGCACAGTTCTTTGAAGATGTGTTCCAGGAGGTGTCTGATGTGTCTCCAGGTAATGTTGGTCCATCCTTGCAGATTAATGAACCTGCAATGTTGCAGATCTCAGTTCCCACTGACAGTGAGGCAGAACCCGACAACTCAGGGGATGGGGCAGAGTGCATTTCGGAACTTGAAAGCGTATCACCCATTAGCAGTGCTGGTGTGGCTGAGACTGTTGACTCAGCTGATTTAAGCTATGTCCCTAGTGGAACAGATTCAGACTGCAGTGATTCTGTGGGCTCTGCCACCATCGTCAATGAGCCAATGGAGGGGGATGCCGAAGGTAATCAAAGGTATCCTAGGCGCCAACAAAAGCCTGTAGACATGTCAGACTATGTGACATACTTGACTCTCACTGATGACTCTGAACCTAGCACAGTTAAGGAGGCACTGTCCATGCCTGATAGGTTTAAGTGGGAGCAGGCTATGAAAAGAGAAATGGAGATACATCAGTTAAATGACACATGGGATCTAGTTGATAAACCCCAGGGCAAGAATGTTGTCAGTAGTAAGTGGGTTTTCAAAGTAAAAAGAGACTCTAAAGGTAACATTCAAAGGTATAAAGCCAGACTTGTGGCCAGGGGCTTCACCCAAAGGTACGGAGTGGATTTTACAGAAACTTTCTCTCCTGTTGTTCGACACAGCACGTTAAGGATGCTGCTTGCCTTGGCTGTCCAAACAGATCTGAAGGTGGTACATTGGGATGCTGAATCTGCTTTTCTCAATGGAAAGTTAGATGAAGAGATCTACATGTATCAGCCAGAAAGTTTTGTCAAGAAAGGTTCAGAGCATAAAGTTTGCAAGTTAAAAAAATCTATTTATGGCTTAAAACAATCTTCTCGTTTGTGGAATGAGCGAGCTCACTCTGTTCTTGTCAAATTGGGTTACAAAAATTGTGCTGATGAACCCTGTGTGTACTTTAAGAAACAAGCCCAAGGTATGGTAATTATTGCATTATATGTGGATGATTTCATTGTGGCTTATAATGATGAGTCTGAGATCAAGTCATTGAAGACCTGTATTGATAAAGAATTTAAGGTACGAGATCTTGGGCCAATTTCTTATATTTTAGGTATTAAAGTAAGGCAAGATAAGAAGAATGGTGCAATGTATCTTAGCCAAGAGCAGTACATCAGTGAGATTGCAAAGAAATATGGTATGCACGATGCACGTCCCATTGGTACTCCCTTGGAAACCAAACCAAATCTTGGTGTTTCTGATACAGAAACTAGTGATCTTCCTTATAGAGAACTCATAGGTTCGCTCATGTATTTAAGTGTTTGCACGCGTCCAGATATAAGCTATGCGATATCATATCTCAGTCAATTTAATCATTGTTACAATGAATCTCACTGGTCTGCTGCAAAGCGAGTGCTGCGTTATTTAAATTGCACAAAAGACTTGTCACTTAAGTATGTCAGGAATGGAGGTCAATTCATGGGATTTGTTGATGCTGACTGGGCTAATGATAGCAATGACCGAAAATCATACAGTGGTTTTGTGTTCAAAATGGCAGGTGGTGCTGTATCATGGGGGGCTCAAAAGCAAAAATGCATTTCCTTATCATCTACTGAAGCAGAATATGTTGCACTGAGTGAAGGTGTAAGAGAAGCTGTTTGGTTGAAACGTGTTTTGTCTAACTTTATAGATCTCAAGTCACCCATCATATTATTGAGTGATAGTCAATCAGCTCAAAAACTGGCAAAAAATCCAGTCCACCATAATAGGACCAAACATATTGACACTAAATATCACTATGTTAGAGATGCTTTGGGTTCTAAAGCCATATGCATCAAATATGAGGAGACTTCAAAAATGTGTGCAGACATCCTAACAAAGCCTCTTCCTAAGCCTAAGCATATTTATTTTTGTAAAGACTTGGGTCTTGAGTCATGTCCTCTACTCCCACAGGTTTAAGGAGGTGTGTTGAAATATGTGACCATGGTTTGTGTTGGTCACACTGTTAATTATAAACCTGCTCCATAGAGATATGTTTCTCTTTTGTTTTATGGTAATGGTGTGTATAAAAGGAATGCTGTATCACCTTGTTCGTTCAGTTCTGTTGTAGTAAATGTCAAGTACATTAAACGTGTGTTCCATTTCAATTGCCTGTGTGCCTCGTAATCCTTCAATAATGCCACAACAGTTGCTTAAAAATTTAAAATAAAAATTTAATTGTTAAAATTTAAAAGAACACCTCCACCAGAAAACAGAACATGCATCATCCAGCATAAATTACAAAATGGCAAGAGACGGCTTAACATGCTTGCTTGCAAAGCAAACAAAAGAAAAGAATTAAATTAAAATTAAAATGTTAAAGCCCAAAGATTAAAAAACATACAGGCATAATTAAATGTGAAAGGGCTTGATAATTTACAAGGGAATGCAATACCGATCCGACATGCAGTGATCCAGGCCACGACATAAAACGAAAAATTTAAAAATAAAATAAATAAAATAAAATATGATCAATTAAGAAATCCCCGATAATCGTGACTAAGAAAACCACAAGAACAATCACCAAAAACATAAGGTTAAACCAACAAGGTTACCAAAAACAAATTAAGCTAACACCACAACATGTTTGAGTTTCCCGGTCGGCGCCAAGAGACTGCACTCTAGACCAGAATGCATTCCGGCGAAACAAAAACAAAACAAACATGGCCACAAAAACAGACGACCACATGTCAAATCGAAATTACGGCAAACAATTAGCATTAAATTAATTTTAAAATCACCAGAGAGAAATAAAAAGGAGGAAGGAATTACGCCTTAACGCTATTGACATGAGCCATATTAGGGTGCACGGGTCGTAAAATAAATTAATAACAGATAATATGGCTATCCCAAAGACTACCAAAAATTAATAAATAAAAATTTAAAACGTAGAATAAACTAAAAGCGTGTCTCCAGAAGGTACGAAGAAAACAATCAAATTTACATAACTTGTAACATTAATAAAGAGAAAAATTAGGCCTACCAGGTGAAACAAAATAGAAATTTAAAACAATAATATAAGGCCAATATCGGAGCTCCATAACAAAATATATAAAAATTAATAACGTACCTTAAAAACTTCTCAGTGGAGACACAATAATAATAAATTAATCAACACTCAATTTAAATAAAATATTATACGGCACTAAATGTGCCTCAAAAATGGCTAACCCGGCCATGCGCCGTTTTGGCATCACAAGCACTCCTGTTTGTATCTAGATGTGATTTTCATTTCAAACTTCCTCTTCACGGCGAAACGATGAAAATTAAAACCTTACGAGCACAGGCATTTTCTTAGTTGAATAAGTATTCATATTTTGTAAAAGCTAGGGGCCAATGCCCCCAGCACACGGAGAGATACTCTGTCACACCAGCTGGCTTCTTGCTTCCTTGACGACAGACAGACCGCTCACAAGATGGCGGAGAATCACAAGTCAAAAACAGCATTTCATTCATGTTAATGTAATTGTCCAATCACAGCTTGACACATCAAGCAACAATGTGATTATTATGCAATTAATTTGGCGGTATCATGTATATACAGTCTTTTATTTCATGAGGTAGAATAATAATAGCCTTCAAATATGACACGATTAGGACGAGTTTAGAAGGCACCACAAACACACTCTAACGGTGAAGAAGGAACCACGGCTAGAAGCGCCGAAGTCCGATAGCAGCTGCCATATCGTGTTCAAAATCGGAACCAGGCCACCAGGCGGTCGTTTCAAAGGTCGTGAAGTCACATCTAGGTAAGATACATATTTAAAAACGTTGGTACGGGCATTGCACGTAACAGTCTCCCTCCCTTAAGCGTGAACACCGTTCACGAATATGCCTAGGCATAGGCAGTACTCCTTACTAGTCGATTCACCAAGCATGTTTCCAGAAGATAATGTTCACCAGTTAACTCCAATTGATGGACGAAACCGCATCGTTTTGGTTAGGAAGAGTGCAGGGTCAGATTAGCAGTGAAGGGATAATTGATCACCTTGCAAACCACTTAGATAACCGCTTCACTGTGTCCATATGTCTTCAGAAACGCAGAACACCAGCACCAGCAGAGCTTTCATAGTCCGAGACACGTTAGGTAAATTTTCAAGAAGTCCAACGTAGTTCGCTTTAGACGAAGTAGGTGGAAGCAATGTGCCAGTTATCATGCGACGCGTGGGCAGCCATTTACAAAATAGAAGTTAGTCTTAATTCAAAAAAATAAAAGTTTACAGAAATTACTAATTCTTACTATATTTTACAAAAGAGAAACAAAGTGGATTTAAATGAAGAAGGAAAATCCTGACCATGCCCTAGATCCGTGCTTACAACATTTCATTAACAAGTTTACCTTTTTACAGACTATTAGTACCTTTCTATAATAGTACATGAGTTGAACGACTATACATTCAGAAGGAGCTACGGTAGAGGAATGACCACTCAAATTCCCAATGAATCAGGTATACAAGATGACCATGAGTTAGGTCTCCCACCGAGTCCAACTTACATGCTAGCATCCTCTATGAAAACATCAAAATTAGTTTTAATTTTACAATTTATCATAAAATGGGAATTACCCAACAGTTACAAGTTGTATCCCACTAGAGTTTTTAAAACCCAATTAAATTCAAAATACCAGAAGGAACAGATGCCTCAAGGCTTCAATGAAGGTTAGGGATACTCTACATTATACAAAATCAGTTTACAAAATGTATGGTAGCATTTCCTCATTAGAAACGTCTCCACCTCGCTTAATGTGCGACAGGTGCACTTGAACCACTTTTCAGAATTTATTGTAATTATTATTATTATCATCATGATTATTATTATTATTATTGTCATGTGTTGTGACATCTCTATATTACGCCTCGAGAGTTTAAAAGTGCGCAGTTTGTCTGTATGTATCTCTCTGTCTAACGTTGTGCAACCCCTGGCTACATACTGCCTTGTTCTCTCGTATTGGCTAGTGTTGTTGCTACCTTGCATTTTGTTGTGCAATTCGTTCTGCCATTGGCTCTGACAATATTTGACGCGAGTTTGGGGCCACTCCCAAACTACGCATTTGATTTTTCTGAGAGGCTTCTCTCCCCTCTGGGGGGACAGAAGCTTGGTCAGTCTTAGACGCGCCGAGATGTAAGGCGAACGTGTGTATTCGGGCAGAGGCCCACCCTCATGGCGCAGCGGAATGTGAGTACGGCTCCATTGCGCCGATAAAGGTCTATTAATAATAATAATAATGCGCGTCAGAGTAGCAGTGGAAGATAAAATCAACAAGGTCGCAAATGGATGGGGAAAAGACGTCTTGCTCGACCCGGTGCTGGGCCCAAGGTTTTCGGAGCGAGCAAAAGATGATTTCCAAAAAACAAAATGCAAACGAATAATTGCTTAATGCAACAATCAAAAGTGCAAAAATGAGATTCCCATAAAATTAATTAAACAAATCCCAGAGGCGTGTTAATCGTGCCTTTGTTACGTCACAAAGACAAGATTGACGAAATCGAGATAAGGATAAGGATAAGGAAGGGGAACTTAAATATAAGAAATGAAAAGACAAGGGAGCTATATTACTTAAAATATAAAAATGTATTAAGGATAAAAGAAAGAGCGTGTACACGAAATAAACATATTATTTAAAACAAAGAAAAAGGCAAGCTATGACAAGATCAGTAATACAAAAGAAACCCAATACCAAGAATAAAGAATTCAAAAACTTAAAAAAAACTGAAAAGCACGACAGAACCTGAGTACCGCTCAACAACATGAATCTAACGAAAAGATACAAACTTGAAAGAAAATAAAACGAAACTTACAAAAGTTAGAGAGAAACGACAAACTTGCAAAAAGTCAAACTTCGAACTGCTAAGACGCGAAGCTTTTCATGATGTTATGTAAACATACCGGAGGGAAGGGGGAGGAGTGAGGGGAGTAAAACAAAGGGGAGAGAGATCTCACGGAGATAGGAGGAAGGAGAAGACAAGGGGAATTATAATTAAGTTATGTAATACGGCGAAAATCGAAAGAGAAAAACAAAACAAAAGGAAAATGAGATATACGGAGATACATTACATTACAATTGACTTGGGACGAAAGAGACCGGTAAAAATCGAAAGCACGCTATAATAAAATAGGCTTATATTCCAACATATATAAGCCAAGACGCAGAAACGCAATACTTTCGAATCTTACAGGTATTAACCAAAATAATAAAACTGTGAGAAGGGCACATAACAAAAGCAACAAAAAGAACTCCGCCGTATGACATTACGCAAGGTCCCGGAGATCTGGTTCAAGGATTAAAATACTAACAATAACATCTTGAAAAGGAAAGAGAATTAAGCAAAAGAAGGAACGTTTAACAAAAACAATTACATTGCGTTAGATAGAAATACATTGAGCCGTACTCACATTCCGCTGCGCCATGAGGGTGGGCCTCTGCCCGAATACACACGTTCGCCTTACATCTCGGCGCGTCTAAGACTGACCAAGCTTCTGTCCCCCCAGAGGGGAGAGAAGCCTCTCAGAAAAATCAAATGCGTAGTTTGGGAGTGGCCCCAAACTCGCGTCAAATATTGTCAGAGCCAATGGCAGAACGAATTGCACAACAAAATGCAAGGTAGCAACAACACTAGCCAATACGAGAGAACAAGGCAGTATGTAGCCAGGGGTTGCACAACGTTAGACAGAGAGATACATACAGACAAACTGCGCACTTTTAAACTCTCGAGGCGTAATATAGAGATGTCACAACACATGACAATAATAATAATAATAATCATGATGATAATAATAATAATTACAATAAATTCTGAAAAGTGGTTCAAATTCCACCGCTTTCTCCAAAAAAAATTCTTTTACATAACAAAGGCATAAAAGAATTTTTTCTTTTTCATAACAAAATTATATAAAATAACATTCTTCGATTAGATACATTTGAACAGGGTGAAGGAAAGAAGATTACATCATGTACACCAGATACACACATGAAAAATTAAGACATAATAAAATGTTCTCACATTTCTCTTATTCATAAGACGCAGCTTAATTAAAAGTTCTTTGAACGTCATAACTTCCATAAAAGGCTTGACGAAACGCAAGTCTCTTTTCTCAAACACACATATATTTTCATACACACGTATTCACTAAGATGTTCACTGGTGAGGAAAATTTTTCCTTTTTGGTACGAAAGAAAAAAAAGACTTTAAAATGAAATTAAAACAACAAAAATTCAAATCATATAAAGGATCAGTACAGGCGTGAAATAAAGGCGGATCCTACCTCTACTGCACGTCAATACGTCACACATATAAAAAGTGGATGTACCAAAAAGAAAATAATGATAATAAAACGGTCAATCTTGAGCTAGACTCTGCCAGATGACGTGGAGAAAGCGAAGTCTTCTTAATGGCGACCTTCTGGAAATCAGCCAATTTTCTAATAATAAAAGAAAGAGAAAGGTTAAATCATGATCACAAAAAAAATATAAAGGGGAGCACCCTGTATACAAAATAAGGCTTGCGTCGGGGAAATATTTGGGGTTACATAAGCTGCGTAAGGGGGAAAGTGGATTCATTCTGCCAGCTGGAAAGTAAAAGTATGAATAGGCAGGGTCGTCAGACCAAATGAAAGAAGAGAAAACGAGCCGTGAACAGGGTCTAAAGGATACACCGGCCACTTCTCAGGTACTTGGAGACTAGCTATCGCTACCGGAAACACTCTCCAAATATATGACAGATACAGGAAAATAATACACATTATCTTAGAGAAAACATATTAGATTGAAATGATTTATAAAAACATGATTTCACAAAAACGTAAAACAGAAGTTACGATAAATAGTAAACAACTATATCAATAAACAAATCACTGTCACTACAAGAAAAGAATGTAAGTCAACAGACCATCTCAGGCGCTGTCGAACAATAGCAAGTCGTGTCTGCAGCTCGGCCGGCTCCCTACAACAAAAGCAGGCAGGTACCGGAAATTGCCTTAGGCAGAAGTATAGTTCAACACATCTTTCGAAATCCTCCGTGTAACTCAGGCGGCCACGGGTGTCTCCTGCCTAACTAGATACATAGTAGGAGTAAAGGGGAAAAATGTACTAATAACCTTCATCAAAAGACATTAGATACTAACAAATGAAAAGGAATAATAACTCAAAGTAGCTGTCGAAACAAAAAATACCATTCCGGACAGAGAACGAAAATCCAAATAATTACGTTACAAAATACCTTCCAAATAAAAGGAACAGACTGGAACCTCGCATAAAACCAATCAAGACCAGACATACAATCAATCAAACTCGAAACCCAATAATAAATATTACCAACCCACAAAAATAAAATGGTTACAGCGTCAATATACGGGCCGTAGACCTCAGAGGTACCGCATTAAAAAAAAAAAAAAAGACACAGAGGGTATGGCCTATCCCATACAAATATAAGAAAATTGGGTAATGCACGCCAGAGTAGTTCACACGAACATCAATGTCCCATAACACGGAAGCCGTAGACCTAAAATGGTTGGTATCTATGAGTAATACTTATCGTATATTTGGTTTGCCAATAAAAACGAATAAATAGTTCGTACGTAATATATATATATATATATATAGTTTAAATTGAATAGGGTATAAAATCAAAATTGAACTAAATTTGAAACCACCCACAAATAACTGTTGATAAAAATTCATTAAACTCATTGACACACACATTCATCTCAAAATACAACCAACAACAACAACACTACATACATACTCCTTCCCATAAACAAATCAAAATTTCCCCATTACATCAGAATGCTAATATGAGTCGTTGGAACACCATGGAAACTCAAATAACGGACTACAGGTCATCGTGACAAACTTCATCCCATACTAAAGATTGACGAATCGTGTAGAATCTATGTACATCCTAAGTGGGCGTCGAAGCCGTGGGACAGGTCCCATACCCTAATCCCGACGAAGACCTCACCTAGCAGGTTTCCCAACGAAATACACACTACCATACTGAACATATAGTAACATCAAGCTTACCGTATATAAACAATTTTAAATGAAAACCTACATTGAAATCCCCTGACAAAAATAAAACAATCACCCTCCCTAATTATGAAACAAACTTAACTCCCAATCATAACACACATAATAGCTCAACAGACCATTCATTCATAACTGAAACAACAAACACTATACTAACATCAAACGTTAGTATAATTACGCGAGGCTCAAGGTGGGTCGGGGCGACCGTAGGATTTAAAGAGACGGTTCCCATAAGTGGGCCCACCTTCATTGGGGAAAACTTCGGAGAAAGAGGGGCGGGGGGTTTTTAGGCTGCACGGTAATGACAAGAAACCTGTCAGCAGCTGTTCCAGACCGAGACATATGAAGGGGTGAGGCGAGTTCTGAGAAATATCACAGTCAACTAAGCGACTATTTACAACAAAGGTAAGGACTCAAACCCTTGAGAGAAATGCATTTTCTACTTCACAGAAAGTAAAATAAAAACGTCCACAACACTGACGAAATGAAAAGGAAGAGAAAGCAAACAAAATTTCCTGTCGCCTTAAAATCACCGTTAACTAAACAAATGTCTACTAGAGGAAGCAAATACATAAAAGTAGGTTACAATACCGTGACGTGTCGTGTTCCAGCGATGCGATGTACTCACTGATATGTTGCCACTGTTCACCTCGAAGCTGGGTCTTTTGGATGTCTTGTTTACTTGAGGGACTAAACCACCTTTCCTTGGAGATGGGTTTCCTGGATGCCCGTAGTTCACACAGAAAGTAACTTCACCCTTTCTTCAGGGGTGGGGAAAAACAATTCACTGAATTCCTTAAACTCAAAGATAAACAAATTTTAATACAATGTAAATGAAGAGAAAAATAATAAAAGGTTAATAACTTGAGAGAGGTGAGGAGGGAACGATTTCGCACGCAACCACGCTCTGCTACCATTGCGCCGATAAAGGTCTATTAATAATAATAATAATGCGCGTCAGAGTAGCAGTGGAAGATAAAATCAACAAGGTCGCAAATGGATGGGGAAAAGACGTCTTGCTCGACCCGGTGCTGGGCCCAAGGTTTTCGGAGCGAGCAAAAGATGATTTCCAAAAAACAAAATGCAAACGAATAATTGCTTAATGCAACAATCAAAAGTGCAAAAATGAGATTCCCATAAAATTAATTAAACAAATCCCAGAGGCGTGTTAATCGTGCCTTTGTTACGTCACAAAGACAAGATTGACGAAATCGAGATAAGGATAAGGATAAGGAAGGGGAACTTAAATATAAGAAATGAAAAGACAAGGGAGCTATATTACTTAAAATATAAAAATGTATTAAGGATAAAAGAAAGAGCGTGTACACGAAATAAACATATTATTTAAAACAAAGAAAAAGGCAAGCTATGACAAGATCAGTAATACAAAAGAAACCCAATACCAAGAATAAAGAATTCAAAAACTTAAAAAAAACTGAAAAGCACGACAGAACCTGAGTACCGCTCAACAACATGAATCTAACGAAAAGATACAAACTTGAAAGAAAATAAAACGAAACTTACAAAAGTTAGAGAGAAACGACAAACTTGCAAAAAGTCAAACTTCGAACTGCTAAGACGCGAAGCTTTTCATGATGTTATGTAAACATACCGGAGGGAAGGGGGAGGAGTGAGGGGAGTAAAACAAAGGGGAGAGAGATCTCACGGAGATAGGAGGAAGGAGAAGACAAGGGGAATTATAATTAAGTTATGTAATACGGCGAAAATCGAAAGAGAAAAACAAAACAAAAGGAAAATGAGATATACGGAGATACATTACATTACAATTGACTTGGGACGAAAGAGACCGGTAAAAATCGAAAGCACGCTATAATAAAATAGGCTTATATTCCAACATATATAAGCCAAGACGCAGAAACGCAATACTTTCGAATCTTACAGGTATTAACCAAAATAATAAAACTGTGAGAAGGGCACATAACAAAAGCAACAAAAAGAACTCCGCCGTATGACATTACGCAAGGTCCCGGAGATCTGGTTCAAGGATTAAAATACTAACAATAACATCTTGAAAAGGAAAGAGAATTAAGCAAAAGAAGGAACGTTTAACAAAAACAATTACATTGCGTTAGATAGAAATACATTGAGCCGTACTCACATTCCGCTGCGCCATGAGGGTGGGCCTCTGCCCGAATACACACGTTCGCCTTACATCTCGGCGCGTCTAAGACTGACCAAGCTTCTGTCCCCCCAGAGGGGAGAGAAGCCTCTCAGAAAAATCAAATGCGTAGTTTGGGAGTGGCCCCAAACTCGCGTCAAATATTGTCAGAGCCAATGGCAGAACGAATTGCACAACAAAATGCAAGGTAGCAACAACACTAGCCAATACGAGAGAACAAGGCAGTATGTAGCCAGGGGTTGCACAACGTTAGACAGAGAGATACATACAGACAAACTGCGCACTTTTAAACTCTCGAGGCGTAATATAGAGATGTCACAACACATGACAATAATAATAATAATAATCATGATGATAATAATAATAATTACAATAAATTCTGAAAATTTTGTTGGCCTTAGGGTTTCGAATAAGAAGAGTAACGGGAGTCAGGAATGCCTCTACATAACATGGGCCTTTGAAACGAGGGGTCAACTTGCTAGAAACTAGATTACTGACGCCCTTGGGCTCGAAATTGCGGACGTACACAACATCACCTACTTCCAAATCAGCTGGCTTGCGACAGGCATTGTGTCGCTTGGCAAGTTGGTCATGTGATACCTTAATATTCTCTCTAGCCTTGTCGAATTTCGCCCTCATATCCTCGGGCGTGAAACTGTCTGGAAGGAGATCGTGCAGGTTCCACAGATTAGACAACGGAGAATTAGCCATAAAGGAAAACATTAACGAAAAAGGAGTGGCTTGCGTGCTCTCATGCACGGCGGTGTTGAAAGCAAAATTGGGCCAATGCAAATTAGAATCCCACTTTGAATGGTCCTCGTGGTGGAAAGCAATCAGAGCAGAACGGAAATTACGATTGACTCGCTCAGCGAGAGACGGGTTAGGAAAATAGGGAGTGGTGATTACATGAGAAATAGCATAATCAAATAAGAATTGACGGAACTGATGAGATACAAAGCACTTGGCATTATCTGATACCAGGAAGTGACATGGCCCAAAAGGTGAAAAGATGGAATTAAGACACTTTATGACGGAACTGGTCGGAGTCTGTCTGGTGGGGAATATCCAACTAAACCGGGTGAAACCGTCAGTGCAAACAAGCGCAAATTGGTTTCCCCGACCAGATCGAGGGAACGGGCCAACATGGTCGATAAAAAGCCTCTCCATGGGTCTAGATGCCGGTTCAGATGACAACAGGCCAACCTTAGTAGAAACCGGAGGTTTGCTAATACTACATGAAGTACAATTTCTAATGAGCCTGCTGATGTCGCCATCCATACTTTGCCAAA
This sequence comes from Meconema thalassinum, assembly GCA_946902985.2. Lineage (NCBI taxonomy): Eukaryota > Metazoa > Arthropoda > Insecta > Orthoptera > Tettigoniidae > Meconema > Meconema thalassinum. Next base: position 117,878,565 of record OX336395.1, on the reverse strand, counting down.
TGAAGAACTGTCTGATTTTAGCTCGGGTCTTGAATACTCCTAGGTGGCCACCAATAGGAGATTCGTGATAGTAACGAAAGATTTCCGGAATGAGGACCGACGGGAGCACAATTTTAGGTAGACGGTCATGACGAGACAAACAACACAATACACCATCCTTTAGAGAGTAGGGCTTGATCACTTCACCAGAATTGATTCGGTCAATTAGGCTAGATAAGGAGGGATCTTCTTTCTGGAATCTCCTCACATCTTCAAAAAGCACAGGGGAATTGCTGAGAACGACATTGACATAATTTACAGGTGATACAAGGTTTACGGGTTCACATCCTTGAATATCCTCTTCGGCTGTTTCCTCATACATGCGGCTTAATGAATCAGCTACCGCATTTTCGGACCCACGAATATGGTGGACGGTGTACTGGAATGACAGAATCCTAGTTGCCCATCTGGCAATCCTACCAGTTTTACGGGGTTTCCCTAACACCCAGCTCAAGGCTTGGTTATCGGTCTCAAGGAGAAACTTAGTGTGCTCAAGATACATCCGGAATTTTTCCTGGGCGAACAACACAGCTAAACCCTCAAGTTCGTATATTGAATACTTCCTCTCTGCGTCCGTTAAGGTACGAGAAGCGTATGCAATGGGTTGCCTACCCAGATCAGACTCTTGCAGTAGGACACAACCAACACCACGACCAGACGCATCAGTCTGCACAATGAACTGCTTCCCAAAATCCGGAATGGCTAATACAGGGGCGTTAGAGAGCGCAAGCTTAAGATCTTCGAAGGCTGCCTGCTGAGAGGGACCCCACTCAAACTTCACAGCCTTTTTTGCGAAATTGATTCAGAGGAGCAGCACGGTCGGCAAAATTACTGATGAACTTACGGAAGAAGTTCACCATTCCAATGTAACGAGCAACACCCTTGGCATTCTTGGGTGGTTTAAAATCTCTGATGGCCTGCGTACGAGACTGGTCCACGGAGGTACCAGATGCGGAAACAATATGACCCAGGAAGGAAATTTTGGGCTTGGCAAAGGAAACCTTGGACAATTTGACGGTAAGGCCAGCGTCACGCAATCGATCAAGTACAACTTTCAGATGATCAACGTGTTCCTCGAAGGACTCAGAATAGATCACCACATCGTCAGGATAGTGGTACACAAATTTGAATTTATTTTCTGAAAACATCTTGTCCAGAAGTCTGCTCAACAGAGCGGCTCCGGTGGATAGGCCAAACGGGACACGGGCAGACTCAAACAGGTTCCAGTCAGTGGAGAAAGCAGTAACATGCCTGGATTCCGGAGAGAGGGGAATTTGGAAGTAAGATGATTTTAAATCGAGGATCGTGAACACATTCGCGTTGCGAAACCAACTAAAGCAAGTATGAAGGTCCGGCAAAGGAATGGACTGCAAAACAACTTTTTGATTAAGAGCCCTATAGTCGACCACCGGCCGAAAACCACCGTTAGGTTTTGGCACAAGAAATACAGGGGATGAGTAGGCAGAGATAGAAGGTTGGATAACACCTTCTTCCAACATCTTATCGATAATCTTCCGAAGTTCAGCCATCTTGGGCGGGGCAAGGCGATACGGGCTGGAACGCACCGGCACAGAATCGGTTACCTCAATCTTGTATTCCATCAAATGGGTTACACCCAACTTGTCAGTAAATACATCGCTATACTCCTGACATAACCTCTTAATGGCACCCTTTTGAAGACTCGTTAAATTTTCTAGATCGAGATCCTCAGTAGTCACAGGTTCACTAACTGAATTGACAGCAGGAGAAGATAAAACCGGGTTAAACGATAACTTACTTTGCGGATTAAACTTAAACCATAAGTTGCGAGCACCAAAATCAAGAATCATACCAACGTGTGACATGAAATTAGCTCCAATGAGCACAGAACAAGAAAGATTTCTGGCAACAAAAAATTTAAACTTCCAAGAAAAATTTAGAATATGGATTTTGACTGTCATACTACCCAAAATATTTAAGTTTGAACAATTTGCCGAAATAAAAGATTCATTGTTTGGCTCTAACTCAGGTAATTTGCAAACACTCTTCATAGATAAAAACCAGTCCTCGCTTATAAAGGATGCGACACTACCAGAATCAAGCAATGCAGAAACGGGCTCGTCATTAACACAAATTTCAATAAACGGGGATATTCCTTTAGCCACAGGAGAAATTCTAAAATCATTATTCACTCTAAAATGATTACAATTAGATGACGAGGACACCCGCACCACAGGTTTCACATTATGTTTAGAATTAGGCTGACTTGCCACGGCATTGCTCACCGACAGGTTAGGTAGGACAGCGACATAAGCAGAATTAGCACGTGATGAATTAGTTTTCAAAGAGTTATCAAAATTTTCATTAGTAGGGCGACCAGAAACTTCACACGGTTTTCCCAAACTCTCATGCACAGAAATATCCTTAGAAGTAACATCCGAATTGGTCTCCAAAACATCCCGTCATTGGCGATACACAACCTGGTTATTCGGACACACCTTCTTAACATGCCCCACGCCACCGCACGTGTGGCACTTAATATTGGGTCTTGGATGAAACATAACCTTAGGAGGGGGACGAGACATCAAGGAAGGAGGAGGAACATTAGCTACACGAAGGGAATCTGCATGTTTCACAGCCATAGCTTCTATAACGACCTGTTTTAGCTCGACAAATGACGAAGGCCTGGTACACATAGTCATGTATGACCTATATTGAGGCGAAAACCCATTTACAATAGATGACACCAACTGTCGTTCAGTTAAAGGGGATGCAAATACCTGGGCATATACTTTAATGTCACTTACATAGTCGCTAAGGGACTCGTCCAACTTTTGGACACGATATAAGAATTTTTGCTCAAGAGTACTAAGGGCACTCGCAGGGACAAAAAACCACAACACTTCCCTAATGAACATGGCTAAGGACATGCGGAGGTGGATAGCTTCAATCAGCTTATCACGCAGCATACCCGATGCAACAGGATACAACAGTTGGAAAATCTGAATTTCCGACATCCCAAAAATCGAGGCATGGTTACCCAATTCGACTACTTGCTTTAAAAATAGGACCACTTGGGTAACGTCATCTAGGTTGAAACTCTTCAACTTAGTTAAGAAACTAGAAATAGGATGAGGAATCGACCCATAATTAACGGTAGGCGAGTATGTAGCATTTGGAAAAGAAACATTGTTACCAGGGTAGCTTGCTCGCACACCCTCTACAGGAGACAAAACATTTACATTGTTAGAGAAAGAACTGGGATGCAACGGGTCGGCAGGACCCAGGAAATCATTAGGTGAACTAACATGAGAAGAATGACCGTATGCAGGGTTAAGTGGTCTGGGCGAGCCAGAACCAGACAATAGAGGGGCAGGCAAACCACTACTAGTAATCGATCCCAAAACCTCAGACCTAGTAAACAGAGGTGATTCACGTTCAACCCCAGAAGAACTCTCCAAATTCACAAGGTTATCCCTTAAGTCAATTAAATGAAAAGCACTGTTATTGTCGGCCATTTTGAAAAACACAGAATGCAGACAGACAATTCAGAAGAAAAAAAAACAGGAATTACGAGGACGGTTTACACTTTCACAACAATACCATAACTACCAATTACCAACACCATAGATTAGGATGACACTCGAACACCGCCACAATACTATACAAAATCATGCACAATGCTGCCCAGAACTGCAGATGTCACTGCCAGCTTGGCTCGAGAACAGGAAGCTAAATTACAAAAATTTGCACAAAACACAAGGCGAACAGCTTCAGACAGGGTTCCACGATGCCTACACCCGTAGCATTTAGGCTATCAGAATCCAAGCAACCCACATTTCCCATGTCAAGAACACATGCCAGTCACTCACCGAGCTTCTTCTTCAGTGGGAATGTTGCATCTTAAACAGGATAAAATACAGCAGCAAACACCTCGCTTGGAACCGGTCACTTACATAACACACATGGATATTCAGAGGCAAACATGAAATTTAAAAAACGACAAGGATTAGCAAAACATAACATCAAGTGCACTGGCATGACAGATCCCATCAACAACCGCTCCATCAGCATCAGAAGGGTCCATAAAACGAGCCTGCGGGAAAGGAGGGGGGAGGGGTGGCTGCAGCAGCGAACACGAGCTCGATCTGCTACCAAAATGACACGTGGATGGCCAGGGTGGATGGGCCCCCTACTTAACTTTATTTAGAGGTCCGCGTCGATTCTACAGCAAAATCACCTCCAGATGACATGCCCCAACAGAAGAACACCAAAAGGGGTGGAAGGAGGGTGGACAAGGGGACAACGCACAGGCTATTCTACAGACACCCCCCAATAACTAATGGAATTGTCGCCGACGAAATAATGCCACAACAGTTGCTTAAAAATTTAAAATAAAAATTTAATTGTTAAAATTTAAAAGAACACCTCCACCGGAAAACAGAACATGCATCATCCAGCATAAATTACAAAATGGCAAGAGACGGCTTAACATGCTTGCTTGCAAAGCAAACAAAAGAAAAGAATTAAATTAAAATTTAAATGTTAAAGCCCAAATATTAAAAAACATACAGGCATAATTAAATGAGAAAGGGCTTGATAATTTACAAGGGAATGCAATACCGATCCGACATGCAGTGATCCAGGCCACGACATAAAACGAAAAATTTAAAAATAAAATAAATAAAATAAAATATGTTCAATTAAGAAATCCCCGATAATCGTGACAAAGAAAAACACAAGAACAATCACCAAAAACATAAGGTTAAACCAACAAGGTTACCAAAAACAAATTAAGCTAACACCACAACATGTTTGAGTTTCCCGGTCGGCGCCAAGAGACTGCACTCAAGACCAGAATGTATTCCGGCGAAACAAAAACAAAACAAACATGGCCACAAAAACAGACGACCACATGTCAAATCGAAATTACGGCAAACAATTAGCATTAAATTAATTTTAATATCACCAGAGAGAAATAAAAAGGAGGAAGGAATTACGCCTTAACGCTATTGACATGAGCCATATTAGGGTGCACGGGTCGTAAAATAAATTAATAACAGATAATATGGCTATCCCAAAAACTACCAAAAATTAATAAATAAAAATTTACAACGTAGAATAAACTAAAAGCGTGTCTCCAGAAGGTACGAAGAAATCAATAAAATTTACATAACTGGTAACATTAATAAAGAGAAAAATTAGGCCTACCAGGTGAAACAAAATAGAAATTTAAAACAATAATATAAGGCCAATATCGGAGCTCCATAACAAAATATATAAAAATTAATAACGTACCTTAAAAACTTCTCAGTGGAGACACAATAATAATAAATTAATCAACACACAATTTAAATAAAATATTATACGGCACTAAATGTGCCTCAAAAATGGCTAACCCGGCCATGCGCCGTTTTGGCATCACAAGCACTCATGTTTGTATCTAGATGTGATTTTCATTTCAAACATCATCTTCACGGCGAAACGATGAAAATTAAAACCTTACGAGCACAGGCATTTTCTTAGTTGAATAAGTATTCATATTTTGTAAAAGCTAGGGGCCAATGCCCCCAGCACACGGAGAGATACTCTGTCACACCAGCTGGCTTCTTGCTTCCTTGACGACAGACAGACCGCTCACAAGATGGCGGAGAATCACAAGTCAAAAACAGCATTTCATTCATGTTAATGTAATTGTCCAATCACAGCTTGACACATCAAGCAATAATGTGATTATTATGCAATTAATTTGGCGGTATCATGTATATACAGCCTTTGTTTCATGACGTAGAATAATAATAGCCTTCATATATGACACGATTAGGACGAGTTTAGAAGGCACCACAAACACACTCTAACGGTGAAGAAGGAACCACGGCTAGAAGCGCCGAAGTCCGATAGCAGCTGCCATCTCGTGTTCAAAATCGGAACCAGGCCACCAGGCGGTCGTTTCAAAGGTCGTGAAGTCACATCTAGGTAAGATATATATTTAAAAACGTTGGTACGGGCATTGCACGTAACAATAAACATAAAAACAAAGAGAAATGAAAGCATGGTAGAATGAAACAATAAAGAAACAGATAAGTGGTGCGCGAGGCGGTATAAAGGGCTTATGTAAAAAAAAAGATTTTTCGTTTTTAGCACTGTTCTTCCCATGAAAATGAGCTCTTTCAGGTGGTATAAACGGCACAAGTCAATCCATATTAGAAGAAGGTGTTTTAGACCCTGGTGTAAAAGACTTTCTTTATTCAAACGGTTCAAAGGTCTTAAGTCCGACATGTTTAACAAACCTTAACCTGACGATATCACACTCCTGGCCGTGGTAAGTGATTTTTGAAAGGCAGCAAAAATACGACAGCATGTCATACGATGTTGGCATGTCAAAGAACACATTTGAATTCAGTAGGCCGTGCTCATAATGGCAAAATTCATCTCGGGAGTCAACAAAAATAGTTCCTCATTTCTCTACTAGAAAGCACTATAACGTTCAAGGAGTTTAGATATAAAACCTTCTTGACTTTCATAGTGATTTAAGGAACAACGAAATTCAACGTGCAAGCTGCCCTCTGGGTGCATATTACAAAGCTTGCACCCGGCACCCGAGGCCAAACGATATTATTATTATTATTATTATTACTATTATTATTATTATTATTATTATTTTAGAAAATTAACATGGAAAATTGCCAAATATCAGGAATTTGCGGCTTGTTGTGAACTTTGTTTTGCTTCTCCTGAAAAGTTGAGATTTTTTACTTAAGCCCTTTATACCGCTCTCCATGGATTTATTTATAAGGATCTATAAGGATGAATGGGGAAGGGATTAACACCCATCTGACCTCTTGATTTCGCTCCTGCTGTACAGTATTTTAATGAGGTGTTGGTCTTCTCTCTTTCACTGCACATTCTCTTCATAGGACAACGAAGAAAATGGTCTTGAATACAATATTAAATTAGTACACGGATCAGTGTTTTAAAACTCACAAACTAACATGCACGTCCTGAAATAACAACCGCCTCACGAATGCACGGCTTGGAGCCTAGGCTCTCTGCTGACGCATGCGCAATTGCTTTCTCTACCCACAGAGACTTGAGCCTGTTTCAAAGGAGACTCACTGGCTGCTCAATCCCGCGCTGAGAAGCTGGCGTCAATCCCTCCGTGGCTGCAGAGAATAATACCGAAAACTAGAGATTTAATTTGCCTATGACAATGAAAAATAGGAACATTTAAATGTTCTAATTCGTTGAGAATGAAATGGGTAGTCTAAGTCTCCAAGATTCTCCTCCAACTTCGCCACTGGTTGAAATCAAACACCGTCTAAGTTTCCCGCATTTTGCAGTTGCGGGATACGCCAGTCAGTAATCATTTGGAGGTAACGAACGATCAAAAAGTATGACACAAACAGATCATGACGTTAGGTGGGTTTCACAAGATTTCTTGAAATCATATGTGGATTATCTTTTCCCCAAAAGTAAACATTGCGACTACGAGAGCTGCGATAAATGAGGAGCTTGGTATCAAAGTTTGACAAATCATCTTTTGCTTTTTTTACAGTAGAGGTGAAAATCTAAATCCACAATAAGGTTGTCAGTATCATGGTGATTTTTTATTTCATTCTTATAGGCCACATAAACATACTTTCATACTCATTATTAAAATTAAATGAATATTAAAGCCGCAATTATAATTTAAATAGTGGAGTTAGCCATGTATGAAACCAGGTCATGGAATTGTCTGTTTTTGAAGCCAAAGGGAGCCATTTCGAAAATGAATCTGTTCTATTTCGAAACCAAATAATTATGAAAGCGATATCGATGAATTAAGTTTATTTTCTTCATCTACACTTCTAATGACCGAGGGTGTTTTAAAATAATGTAATTATGTCGAATGTATTAAAACAAAATCATATAAAATCGGTCTTATAGTTAACAAGTAGTTCCGTGAAGAACTATACAGCCTATTTTCATATATCCTGCTCAAGTTAATTGCCTCTATCAACATACAAAATTTCAATTGCTGTAACAGATTCGTACATATTGAGAACCGTCTAAATATTTCAGATGGTCGCCAGGTTGGAATTTTTATATTTGTAATATTACATTAAGATTATTGCGTACGTGTGGTATTCAAACTTCAATCGCATGATTAGAACACAAGAAGTAACAAGTAGTTCCGTGAAGAACTATACAGCCTATTTTCATTTATCCTACTTATGTTAATTGCCACTATCAACATACACAATTTCAGTTTGATTGCTGTAATAGATTCGTAGATATTGAGAACCGACTAAATATTTCGGATGGTCGCCATGTTGGATTTTATATATGTAGGTCCTAGAGTTATGTACTGTTACATGCAGATTATTGTGAACGTGTAGTATTCAAACTTCAATCGCATAATTAGGACACAAGAAAAAACAAGGAGATTTAAAAATTTTTCACAGCTGCCATCTTGAGGTTATGGAAACAATTGAAATAAATTAGATGCCAGTGGATCAACATTCGCATAAAGATTTAATGTACCAAGTTTCACTGCACGCGGATGGTTAAATTGCGAGAAACGTCCATGTGAATATTTATAATTCGCGTCACCGCCATGTTGGATTTGTGATCACCAGGTTATTTAAAGTCCTATAGGTGAACTTAAGTTCATAGCCCCTATGAACATTAAAAAATGCAGTTTGATTGCTAAAATAGATTCGTAGATATTCAGTATCGTCTAAATATTTCGGATGGTCGCCATGTTGGATTGTTATATGTATAGGCCATAGAGTCATGTACCATTAAAGGAAAATCATTGCGTAGGTTCATTATTCAAACTTTCACTTCGATCGCATGACTATATCACAAGAAATAAAAACTTAATTTTAAAATTCGCACTGCCGCCATCTTGAGGTTATGTAAACAATTGAACTAAATTAGATACCAGTGGATTACAATGTGTATAAATATTTCCTGTACCAGGTTTCAGTGCGCTTGGAACATTAAATCGCGAGAAAGGTCTATTTAAAATGTTCAAATTCGCTTGGCCGCCATGTTCGTTTTGTAGTTAACCGGTTTTTGAAAATCTTACAGATGGACTTCCAGTAGTGCCCTTTATCTCCGTACAAAATTTTAGGGAGATACCGCTAATAGTTTCAGAGATATAAAATGCCGGTGAAATATTTCGCACATCCGCCATCTTGTGATTATGTAAACAATTGAACGAAGTTAGTTGTCGGTGCATTACAATGTATATAAACATATACTGTACCAAGTTTCATTGCGTTTGATTGGTCAAATCGTGAGAAACGTCTATTTAAAAGTCGCAAATTCGCTTGGCCACCATGTTGGTTTTGTAGTTACCAGGTTTTCAAAAGTCACATAAGTGAACTTATAGTAGTTCACTCTATCACCATAGAAAATGGCAGCGTAATATCGGTAATAGTTTCGGAGATATTGAATGCTGGTGAAATATTTCGCACAACCGCCATGTTGGATTGGTGAGTCGTAACAAAATTTGAAGGGCACGGTCGAGATCGCCGGGAATAGTGCTATGAACTTTCCTAGTTTCATTGAAATCGCTCCTGCCGTTTAGATTTTATTAGGGGGGGACACACACACGAATCACACACACACACACACACACACACGCACACACACACGGACAAGAGGTGATCTCATAAGCCTATTTTTTCAAAATTGAAAATAGACTAAAAGCGAGATTTTAAAATTACGCACAGCAGCCATCTTGTGATTATGCAAAACAATTGAAATAAATTAGATGCCATTGGATCAACATTTGTATAAGCATTTAACTTGCAACGGTTCACGGCACTCGGATAGTTAATTCGCGAGAAACGTCCATTTAAATATTTATATTTCGCGTCGCCGCCATGTTGGATTTGTGCTCACCAGGTTACTGAAAGTCCTATAGGTGAACATTTGTTCATAGTTCCTATGAACATAAAAAATGCAGTTTGATTGCTAAAATAGATTCGTAGATATTCAGTATCGTCTAAATATTTCGGATGGTCGCCATGTTGGATTGTTATATGTATAGGCTATAGAGTCATGTACCATTAAAGGAAAATCATTGCGTAGGTTCATTATTCAAACTTTCACTTCGATCGCATGACTATATCACAAGAAATAAAAACTTAATTTTAAAATTCGCACTGCCGCCATCTTGAGGTTATGTAAACAATTGAACTAAAATAGATACCAGTGGATTACAATGTGTATAAATATTTCCTGTACCAGGTTTCAGTGCGCTTGGAACATTAAATCGCGAGAAAGGTCTATTTAAAATGTTCAAATTCGCTTGGCCGCCATGTTCGTTTTGTAGTTAACTGGTTTTTGAAAATCTTACAGATGGACTTCCAGTAGTGCCCTTTATCTCCGTACAAAATTTTAGGGAGATACCGCTAATAGTTTCAGAGATATAGAATGCCGGTGAAATATTTCGCACATCCGCTATCTTGTGATTATGTAAACAATTGAACGAAGTTAGTTGTCGGTGCATTACAATGTATATAAACATATACTGTACCATGTTTCATTGCGTTTGATTGGTCAAATCGTGAGAAACGTCTATTTAAAAGTCGCAAATTCGCTTGGCCACCATGTTGGTTTTGTAGTTACCAGGTTTTCAAAAGTCACATAAGTGAACTTATAGTAGTTCCCTCTATCACCATAGAAAATGGCAGCGTAATATCGGTAATAGTTTCGGAGATATTGAATGCTGGTGAAATATTTCGCACAGCCGCCATGTTGGATTGGTGAGTCGTAACAAAATTTGAAGGGCACGGTCGAGATCGCCGGGAATAGTGCTATGAACTTTCCGAGTTTCATTGAAATCGCTCCTGCCGTTTAGATTTTATTAGGGGGGCACACACACACACACACACGCACACACACACGGAAAAGAGGTGATCTCATAAGCCTATTTTTTCAAAATTGAAAATAGGCTAAAAGCGAGATTTTAAAATTACGCACAGCAGCCATCTTGTGATTATGCAAAACAATTGAAATAAATTAGATGCCAGTGGATCAACATTTGTATAAGCATTTAACTTGCAACGGTTCACGGCACTCGGATAGTTAATTCGCGAGAAACGTCCATTTAAATAATTATACTTCGCGTCGCCGCCATGTTGGATTTGTGCTCACCAGGTTACTGAAAGTCCTATAGGTGAACATTTGTTCATAGTTCCTATGAACATAAAAAAATCAGTTTGGTTGCTGTAAAAGATTCATAGATATTGAGCACCGTCTAAATATTTCGGAACATTTAGGAATGTTATATGTATAGGCCATAGAGTTATGTACCATTCAAGGACAATTATTGCCTAGGTTTATTATTTAAACTTTCACTTCGATCGCATGATTACGACACAAGAAATAAAAAATAAAAAATTCGCACAGCCGCCATCTTGAGGTTATGTAAACAATTTAATTAAATTAGATGGCAGTGCATTACAATCTGCAAAATCATTCACTGTACCACATTTCACTGCGCTCAGAGAGTTAAATCACGAGAAAAGTCTATTAAAATATTTCAAATTCGCTTGGTCGCCATGTTCGTTTTGTACTTTACAGGTTTATGAAATATACATAGGTAAACTTGTATCAGTACCCTTTATCACCGTACAAAATTGCAGGGTGATATCTGTAATAGTTTCGGAGATATAGAATGTCAGTGGAATATTTCGCACAGCCGCCATTTTGAGGTTATGTAAACAATTGAACTAAATTAGACTCCAGTGCATTACAATGTGTATAGACATTTGCTGTACCTAGTTTCATTACGTTATCGCGAGAAAAGTCTATTTAAAAGTCTCAACTTCGCTTGACCGCCATGTTGATTTTGTAGTCACCAGATTTTTGAAAGTCTCATAGGTGAACTTCTAGTAGTGCCCTTTATCACCGTACACAATTTCAGGGCGATATCGGTAATAGTTTCGGAGATACTGAATGCCAGTGAAATATTTCGCACAGCCGCCATATTGGATTGGTGAGACGTAACAAAATTTGAAGGGCACGGTCGAGGTCGCCGGAAATAGTGCTATGAACTTACCGAGTTTCATTGAAATCGCTCTAGCAGTTTAGATTTTATTAGGGGGGGGGGGGGGGGCACACACACCTCACACACACACGCACACACACACACGGACAAAAGGTGATCTCATAAGCCTATTTTTTCAAAATTGAAAATAGGCTAAAAATGACATGGAAAAATTGTACTGAGACGCCTTTTGACAAAGCTGAAATCATGGAGCATTTCTTACACCTTAGAAAGAACTAGTTCATCAAAATCTGCACTCTCCAACTCATCACACTAACAATGTCCACTATTTAGAATATTACCAGCGTCATTACAGGTTAAACATTCAGCCATGATGGATTTGCAGTGCATGTTGGGAACACATTGCATGAATGCAGGCTTCTCATTGGCTACTGAAGGAATTGTCATTTTTTGAAACGAAACTGAATGATTGACCCATGATGCTGGGCAAGTGAACTGTATATTGAAATAAAACGCGGCGTGGATCACTGGATCTCATCTATTAGATGCTCGTTTTAAATAAAGACAAGACTGACTAACAGTAGTAAAGAACATGAAGAAGAAACAAAATACAATCTAACAATCAAAGGACAGAGAGGCACAAACATACCCCCCCCCCCCCCTGTTGATTGAATGGAATCAATAAATGTGCACAGAAACTGAGGCAAGTTACACATAAAACCTTACCTGAATCCATTAACAAGTGAAAAGAATGCAAACTTTTGGCAAAACACAAAATTGTATTAGCACTCAAATGTGAGCTCATCACTGTTCATATTGCATTTCAGCAAACTGAGTTTTGTCCTTCCAAACACATTAACAATATAAAAGTATGTCAATACATAGAACACTTACATACAATAAAATTTACTTTAGTGACATGTCACAACAAAATAACACACTTTATGGAAATATTTCACTCATCGAGTAGGGGACACACGTTCACTATTGGCCTCTTGAATCTTCCATTGGCAGTTCTTATGGTGACTGCTCGCACCAGTCCATCTGCACCGGGGTGAAGTTCCTCGATGATGCCTATTTGCCACTGAAGATGAGGAAGGTTTTCCTCCTTGATAATGACTATTGTGTCAACTTAGATGTTTTGCTGCTGAGAGAACCATTTAGGTCTACTTTGAAGCTGCGTTAAGTACTCCTTGTACCTTCTTGTCCAGAAATGTTGCACCATTTGTTGCAACCATTTCCACATTAAAATGTTATTGCTAGGAATTAAAGTCAGATTGGGTTCAGGGATTGAGTTTAGACTGTCACCATTTAAAAATGACCTGGAGTGAGATATTGAGGATCAAGGGGATCTGAGGATAGAACTGTTAGGGGTCTAGAGTTTAGACAAGCCTCAATTTGTGTGAGCACAGTAACGAGTCCTTCAAAGGTTAGCGAAGAGTTTCCAACAACTCGATGCAAATGATACTTAACAGATTTTATGCCAGCTTCCCATAGCCCTCCAAAATGGGGTGATCGTGGGGGAATGTAATGCCAGTTGATCCCTCTGTTTGCTAGGTTACTCGCAATTTCCTCTCTATGTGATGTTATAAATTGATGAAGGTGTTATAGCTCCTTGTTAGCTCCAATAAATATTGTAACATTATCGCTGTAAATATCTGAAGGTTTCCCTCTTCTGGCAATGAACCGGCGTAATGCTGCTAGGAATGCATCTGTAGTAAGACTGCTGACTACTTCTAGATGCACAGCCTTAGTTGCAAAACAAACAAATAATGCAATGTATGCTTTAAGTCGAATGTTACTTCTCTTATTAAGAGGTTGGATTAAGATTGGACCTCCATAGTCAATGCCACAGACACTGAATGGACGTGATGCTTGAACTCGTTGCTTGGGGTAGTTTGCCATGAGCTGATGAATGGTTGCTCTCTTTAATTTATGACATATTAGGCACTTGTGAACTTGCTGTCTGGCTATGTTTCTACCATTTAAAATCCAATAACATTCACGAATGGATGCTAACAGTAATCCTGGTCCCGCATGGGCTTGCTGTATCTGTTCATGTTTGACAATAAGTGATGTCAGATGATGCTTGGATGGCAATAATACTTGATGTATTGTAGAAAATGATAATGATGTGTTTTTCAACCTACCACCTACTCTGAGTATGCTGTCATGTAAAAATGGACATAAAATTTTAGCTGGTTCTTTTTGGATACAGCACCTCACTTCTATAAAATCTTTGATTTCTTCACTGAATGATTCTGCCTGAGCTATGCGAATGCATGTATTCAATGACTTCTGAAGTTCTTGAACTGATTAAGGTCCTGTCTTTTTGTTGGTTGACTGTTTGGAGTTATGGAGAAATCTTTTCCAGTAGGCAAGAACTCTTTGCAATATTGTTAATGAGGAAAATCTAGTAATGATGTCCATGTGTTCAGTGATAAGTAGTGTTACTACTGCTCGTTCTTCCAATGTGGTTTGGTAATTCTCATCAATCGTGGGCTGAGGCATGTTGCATTTAGATTCTGATATATATAATGGACCTAACCACCATAGTGTAGATTGCTGCAACTCTTGAGGCTTAACTCCTCGGGAAATTAAGTCTGCAGGATTTTCTTGAGATGAAACATGATGCCAATTTTCTACATTTGTTAATTGCTGAATTTCTGATACTCTGTTGGCTACAAATGTTTTCCAACGTGATGAAGGGGAACACCAACCATGACAAGACTACTGTAGAATCTGTCCATAAATAGGTTTCATTAATTTCTAGATATAGGATTGGAATGGATTTCTGAATCAAGTGTGCCAACAATGTGGCTGCAAGTAATTCAAGACGAGGAAGTGTAACTTGTTTGATTTTCGTTGCAATTAAAAATTTGTCAGATGTGGGATGCCATGATAAACCTAATGCTTGTATTGAACCGTTATTGTCAAACTGGAAAGGTAAACTCATTTCCCTGTCTTCAGGTGGAACAGCTTCAAGTATTGCTGGATGGTTCGAGCACCATTTTCTGATGGGAAAGCCTCCTTTGTTGAGTAAAGTAATGAGTTCATTTTGCAACTGTAGTGCTTCCGAAATGTTTAAAGCACCACATAGAGCATCGCCAACATAAAATCTCTTTGTAGAACAGCTGATGCAAGTGGAAAAGAAGCTGCTTCATCTTCAGCTAGTTGGTTGAGGAATTGAGTTGCTAAATATGGAGCTGACGCTGTACCATATGTGACTGTTAGCAATTCGTAAGTTTTGACAGGTGTGAGGGGAGATTCCCTGCATATGATTCTTTGTAATCTAGTGTCATCCTTGTGAACCAGAATTTGTCTATACATTTTTGAAATGTCTCCAGTAAATGCAATGTTATGGGTTCTGAATCTCAACACAATCGAATACAGATCTTGCTGTACAGTTGGCCCTACTAACAATGTGTTGTTGAGTGATACTCCTGTGGTGCTTTTGGCTGATACATCAAAAACTACTCTAGTGGATGTGGTTGAGCGTTGTTTGAATACAGCGTGATGTGGCATGTAGTAGTGTTCTGAATCATTTATCGCACTTACTTCCTTCATGTGACCCAACATTTCATACTCGGACATAAATTGTGAATACTGCTCTTGCAATTCTGGATCACTTTTGAATTAAGTTTCCAATTGGTAAAATCTTTGTTGTGCTATAACATGGGACTTGCCTATAGGTGACAGAGTTTCCTTTCGAGGCAACTTGACAACATATCTACCTTCAGAAGTACGTGTTGTGTTATTAGCCTATTTTCAATTTTGAAAAAAATAGGCTTATGAGATCACCTTTTGTCCGTGTGTGTGTGTGTGTGTGTGTGTGTGTGAGGTGTGTGTGTGTGTCCCCTAATAAAATCTAAACGGATGGAGCGATTTCAATGAAACTCGGTAAGTTCATAGCGCTATTCCCGGCGACCTCGACTGTGCCCTTCAAATTTTGTTACGTCTCACCAATCCAACATGGCGGCTGTGCGAAATATTTCACTAGCATTCAATATCTCCGAAACTATTACCGATATCGCCCTGAAATTGTGTACGGTGATAAAGGGCACTACTAGAAGTTCACTTATGAGACTTTCAAAAACCTGGTGGCTACAAAACCAACATGGCGGCCAAGCGAATTTGAGACTTTTAAATAGACTTTTCTCGCGATTTAACAATCCAAACGTAATGAAACTTGGTACAGCAATTGTTTATACACAATGTAATGCACTGGAGTCTAATTTAGTTCAATTGTTTACATAACCTCAAAATGGCGGCTGTGCGAAATATTTCACTGACATTCTATATCTCCGAAACTATTACAGATATCACCCTGCAATTTTGTACGGTGATAAAGGGTACTGATACAAGTTTACTTATGTATATTTCATAAACCTGTAAAGTACAAAACGAACATGGCGACCAAGCGAATTTGAAATAATTTAATAGACTTTTCTCGTGATTTAACTCTCTGAGCGCAGTGAAATGTGGTACAGTAAATGATTTTGCAGATTGCACTGCACAGCCATCTAATTTAATTCAATTGTTTACATAACCTCAAGATGGCGGCTGTGCGTAATTTTAAAATTAAGATTTTATTTCTTGTGTCGTAATCATGCGATCGAAGTGAAAGTTTGAATAATGAACCTAGGCAATAATTGTCCTTGAATGGTACATAACTTTATGGCCTCTACATATAACAATCCTAAATGGCGAGCTTCCGAAATATTTAGACGGTTCTCAATATCTATGAATCTTTTACAGCAACCAAACTGAATTTTTTTATGTTCATAGAGACTATGAACATATGTTCACCTATAGGACTTTCAGTAACCTGGTGAGCACAAATCCAACATGGCGGCGACGCGAATTATAAATATTTAAATGGACGTTTCTCGCGAATTAACTATCCGAGTGCCGTGAAACGTTGCACGTTAAATGCTTATACAAATGTTGATCCACTGGCATCTAATTTATTTCAATTGTTTGCATAATCACAAGATGGCTGCTGTGCGTAATTTTAAAATCTCGTTTTTACTTCTTGTGTTCTAGTCATGCGATTGAAGTTTGAATACCACACGTACACAGTAATCTTAATGTAATAGTACAAAAATAAAAATCCAACCTGGCGACCATCTGAAATATTTAGACGTTTCTCAATATCTAGGAATCTGTTACAGCAATTAAACTGAAATTTTGTATGTTGATAGAGGCAATTAACATGAGCAGGATATATGAAAATAGGCTGTATAGTTCTTCACGGAACTACTTGTTTTTGAAATGAAATGTACATTGTTGTTCTTCTTGAGTTTCGGGTTTGGTATGCAACTCTTCTATTTCCCAGAATTTCCTAAGCTGAATGTCAAGAGTGTCTTCCTTTTTGATGAAAAGAGAAGTGACTGTGTTGCACATTGCATTTCTGTTGCTGGATTGTGGGCATTCACCAGAAATTATCCAACCTAGATGAGAATTTTGTAAAACAGGGAAGCCTGTCCGTGTTCTTTGTTCAGTCTTTAGAATGTTGTAAAATAGCTCTGCTCCGATGATCAAATCTACCTTTTGTGGACTGTAGAATTCATGGTCTGCTAATACGATGTCGCTGGGTAAATTCCATGACTTGTAATTTAACTCTATAGAGGGCATTTGTCCTGTGATGGCAGGAATTACTACACAGTTAATGTTTGCGTTGAAATCTGAAGCTGTAGATTGAAGGTGTATGTCAACACTGTGTTTCATTGTTGAAGAAGTGTTGTTAATGCCTAGAACAGCTGTAGTATCTTTCTTACGTAGCATATACAGCCTGTTGACTATGTCTTCTGTGATGAGGTGAGTTTGACTCCCACTGTCTAAGAGACCTCGAATCTTATGAAATTTGCCCGTGTGATCCTTGATTTTGACAATAACAGTGCACAACAATACATATGGTTTGTTATGAGTATCTGCGTGTTCATCCTTGATAGATGTGTGGAAGCTTGCAAATAGTGCTTCATTGTTAGAAGGTATCTGGTTTGCATTACTGCCGTTGTCATTGTTTTCAAGGTGTGGTAAAGTATTATGTGCCTTGTTGCATTTACGGCAGTGGCCAGATTTGCATTCTGACGTTTTATGTGTCACCTGAAGACAATTTAAACATAGCCTATTATCACGAGCATACTGTATGCGATTTGATACAGTCAACTTCAGAAATGATTCACATGCAAAAAGTCCAGGCTTATGTACTTGTTTACAATAAGTGCATTGATTGTCAATATATGCGACATGTGTATACGCGGATGGCTTTCTCTTGTATGAGTTTTCCTTGCTATCATTTACCATGACTTGATTAGGCCTACTAGTAGGTTGCATTCTTTCAAGGACTTGACAACGGTGCTCTATGAATGATGTGAGTTCTTTAAGAGATGGATTTTTGTTAGAATCTACCTCTAGTTCCCAGCCACTTCTAGTTTCATAATCAAGACGATCAACGATATGTTGTGTCAAAATTACATCTTCAAGAGGGGAATCTAACTGTAATGCTTGCAGTGCTTGTAAATTGCTAGAGAATGTACTGATAAATTGCCTGAGGTCTTCGGCAGTTTCATTCTTAACTCGAGAAATATTTAAGATTTCACGAACATGCTTTGATGCTATGAGTCTCTTATTTTGAAATCTAGTGTACAATAGTTCCCAAGCTACATAATAGTTTGCTTCAGTGGTTGGAAGGTTTAGAATTAATGCCTTTGCCGAACCATGAACTGCTCCTAGAAGGTAATGATATTTTTGGGTTGTTCCTAGGTTTGCATTATTGTGCACTAGTAATGTGAAATTGTCTGCAAATGATAACCAATCCTCATAATTACCACTGAATGTTGGTAGTTTGATTGCTAGCAATTTGAGGTTAATATTGTCATTCGAACTACTGGCTGTGATATTGGATTCACTCTTGGCGTCACCTTGTGATGGATATAATATGTTTTGCATCCTAGCCTTTCAACTGAATATTATCAACTCTGACATTTCTCTGTCCCCTGTTTGATCTGAGTTTTCATCCTCAACTTCCAACTGAGATTGAACTGTGTCATACTTGCTTTCTAACTCTAACAATGTGTCATAACGGACTCTGATTTCATGTATTGAATGCTCACTGTTGAATGATTCTACGAAATTACTTATTCTTGTGATTCTGCCTTTTATCACTGCTCTTTGTTTAACAAGCTTCGAAATTGCATCCATTTTAAGGTTAAGGGATGTATAGGGAAGGAATTCTGACCTGTATAGTACTGCTTACAGTTTTTCCTGAATCTTTCGTGCTCAGAATGATGTACACTAATGATGTGATAAGAAGGCTTGGCTCCTATGCACCAAATTAATGTTACCTTGTTGCGTAGACGTAACCATTTGCACACCACACTTCTGTTGTCGGGTTGGTTTCGCATATGATGAAATAGGTCTCTATTTCTTAAATAAAACGAACATCCTGACCACAGGAGGACCAAAAATGAATGATTGACCCATGATGCTAGGCAAGTGAACTGTATATTAAAATAAAACGCGGCGTGGATCACTGGAACTCATCTATTAGATGCTCGTTTTTAATAAAGACAAGACTGACTAACAGTAGCAAAGAACATGAAGAAGAAACAAAAGACAATCTAACAATCAAAGAACAGAGAGGCACAAACAGAAACTATGGTGGAATTGTCCATATTTAATTCTGAACTGAGCAAATATATGCTATTCTCCCTAAGTTTTGTCTGTTTTTTAAGCAAAACAGTTGTAGATTCGCATTCAGCATAAAATCACATAAGAGTGAACCAAAATCTCAAAACTGACAAAATGGAGTAGTCCCACTTTGATACCAAGCTCCTCAAATAATGAATAGGGCTATACGGTCTTTGTGCGCACACTTTGTGTATATGAGTAAGCTAACGAAAGGACTCAGCAATTTTTCTAGGTTTATGCCGTGTCTTGTGCGGGGTTTCGCATAGGAACACCAAGCTGGCTCATCAGCGGGCTTCCCCCAGGGGCTCACATCTAGTGGGACGTGGGTTGGCGACCACGGGATCCCAGCTGAGTCTGTCATTGCTTCCACTTACTTGTGCCAGGCTCTTCTCCGTCTTCCTTTCCTGACGGCCTCTGCTGGTCAACTCTTGTTCTTTTCCGACCCCGACGGTATTAGGGTATCCGAGGCCTAGGGAGTCTCTTCCTTTCCCGCTTTAATTGGCCCTTCTCTCATCTTTCTTGATCCCTCATTCTTCTAGGGATCAGCCTTCTTTTTCATTTCATTATATTTCCTTTTATCTTTAAGATTCTCGCACTGTTTTAGTGAAGTGGCTCCCCTTGTCTCTAAATTACATATTGTGTGTATTTTGAATCTAATTTGCATTTTGTAAGTATTTTAAATTTCAAGTGCATTTAGTATGTATTTTTAATTTCAGTTGTATTTTGTGAGATTTTGAATCTGGTGAGGCATTTTCAATCTAAATTGCATTTTGTAAGTATTTTGAATCTCAATTGAATATTGTAAGTATTTTCAATTTCAATTGCATTTAGAAGTATTTTGAATTTCAATTCCATTTTGTGAGTATTTCGTCTCCACGTTACATTTTGTAAGTATTTTAAACATAAACTACAGTTTGTGAGTCGTCTCAATCTGAGTTCCATTTTGTCAGTATTTTCAATCTAACTTAATTTTTCGTAATGGATTGCATTTCATTTACATTTTCGCTATCACCCAGACCATTAGGGACCGGTTTTTTATTTTTTTAATTTTTTTAGCGTATGGCTTTTAGTGCCGCGAGTGTCCGAGGACATGTTCGGCTCGCCAGTTTTTGTTTTTATCTGCTTCGAGACGGACACCCAATGGTTGAGCTACAAGTACCGTTGGGGAGGAAAGTTGGAAGGGAAGAGCGAGGAGTTGGAAGGTAGCGGCTGTGACCTATAGTTAGGGACCAACCCCGGCATTTGCCTGGAAGGAAGATGGGAAACCACAGAAGACCATCTTCAAGGTTGCCGGCGGGGGGATTCGAACCTCCTCGCCTCCCGGATGTGAGCGACTGCCATTAGTCATGCCGTAACGACCACGGCTAACTCACCCGGTATTAGGGACCGATAACCTAGATGTTGGACCCCTCTAAACAACAATTATAAATCATCATGATCATCATCATCAGCGGGCTCTTGGTGACCGTGCAGTAAAGAAGTGCAGGAGTCCTACATAATAAGGAAGGTAGTGCATAGTTCGCTACTCCTCTGTGGGCACGGATACCTAGAGTCCGCTGATGAGCCAGCTTAGTAACCTAGGCAAAACCCCACACGAGACACGGAATTGACCTAGAAAAATTGCTGAGTTTTGATTTTTGTGTTGATTGACGTTAAGCTACAATATCAAAAGACTGAAGACGCAAATACACACGCTTGATTCCGGTCACTGAATAAATATATGAGCAATGCATTTCTTCCTTTATGACGTCACTATTTTGATATTGTGAAATAAATGAAGCGATATTGTAATATTCAATAGTTGATGATTATTGCGATGCAGCTCGCACGTCACGAGGGTGTTTCCTGGTCTTTGTGAACGCACTGTTATTACAACGTTCAAACAAATTTGAAACTTGTTTAATAAATGAAGGACATAACTCAGATATTTAGTCACATACTTTATGCTAGTGCATGTCTTTAAAGTCGTTTTAAAAGTGGCTTCGAGGGCGTAGTTGGTAGCATGCTGAGCTTCTGTGCCCAAGAACACGGTATCAAACCCGGGCGAAGTCGTCGGATTTTTTAAAAGCGTTAAAATCCCTCTGTATGTCTTCCTTCGGAAGGGCAGTAAAGCCGGAGGTCCCATGTCATAGATTTATGGCATGTACAAGAACCTTCAACTAATTACACTTGTGTGAAGATAAATTGTAGGTTAGATTTGACTAACGCTCTTAGGTGCCAACGTTCGTTGCCAGGAGCCGACTGCGGTGGCATCTAATGACCAAATTCAGAACTATTTGGTCGCTGACCGTGGCGTTTGGTAGCGAAAGTAGGAACTACTTGAAAATTCAATGTCTGCAGTCCTTACTTGAATTAAATACAGATACACACACTAATACAGCCTTCACAATTATCACCGGTTATCAGACAGATTCTACACACACCTAAAGTTCTCGGCGCTACATGATCGCGTTGTCGCAGCCCCTAAACTGAGGAACCAACCAATCAATCTTCTCATCACACATGTTGGCTCCTTTGGACCCTTGAAGCCTTCCTGGAAGCTCATTGAAACTGAAAACCTCTGTTGATATGTGACCTTAAAGAATGCCAAAGTTGGCCACTTCGAAATATGATTTGTAATTTTTTGTTCCTAATGATATGATGTTAGTAAAATGTCTATCATTACTCGGTGGACATTTATTAACAAAATAATTTAATCATAATGTTGAATTTTGGGCTTATGCCGTGTTTTATTATATTGCAATTCGACGCGTTTCGAAAGAAACCATGTCTTTCATCGTCAGGAATAATCTGGAATACGACAATGTTGCTAAGAGAAAGCAACGAAGAACATATAGAAGGTGCCCAAAGATGGACGCCATTATAGCCCCATGTTAGGGACAACGGAAAGCAGCAGTGAATTACTTTCTCAGGGTTCTGATAATAGGTAGCCAGGATTCACTGAGATTGTAGCCGGTGTCGCGGTTGAAATTATCTGGGTGTTTACGTATTTCAACCGCCTCCCTGATGATTCTGGGACGATATTGCTTTATACGGGCAAGAACATCCACCCCTTGGAACATGACATCATGGCCAGGTGTTAAAGCATGATCGGCAACAGCTGATTTATCAGGTTGAATGAGCCTGATACATCTATTATGTTCCTTAATGCGAGTGCATATTGTTCTCGAAGTCTGCCCGATGTAAACCTTGCCACAAGTACAGGGAACTCTGTAGATACCCGGTTGTTGCAATTTAGGCAAACTGTCCTTAGTTGGTCGCAGGAGTTGCCTAATCTTAACAGAAGTTCCAAATACAGTCCGTATGTTGTATCGACGTAGGATTTTTGCAATACGATCCGTTGTGTTATGTATGTACGGAAGGTAAGCAGTTCCTCTTACATCTCTTTTCTCAACTGACGTCCTATTATTATTTGTTGGTTTCAGAACCGTAGAAATCAAAGCCTTGCTATAACCGTTGCTCTCAAAGGTGGTTCGCAGGGTGTTAATTTCTTCTTGTAAAGAAGACACTTCACAAATCCTCCTAGCCCTGGTAGTTAGAGTTGTAAGGATACCATGTTTCTGGGCAGGGTGATGGTGAGAACTTGCGTGGAGATATCTATTGGTGTGTGTTGGCTTACGAAAAACGCTGTGTCCTAAAGATCCATCCTCTTTCTTGGTGACGAGAACATCTAAAAAAGGTATTTTGCCGTCAGATTCCTTTTCCATGGTGAAACAAATCGAAGGGTGCTGGAGATTAAGGTGATCCAGGAAATGGCTAAGATTTTCCTCACCTTCCGTCCAAACAACAAACGTGTCATCCACATAACGCCACCAGATCTTCGGTTTGAAAGGAGCCGACGACAAAGCTTTCTCTTCAAAGTTCTCCATGAAGAAATTAGCCACAACAGGAGAGAGAGGACTACCCATGGCCACACCATCAGTCTGCTCATAAAAATTCCCATTCCATAGAAAGTAGGAGGAGGTCATGCAGTGATAAAAAAGTCTTGTGATGTCTTCAGGAAAAAAGCCATTAATGAGAGACATAACACCATCAATAGGTACTCTCGTAAACAGAGACACCACGTCGAGACTCACTAGAATATCACCCGGCTGAAGTGTTATAGCTTTTAACTTTTCCACGAAGTGTGTGGAATCCTTAATGTACGAAGGCGTGTTACCCAGAAGCGGCTGAAGTAGTCTTCCTAAGTATTTGGAAAGGGCATATGTAGGAGAACCAATCGTACTAACAATAGGTCTAAGAGGAACATCTTCCTTATGTATTTTAGGAAGACCATAGAGTCTCGGAGGAATAGCATCCCCTGGAAGGAGAGTCTTCGCTGCATCCGCTGGAATAGATGATTGCTTGATCAATTTGACGGTGACATTTGAGTAGCGAGTAGTAGGATCACGACTATTAATCCTATATACAGGATCTGATAACAAAGACGAGATCTTGGAATCATAATCAACCTTATCCAATACCACTGTCGCGTTACCCTTGTCAGCGGGGAGAACGATAATATCAGAATTGTCCCTTAGATCTTTAAGTGCCCGGCTTTCGCCTTGTTTTAAGTTGGTGTTAGGTGGCTTAGCTGTCTTGAGAACTCGGGAACATTCTTGTCTGGCTTCCTCGGCCTCTTCAGGTGTGAGGTGATGTACTGAAGATTCTACGGATGTAATAAGTTCTTCAATAGGAATTCTTCTAGGCGCTACAGCAAAATTGAGAAATTTGGAAATATGATAGGTTATGTCAGTTGCAGAAATCTCAAGCCATTAGACTTGATGCTAACAAGGTTGTCGTAAATTTGTCCAGCAAGCCCCTAAGTGATACCCAACAGGCAGTTCTCGCTAAAGGTCTCAATTTTGCTGTAGCGCCTAGAAGAATTCCTATTGAAGAACTTATTACATCCGTAGAATCTTCAGTACATCACCTCACACCTGAAGAGGCCGAGGAAGCCAGACAAGAATGTTCCCGAGTTCTCAAGACAGCTAAGCCACCTAACACCAACTTAAAACAAGGCGAAAGCCGGGCACTTAAAGATCTAAGGGACAATTCTGATATTATCGTTCTCCCCGCTGACAAGGGTAACGCGACAGTGGTATTGGATAAGGTTGATTATGATTCCAAGATCTCGTCTTTGTTATCAGATCCTGTATATAGGATTAATAGTCGTGATCCTACTACTCGCTACTCAAATGTCACCGTCAAATTGATCAAGCAATCATCTATTCCAGCGGATGCAGCGAAGACTCTCCTTCCAGGGGATGCTATTCCTCCGAGACTCTATGGTCTTCCTAAAATACATAAGGAAGATGTTCCTCTTAGACCTATTGTTAGTACGATTGGTTCTCCTACATATGCCCTTTCCAAATACTTAGGAAGACTACTTCAGCCGCTTCTGGGTAACACGCCTTCGTACATTAAGGATTCCACACACTTCGTGGAAAAGTTAAAAGCTATAACACTTCAGCCGGGTGATATTCTAGTGAGTCTCGACGTGGTGTCTCTGTTTACGAGAGTACCTATTGATGGTGTTATGTCTCTCATTAATGGCTTTTTTCCTGAAGACATCACAAGACTTTTTTATCACTGCATGACCTCCTCCTACTTTCTATGGAATGGGAATTTTTATGAGCAGACTGATGGTGTGGCCATGGGTAGTCCTCTCTCTCCTGTTGTGGCTAATTTCTTCATGGAGAACTTTGAAGAGAAAGCTTTGTCGTCGGCTCCTTTCAAACCGAAGATCTGGTGGCGTTATGTGGATGACACGTTTGTTGTTTGGACGGAAGGTGAGGAAAATCTTAGCCATTTCCTGGATCACCTTAATCTCCAGCACCCTTCGATTTGTTTCACCATGGAAAAGGAATCTGACGGCAAAATACCTTTTTTAGATGTTCTCGTCACCAAGAAAGAGGATGGATCTTTAGGACACAGCGTTTTTCGTAAGCCAACACACACCAATAGATATCTCCACGCAAGTTCTCACCATCACCCTGCCCAGAAACATGGTATCCTTACAACTCTAACTACCAGGGCTAGGAGGATTTGTGAAGTGTCTTCTTTACAAGAAGAAATTAACACCCTGCGAACCACCTTTGAGAGCAACGGTTATAGCAAGGCTTTGATTTCTACGGTTCTGAAACCAACAAATAATAATAGGACGTCAGTTGAGAAAAGAGATGTAAGAGGAACTGCTTACCTTCCGTACATACATAACACAACGGATCGTATTGCAAAAATCCTACGTCGATACAACATACGGACTGTATTTGGAACTTCTGTTAAGATTAGGCAACTCCTGCGACCAACTAAGGACAGTTTGCCTAAATTGCAACAACCGGGTATCTACAGAGTTCCCTGTACTTGTGGCAAGGTTTACATCGGGCAGACTTCGAGAACAATATGCACTCGCATTAAGGAACATAATAGATGTATCAGGCTCATTCAACCTGATAAATCAGCTGTTGCCGATCATGCTTTAACACCTGGCCATGATGTCATGTTCCAAGGGGTGGATGTTCTTGCCCGTATAAAGCAATATCGTCCCAGAATCATCAGGGAGGCGGTTGAAATACGTAAACACCCAGATAATTTCAACCGCGACACCGGCTACAATCTCAGTGAATCCTGGCTACCTATTATCAGAACCCTGAGAAAGTAATTCACTGCTGCTTTCCGTTGTCCCTAACATGGGGCTATAATGGCGTCCATCTTTGGGCACCTTCTATATGTTCTTCGTTGCTTTCTCTTAGCAACATTGTCGTATTCCAGATTATTCCTGACGATGAAAGACATGGTTTCTTTCGAAACGCGTCGAATTGCAATATAATAAAACACGGCATAAGCCCAAAATTCAACATTATGAATAATAACACGGGCCGTGAAAGTCTAAATGACAATAAAATAATTTAATGTTATTGGTTTTACGTCCCTTTTAACTACCCTGGCTTTTAAAACGCCGGGGTGCCGGAATTTTGCCCCGAAGAGGATCTTTAACGTGCCAGTAATTGTACTGACACGGCTCCCTCGCATTTGCGCACCCTCAAATTATTAACATAACTTCGCGAGAGAATTTAGGGAAACTTGGGTTTGTATAATTTATGATTTGAGGAAGAAAACAGGTTGGTTGGTTGGTTCCTCAGTTTAGGGGCTGCGACAACGCGGTCATGTAGCCCCGTGTACTTTGGGTGTGTGTAGAACCTCTCTGATAACCGATGTTATTTGTGATTGCTGTATTAGTGTGTGTTATCCGTTTTTAATTCAAGTAAGGTCTGCAGACATTCAATTTCAAGTAGTTACTACTTTTGCTACCAAACGCCACCGTCAAAGACCAACTAGTTCTGAACTTTGTTACTAGATGTAACCGCAGTCGGCTCTTGGCGACGAACGTTGGAACCTAAGAGCGTTAGTCAAATCTAACCTTAAAAATCCGACGACTTCGGCCGGGTTTGAACCCGCGATCTTGGGCATAGAAGATCAGCATGCTGTTTGATAGGAATCGGTATATCTTTGGCTCAGGCTTGTTTGCAATAACGGCATTTCTAAACTCTGGTTTCTGGCAATCACATTATCTGATATGAGCTCTGAGAACACGCTGTAAGAAGAGTGATGAATACTGCACTTGACGGCTTCGAGAGCGCGGAATGAGATTTCCAGCCTTCTCTTATATGTAGGCCTACTCTCACGGTCGATATAAACCCTGAGCTCTACTCCTTGTGCTGAATAACTCGAGTGCACAAACAGCACCAGTAGGTTTCATTTCACCCACTCTCTGCGTCGACCCTGAAGATGCCCTCAACAGTAGAGAGTAAAACGTCGAACAGAATCCCCAGAAATGATATCGTTTGTAAAAGTCTAAATAAATCAATCAATCAGTAAATAAATAAATAAAGAGAGGGAGAAAGAAAGAAAGAAGGAAAGAAATAGAGAAAGAAAGAAAGAAAGAAAGAATGAAAGAAAGGAAAAAAGGAAGAAAGTAAGAAAGAAAGAAAGGTAGGAAGAAAGAAAGAAAGAAAGAAAGGTAGGAAGAAAGAAAGAAATAGAGAAAGAAAGAAAGAAAGAAAGAATGAAAGAAAGGTAGGAAGAAACAAAGAAATGGAGAAAGAAAGAAAGAAAGAAAGAAAGAAAGGTAGGAAGAAAGAAAGAAATAGAGAAAGAAAGAAAGAATTAAAGAAAGAATGAAAGAAAGAAAGAAAGGAAGAAAGAAGGAAGGAAAGAAATACAGAAAGAAAGAAATAGAGAGAGAAAGAAAGAAAGAAAGAAGGAAGGAAAGAAATACAGAAAGAAAGAAATAGAGAGAGAAAGAAAGAAAGAAAGAAAGAAAGAAAGAAATAGAGAAATAAAGAAAGGAATAAAGGAATAAAGAAAGAAAGAAAGAAAGAAAGGTAGGAAGAAAGAAATAGAGAGAGAAGGAAAGAAAGGTAGAAAGAAGGAAAGAAAGAAATAAAGAAGAAAAAATAAATAAGGAAGAAATAAAGAAATACAGAAATAATTAACGAAAGAAAGAAAGAAAGAAAGAAAGAAAGAAAGAAAGAAGAAAAGAAAGAACAAAATAAAGAAATGAAGAAATAGATAAAGAAAGAAATAATGAAATAATGAAATGAAGAAATAAATAAAGAAAGAAAAAGAAAAAAGAGAGAAAGAAATTAAGAAATAAAAATAGAAGAAAGAAAGAAAGGAAGAAAGAAAGAAAAAATGGATACAGAAATGAAGATATGAATGCAGTAATACAGAAATGAATAAAGAAATACAGAAATAAATAAAGAAAGGAAGCAATGAAAGAAAGAACGTAAGAAAGAAATGAAAGAATTAACGAAAGAAGGAAATACAGAAATAAATAAATAAGTAAATAAATAAAGAAAGAAAGAAAGAAAGAAGGAAAGACAGAAATAAATAAATTAACTAATTAAATTAATAAATAAATGGACTGTCTTCATACTTAAACGTACAATATGCATATTTTTCAGTCCACATAGCAATAGTAGCTGTTTAAATGCGGTAGAATTTTTATATTTTCGCGTTGCTGTGTAATGCTCTGTTTTAAGCGCGTCATAAAGCAACTTTATGCCCTTACATTCGTAATAAGTGCTGTAGTGCTGTGCCTCTCCATAAACCACTGCGTGTTCAAAATGTTATGGTCTGGGAATTAATAAAGATAGAGCACAGGTAACGAGAACTGACGATGTATAAATGTGTAATGTAAATAAGAATGAAAGTAGATAACGTTGCCATGGTTTGGAATTGAAATACGCAGACTACTGTAGACCTAAACAAAAATCTAAACATTTCAGTGATACCAATGTAATTATTTCATTATTAACGTTCTATTTTATAACATTATTTTATGTTCAACGATGTCGAAATGTAAATATTATATGTCAGAAAACTGTATCATAATGAGGGTCATTATAACACTACTTTTTTTCATTATGAAACAATTTCTTCCACCAATCAGAGCTCAAGAAACAGCTGTATGACCAATTAGGTGAGGATAGCATCGCGCCTGAGCTGACTTCCACGGCCTCCTATTTTAAATTTCACTGTGTGGCTAGTGTCATAGTGGGGTATTTGAGGAGGCCATGCGTCCCATGCGCTCTGTTCAGTACATAAAACTGGCGAAATCTCGACAGATATTTATGAATATTTATGTTCGAACATAAAATAGTTATAATTATTGTCGAACATAAACAGTCGTATGCAATTCGCCTATAATGGTGATTAATACACTCGTATGTTTATAAAACGAGCGAAGCGAGTTTTATAGCCTATCATTTTATATTTTTAACCACAATTTCCATACTCGATTCGCTTGGTTTATAAACATACTCGTGTCTTAATTATTGCCATTATAGGCTCGTTGAATAATGTACTATAACCAGTGTATATCGCACGGCTCTTCTGCTCGCCGGCCGAACTGAGGCTGATAAGCTGAATGTGAGCAGTCTTGCTGCCCTCTGAAAGAGAAGTAGGTAAGCTCATTGGATGTATAATTAAGTCAGTCTCTGGAGATATCCTTCTAATACCGTGTAACACCACCTCAGACCTAATTCAACGATGAAGGGAAGGGAATTGACATGTTCCAGCAGGAATTATATGTTTACAAGGGGCGTTCCGAACACGTTTCGTCATTTTTCTGTCACCATCAGCATTCATAAGTTCATAAAATGCGTAAACGTTAACTATTTTAAAAATGGTAACAGATTTATCCGTATTGACTGATGGTAACAAAAAAATTTTAAATTTAAAATGAAATGAAATCTATTTGTGAGCTTTTCATCTTATTTTAAATTGATTTTCATTTGTAATGATATCAATTTCTATTTAGCATTGTCAACCTAGTTTAAGAATCAAATATCAATTAATTACGCTGAAGCGGGGGTCACTGACATACCGAAACATGTACCGTACGTTTAAATATTTATTAAACATCATTTTCACAGTATTGACAAGGTGGTTTACACAATTACATATTATTTATACGTTCATCGTTCCGTGAAATCTACTTCTTGGTAGAAAACCCTCGTGGTAAAATTCGGTGCCCAATGATTTCAGGGAAGCCCTTCATGGAGGAGCTGCGATGTTTCCATGTCATTGGGTCGGCCTCAGTCTCCGGAGTAAAGTGGCCATGTCCCATCCACTGTGAACAGGTGAGCTGCGATATTTCCATGTCATTGGGTCGGCCTAGGTCTCCGGAGTAAAGTGGTGCACCCTTGTGTCATCCACTGTGATGATCCAGAACAGCTGCGATGTTTCCATGCCATCGGGTCGGCCTAGGTCTCCGGGGCGAAGTGGTGCACTCTTGTCTCATCGACTGTGATGATCCAGAACAGCTGCGATGTTTCCATGCCATTGGGCCGGCCTAGGTCTGCGTGGTAGATTGGTGCACCCATATCTCATCCACTGTGATGATCCAGAACAGCTGCGATGTTTCCATGCCATTGGGTCGGCCTAAGTCTCTGGGGCGAAGTGGTACACCCTTGTCTCATCCACTGTGATGATCCAGAACAGCTGCGATGTTTCCATGCCATTGGGTAGGCCTAGGTCTGCGTAGTAGAGTGGTGCACCCTTGTCTCAATCCACTGTGATGATTCAGAACAGCTACGATGTTTCCATGCCATCGGGTCGGCCTAGGTCTCCGGAGCGAAGTGGTGCGCCCTTGTCTCATACACTGTGATGATCCAGAACATATGCGATGTTTCCATGCCATTGGGTCGGCCTAGGTGTGCGGGGTAGAGTGGTGCACCCATGTCTCATCCACTGTGATGATCCAGAACATATGCGATGTTTCCATGCCATTGGGTCGGCCTAGGTGTGCGGGGTAAAGTGGCGCACCCTTGTCTCATCCACTGTGATGATCCAGAACAGCTGCGATGTTTCCATGCCATTGGGTCGGCCTAGGTCTCCGGGGTAAAGTGGTGCACCCTTGTCTCATCCACTGTGATGATCCAGAACATATGCGATGATTCCATGCCATTGGGTCGGCCTAGGTCTCCGGGGTAGAGTGTTGCACCCTTGTCTCATCCACTGTGATGATCCTGAACTGCTGGTATGTTTCCATGTCATTGGGTCTACCTAGGTCTCTGGGGTAATGTGGTGTACCCATGTCTCATCCACTGTGATGATCCTCAACAGGTGAGCTGGGATGTTTCCATAAATTCGTGCACCGATCTTCCCACATCTGTACATCTTGTGAATCAAGTGGTGAGCTTCAGCACGTTCAACATCCCAATGTGGATTTGACATCAGATACAGTTACGGGTCTATCAACTATCACGATTTCTTGAATTCTGTCGACATTTGTTGCAGACATGAAAGTGGAGAATCGTACATATCGGCATTTATCTTCCTACTCTACATTTTTCGGAAACACTGAACACCAGAGCCCAACCATTTAACACGTAATAACATCGCCTTTATAGACGCTCTGTGGTCCTACGGACCCATTCATAGCACATGACAGCATTCACATCCACATTAGTGACCACAAAATCAGCAAACTCCATTGTGCTGTACTGGTTTGAACTCGGGCACACCGATCTGCTGCTTCTCTCTCTGTCTTAGCACTCAGTGCATGCGCATGTGCTCCTCCGCTGTCGCTTTGCCCGTCCAGAAGTCATCCGAGGCTAACCTATTCTACGCCTACAGTTCTTGTGCTCGATCCATCCTTCCGTAACTTTCCTATACCTGGGTGTATTAATCAGTGTCTTACCAACCTATATCTTCTTTTCATTAACAGTCGCCAGAGACATCTCTCCTCTCCCAATCGTCTAAATACCTCTCCATTTGTTTCTTTATCTGCCCATCTGATCTTCATCAGTCTCCTGTAACACCACATTTCAAACGCCTCAATTCTCCTCTGTTCTCCTGCTACAATAGTCCGTAGATTGCCACGCTCCAGACAAAGGCTTTCAAAATGACTTTTTAATAGGCTAGCTACGGTAAATGTATATTTGATGTCAACTCATATATTTTCTGTAGAAATTCTTTCCTTGCCTGAGCCAATCTACTTTGTATATCATCTTTGCTTCGTCCATCACTGGTTATTTTGTTTCCTAAGTAACAGAAGACTCCTTCTTCCTTTAGCTTTACACCTGCTCATTTGAATATATACCTTCCTTCCCTTCTTCCTTCCCTAATTTTTTCTTCCTACTTACTTCCTTTCTACATTCCTTATTTATTTATTTCCTTCATTTCTTACTTAATTCCTTCCTTCCATCCTTCATTTCTTCCTTCCTTTCTTCATTCCTTACTTACTTAATTTCTACCTTCCGTCCTTCCTTCCAAAATTCCTTACTTCCATCCTTCCTTATTTAATTCCTTCCTTACTAAATTCCTTCCTTCTATCCTCCCTTACTTAATTCCTTCCTTACTTTATTCCTTCCTTCCTTAATTCCATCCTCGATTTACATTCTAAATTCATTCCTAACTTAATTCATTTCCTCCTTAATTCCTTCCATCCTCCCTTCCTTACTAAATTCCTTCCTTCCATCCTCCCTTCCTTACTATATTTCTTCCTTCCATCCTCCCTTTCTTAAGTCCTTCCTTACTAAATTCCATCCTCCCTTCCTTACTAAATTCCTTTCTTCCTTCCTCCCTTACTTAATTCCTTCCTTTCTCCCTTACTTACTAAATTCCTTTCTAAATTCCTTCCTTCCTCCCTTACTTACTTAATTCCTACCTTCCGTCCTTCCTTCCTAAATTCCTTCCTTCCATCTTCCCTTACTTAATTCCTTCCTTACTTAATTCCTTCCTTCCTCCCTTCCTTACTAAATTCCTTCCTTCCATCCTCCCTTCCTTACTAAATTTCTTCCTTCCATCCTCCCTTTCTTAAGTCCTTCCTTACTAAATTCCATCCTCCCTTCCTTACTAAATTCCTTCCTTCCTTCCTCCCTTACTTAATTCCTTCCTTCCTCCCTTACTTACTAAATTCCTTTCTAAATTCCTTCCTTGTTCCCTTACTTACTTAATTCCTACCTTCCGTCCTTCCTTCCTAAATTCCTTACTTCCATCCTCCCTTACTTAATTCCTTCCTTACTTAATTCTTTCATTAATTCCTTCCTTCCTCACTTACTTAACTCCTTCCTTCTTTCCTTTCCTTCTTTCTTTCTTTCTTTCTTTCTTTCTTTCTTTATTTCTTTCTTTCATTCTTCCTTTCTTTCCTTCATCCTTCTAGGTTGATCTATCACTCTACTTGTTAATGGCACATCATATCTTTGCTCTTGAGAAAATACTGGTAAACTTCAAAACTCATGTGTTATTTCCAATGAACATATAGTTGATAATGTTTGATTTTAAAGTTCATCAAATTCTCACTGGAGCTGACTAAACTGTATATGTCATAATAGAGCACGTCACGTTCCATTTCAAAGAACGCCATAACATTTTTATATTCGCTCTTCGTGAACTACGACTCTGTAAGTGTTCCCAAAGGGGCTGTAAAAGACATTGGAATATATCGTCCAAGACAGAGTGGATCTGACAGCAATGTATTAAATGAAGCTAACATCATATTTCCTTTATGAGTTCTGGTATATTTGTTACTTCTTTGACAAGTCAATCTTTTATTACAGAATACCTCGTGGAGTAGTGGCTAGCATTCTTGGCTTGTCACGTTAGAGGTCTGGCTTCAATTCTCGGCTCCTACAAGCCTGAGGGCTGGAATGGGGTACACTCAGCCTTCCTGGAAGTGGTTTTCCCTGGTTTACCACTTCTGTCCCAGGCAAATGCTGGGATGGGTCCTAACTTTTGACCACGACCGCTTCCTTCCCAATTCATGCCTCTATTACAAATACCACAATAATAATAATAATAATATCGTATGGCCTCGGTGCTGGGTGCAACCTTTGTTATTTGACACCCAGAGGGTAGCTTGCATGTCAAATTTTGTTGTTCCTTGAAGCGCTATGAAAGTCAAGGAGGTTAGATATCTAGCTCCTTGACACCATATCGCTTTCTAGTAGAGAAATGAGGAATTTTGTGTTGGCGGAATTTCCCAAGATTAATTTTAACATTGTGAACAAGTTTTACTGAATTCAAATGGGTTCTTTAGCATGCCAATATCGTATAACATGCGTGCCGTAATTTTTGCCGCTTTTAAAATTCACTTACCACAGTCAGGAGTGAACCTGCAAGCTTGGAGTTAGTAATCCGGCACGATAACCACTCACTCACCGTGGCAAGCAACACCACAATAACACAGGCCGACAAATTCTACACACACGCAAATTCCACAGGGCTGTAATGACCACTATATCAATCCCCTATTCTCCAAGGGGCTCACAAATTGTTGGACGTGGGTTGGCGACCACGGGACCCCAGCTGAGTCCGGCAGCTTCCCTTGATCAACACTTGTTCTCTTCCGACCCCGAAGGTATTAAGATATCCGAAGCCTAGTGAATCTTTCACTTTCCCGCTTTAATTGGCCCTTGTCTCATCTTTGCTGATACCCTCATTCTTCGAGGGATCAGCCTTCTTTTTTCTTTCCATGATATCTCCTGCCTTCTGCACAAGGCCCTCAACGAGACAGGGTGTGTGTAGTCCCACCCTGGATAGTACTACACCCTCAAGGGCTCACGGCTGATAAGTTTGGCAGTTGACAACCCCGAGGGATTCCTGAACTGGGTCCGTCTCTTCCCCTTTTTCCACTGACTTTGGGGTGGACCCTCTCCTCTTTACCTTTTCTATCTGCCTTTCACGGCTCTCCTTCCTTCCAAGTCCCTCAATCCTCATTCTTCGAGGTTTGAGGGCATTTCTTTTTCTCTTGTCCATTATTTATTTTCTTTTTCTTTTGTATATTCATTTCTTTTTTAGCATGTAAGTTAGTTCTTAGGTCCGTAGTTGGTTCTAGTTATAGGTGTCATGCCATTATATTTCATTATCAAGATCACCCAAACCATTAAGGGCCCCTTAAAACAACAATTATCATCATCATTATCAATCCTCTAAATGGAGCGACACCGATGACGACATATTTAGTGTCGTCGAAGATCTCTATTTTATTTTTCCAGTGAGCGTATGTTTTTAAAATGTTCATATATTATTACGCTCGCGTTCTTATTTCTTAAAACTGCGTGGTCTCGCTCGAAATAATTGCAGTACTATTTAAAGTAAGACTGCCTATTGTGTAGCTCGCCAATCAGCGCGACGCCTGAGGGGTAGAGCTTCCCGCTAATCAGCCACGCCTGCATTGTGGCCTATATCTCCTCTCTTCTTCTTTGTTCTACCAAACGAGAAAGATTCTTGCCTGCATGGCTCTGTAAGCGTCATTACGTCAGGATTTAGTGAAAGAAGAAAATGGCGTATTATATGGATTCAAATGTTAGTCGTCATCGTAATAATCAAGATGATGATAGATCTTATGGAATAATTACCGTCATTTTGCACCAATTACTTTCAAATTTATACATAAAACACATCCATTTCAAATCTCGCCCCCACCCCCAGGGGCTCACATCTAGTGGAACGTGGGTTGGTGACCTCAGGACCCCAGCTGAGTCCGACATTGCTTCCACTTACTTGTGCCGGGCTCATCTCCGTCTTCTTTCCTGTTGATCTCTCTTAGTCAATTCTTTTCTCTTCCGACCCCCCCCCCCGCTCTTCCCGATGGTATTAGGGTATCCTAGGCCTTAGGGGTCTTTCACTTTTCCGTCTTAATTGGCCCTTGTTTCATCTTTCCTGATACCCTCATTCTTCGCATTGCCCAACACTTTCATTCTGACGGTAAACGCTCATGCGAAGATGAAGATGTGATAACGATGAAGACGGTTATTTACTCGTCAGGAACCAAGGGAATATAAATAGCCTGCACTTAGAACTGAAGCGGATCTATGGAAAACACAAAGTGAACTTGCAGGTTGATTGCGAAAGTACAGAAACTATCTAATCACCATATTTTTTGGAGAACGACTAATCCATAAGTAGACATGAAAGGGATTAGTCTAGCACAAATAGGTGGAAGCAAAGGTTACTCTTGTGCGAGACCCCATGGGCGTAACCAGGACTCTGTATGCTGCAAACACTGTGGAGTGCCTGATACCCTAGCTCACGTTCAAGAAACATAATTAAGAAGGGGATTCACTACAAACGTTAGAAATCACCGAAATAGTTTGAAGGTGATGCTGTAACATTTCAGAAATGTTACGCGATCCATGTTTTCGTGTCTTCCTCGTGTTAGAAGCAAAAATACAATGTACATAATAATATATTGTTATTGGCCATAAGAAGGATACAAGATTTATGCTTGAACCCACCATCAGATGTGAAGTAACTATTAGCATAACAAGACAGGTCGTTTAGCGAACGATAGGCTTCAAAGAGAAGTGAAAGCTTGTGGTACGTTTCGAATAAGTGAGAGGAACAACATCAACATTTTTTAATCATTTATCAAGTGTTGATATGCGTAAGTATAAATGACCTAATTTTTCTATCAATGAATCCATTCAATAACAAATAATTCATCTTCACTCGAGAACAGTATGAGACGTAGTCTATTGGTACCCAATAACATTTTATTGCTAATAATAATAGTCTAATAATAATAATATGAAGAGAAGAGAAGAACGGCTTTGAGAAATCCAGCCGGGACTGGTTGGCCGTGCGTGCCTCCACTGACGAGTTCCAGCGTAGAGAGGGCTGACAGTGTGAGACTGGGTCATGCGGCCCTAAAAGCACTTGCCTGGCTCGCAGGGTACTACACCAAACAATACACAGCTCGGTCGCACACGTAGCTAGCGGCGGTGACATGACGTCACGCGGTGGCTTACTTCTTAGACTGTCCGTAATGGTGCAGCAGGATAGAACATACTACAGGCACTAGCTACGCGAGGGCCTTGATGGCAATTTCTCTAGGCCGGTATTGCACTGTCAAAGAAATTTGTCAAAGATCATTCATAAAAGAGCTTTTATAAAAGTTATGACAGTGTAATGGGGAAATCTTTTATAAAATGTGGTTTTATATTAGTACATTATGCAACGAGCCTATAATCGCATTAATTAAGACACGAGTACGTTTATAAAACGAGCGTAAGCGAGTTTTATAATTTCCATACGAGTGTCTTAATTGCCATTATTGGCGAGTTGCATACGGCTGTTTATGTTCGACGATAATTATAACTTTATTATATGTTTTAACATAAATATTCATAAATATCTGTTGAGATTCAGTCACTAGAATGTTGTGATCGGAGTGAGAGCGCTGGGTAGGATATCTCTGTTTTCCAAGCTCTCTGACCGACCGACGCATGCGCCCTGTGTGCTTGGAAGTTTATTTACACAAACATATGGACGGTGCACTTTCGGTAATTTATATAGACATGTTGGATTTTGAGCGCATGCGCGAAGGTATCCTTACCTAATTGGTCATACAACTGTTTCTTGAGCTCTGATTGGTGGGAGAAACTGTGGTTGTGATCGGAACCTTACGGCTTTGGTTGGTAGTTTTTGAGTTGATGGGTTGGCAACCAGATTGATTGTTGTAACAAAATCGCAATGGAATACAGTCCACTACGGTATATAAGTTGATTAAATCCAACATTTTAATTAAGCCAAACAAAGGTTGTTCAATGTTGTTATAAATACTACGGTATATAAGTGTATTAAAACCAACAATTCGATAAGCCCATCATTTTGGTCCTATGGGGCCAGATCTATGGTCATCAAGCGTACAGATCACAAGGTTATGAATACACGCTTAACATTCAGCAAGTGATATATACGGTAGAGTAACGGCTACGGCAATAATATTCACAATAGGGTGGATATTTACAAAGGTGGACTAACTACACCAGTTAGCGAGTCCCTGGTCGAAACTGTGAAACGGCGGCTTCGTTATCGTCACAACTACTCAGGGCAGGTAATTACAAGTATTATTTTACTCAGGCTTTCCTAAACATTATCCCATAAATCATGGATCCCGCAGAAAGACTAAAGTTAATACAAACAAGATGTTCAGTAAAGAACATATAGCCTACTTTCTCCTAAATGCATGGGTATTGTTATAACTCTTTGTCCTTTTCAAGGAGTATGATTGAATGTTGGTTGTAGTAGCTTGTTGAAATACAACGTGCTATAGGGATATTAAACATGAATATGAGGTGCCCTTTGCTAGTGCTACCTCTGTACCAAATTTCGTTCAATTCGGTTTCACCGTGTTTGAATTGATAGGGGGAATCGATTTGCACACATACTTGGCCACCATCTGCAAACTATTGGGCTGATGTTCTTGCAGTTTGGTCTGAATATGTTTCCCACATAAAGATATGGTGTTGCAAAATTTGGCAGAGATTAGATTATTAGGTTGGTCGTATTTAAATTTTAGCTTTTAACATTTGGGTGGCCGCGATTACGTTTCCGTCAAGATAGCGGTGATATAAAACATGACACTGAGGTGCCCTTTGCTAGTGCTACCTCTGTACCAAATTTCGTTCCATTCGGTTTCACCGTGTTCCAATTGATAAGGGGAATCGATTTTCACACAAAGATGGCCGCCATCCGCAAAATATTAGGCTGATGACCTATTAGTCTGGTCAAAGGATGCTCCCTCCATAAAGGTATGTTGTTGCTAAATTTGCTAGAGATCGGATGATTAGGCTAATCGTAATTTGATTTCAGCTTTGAACATTTGTGTGGCCGTCATTACGTTTACGTCAAGATGGCGGCGATATAAAACATGACACTGAGGTGCCCTTTGCAAGTGCTACCTCTGTACCAAGTTTCGTTCATTCGGTTCCACCGTGTTCGAATTAAGAGGGGGAATCAATTTTGACATAAAGATGGCCGCCAACCGCAAACTATTAGCCTAATGGCCTATTAGATTTGTCAAAGGATGCTCCCTCCATAAAGGTATGTTGTTGCAAAGTTTGGTAGAGATCGGATGGTTATGTTAGTCGTAATTTGATTTAAGCTTTAAACATTTGTGTGGCCGCCATTACGTTTCTGTCAATATGGCGGCGATATAAATCATGACACTGAGATGCCCTTTGCTAGTGCTATCTCTGTACCAAATTTCGTTCCATTCGGTTTCACCGTGCTTGAATTAATAGGGGGAATCGATTTTGAAACAAAGATGGCCGCCATCCGCAAACTATTAGGCGAATAACCTATTAGATTGGTCAAAGGATGCTCCCTCCATAAAGGTATGTAGTTGCAAAATTTGGTAGAGATCGGATGATTAGGTTAATCGTAATTTGATTTAAGCTTTGAACATTCGTGTGGCCGCCATTACGTTTCAGTCAAGATGGCTGCGACATAAAACATGACACTGAGGTGCCCTTTGCTAGTGCTACCTCTGTACCAAATTTCGTTCCATTCGGTTCCACCGTGTTCGAATTAATAGGGGGAATCGATTTTGACATAAAGATGGCCGCCACCCGCAAATTATTAGGCTAATAACCTATTAGATTGGTCAAAGGATGCTCCCTCCATAAAGGAATGTTGTTGCAAAGTTTGGTAGAGATCGGATGGTTATGTTAGTCGTAATTTAACTTAATCTTTGAACATTTGTGTGGCCGCCATTACGTTTCTGTCAAGATGGTGGCGATATAAAACATGACACTGAGGTGCCCTTTGCTAGTGCTACCTCTGTACCAAATTTCGTTCCATTCGGTTTCACCGTGTTTGAATTAATAGGGGGAATTGGTTTTCACACAAAGATGGCCGCCATCCGCAAACTATTAGGCTAATGACCTAGTCATTTGGTCAAAGGATGCTTCCTCTATAAGGGTATGTTGTTGCAAAATTTGGTAGAGATCGGATGATTAGGTAAATCGTTATTTGATTTAAGCTTTGAACATCTGTGTGGCCGCCATTACGTTTCCGTCAAGATGACGGCGATATAAAACATGACACTGAGGTGCCTTTTGTTAGTACTACCTCTGTACCAAATTTCGTTCCATTCGGTTGCACCGTGTTCGAATTAATAGGGGGAATCGATTTTCACACAAGATGGCCGCCATCCGCAAACTATTACGTTGATGACCTATTAGTTTGGTCAAAGGATGCTCCCCCCATAATGGTATGTTGTTGCAAAATTTGGTAGAGATCGGATGATTAGGTTAGTCGTAATTTGATTTAAGCTTTGAACATTTGTGTGGCCGCCATTACGTTTCCGTCAAGATGGCGGCGATATAAAACATGACACTGAGGTGTCCTTTGCTAGTGCTACCTTTGTACCAAATTTCGTTCAATTCGCATTCACCGTGTTCGAATTGATAGGGGGGGACAGACATTCAGAGTACACACACTCACACACACACACACACACACAGACTCACACACACACATACACACACACACAGACTCACACACACACATACACACACACAGACAGACACACTTTTTTCGCCCTGTGTTGATCTCATAAGTCTACTTTCATTTTTTGCAAAAATCGAAAGTAGGCTAAAAAGAGCAGTAGTAAAGGGTCAGCTGACGAGAATGGCGAAATTTTTTAGCGAATTTGACGACGAAACTCAAGGTTTAAATGAAATTCAACTGCGTTTTGACGACATGGTAGATATTAGAAGTAATTACGATGAAATTCAGTCGAATTTAGATGTAAAGGAACCTGAGGATCAGAGTCATGATGAAGATAGGGAACAATTTGAAGCAAGCTATTATAGGTTAAAGTACGAAATGATGAAAATACTAGCTGAACAGAATCCGGAATATCAGTCAGGTGGTTCGCAAGTTGGCAGTGCACATGGCTCGTGTAACTCAACAAGGCGTAGGCAAGTAAAACTTCCACCAATTACCCTGCCTAGTTTTAATGGTGAATACGAGAAATGGTTATCATTTTCAGACTCCTTCAGAGTGATGGTGCATGAGAATGAAGATGTACCAACAATACAAAAATTTCAGTATTTAGTATCTTCTTGTAAGGCGGCCGCTAGTCAACTAATTCAGAGTATTCCAATCACGGAAGGCAATTACCTTGTAGCATGGAAACTATTAGTAGACAGATATGAGAATAAGCGCCTTATTGCGTCTACTCATGTGCAGGAATTAATGTCATTGAAGCTTGTACAAAGGGAATGTGCACCAGAACTTGTGAGATATTCCAATTCATTTTCCAGTAATTTAAATGCATTAAAGGCATTGAACCTTTCAACCCCATTGCATGAGGTATTATTGATGCATGTGTACTGTATTTACAAGGTCTTGATGTAAACACTAGAAAGGAATGGGAATTAAAGCTAAATAGCCAGGAACTGCCAACATTAGATGAACTGCTTTATTTCGCGGAACATAGACGTCAGGCATTGGAAAATATAAATCTGTCGGTCAAACGGGTAGCAAACAAGCGTTTTCTACAGAGGGGAGGGATAGTCAACATAAGACGACTAAACCGAAACATCATTCGTATGTAGCAACCCAGAAGATCACTTGTGCATGCTGTAAGGAAAATCACTTCCTATTGAAATGTCCACAGGTCGCAAGGCTATGCGTAGAAGAACGGAAACAGCAGGTGACAAAAAACAAGCACTGTTACAATTGTTTAGAGGGTTCACATCTAGCTCCTAATTGTACATCAAGTTTTTGTAAGAAGTGTGGAGGGAAACATCATTCACTGCTTCACAGGGAATCTTACACGACTACCAATGAACAGCAAAAAACTGCACGGGGTGGATCTGATGAAACTGTCACACTGTCATACCACACTGTTAAGGGAAGGTTAAGATCACAAGTACTCTTGTCTACAGTCATGGTTCGGGTCAAGGATGTCGTCGGCAGACTGCACACCTGTCGAGCCTTACTAGATAGCGGAAGTGAAGCTAACTTTGTCACTGAACAATGGCTCAGACGTTCAAGCTTAAAAGACATAGGCAAGCGGTACCTATTCAGGGGATCAGTAATGCAGCCGCTCAGGCAAGCCTCAGTGTCACTGTGCTTATACAAGCGGTTACCGGCAATTTTCAAGATGAAATTCAATGCTTAGTTCTCCCACGCATAACAGGCACCATGCCTCATTGTTACATTGAGCATAAGCATTGGAACTTGCCCCATGATATTGATTTAGCAGATCCTACATTTTATCAGCCTGGACACATAGACATGCTGGTGGGAGCAGAGTTGTTCTTCAAGCTTTTGCGGAATGGGAGAATGACTCGTCCAGGAAACTACCCAATACTGCAAGAAACAGAAAAAGCTTGTAGATTAACGTGACCGTTAATCTTGAGATCATGAGCCACGGGACAAGAAATAGAACTAGGGTGGATCTTGTCAGGACAGGTCAAACAAGCAACACAGAATGACACACTAGAAATAAATGCTTGTTTCATGAAATATGAAGATGGACTGGATAAGCAGTTACAGAAGTTCTGGGAATTGGAAGACGTGACCACTCCTCCCAGGACGCGGTAAGAAATAGAATGCGAACAACACTTCAAGGAACATACCACCTGAGATGATCAAGGAAGATACGTTGTTCAACTGCCAATGAAGGAAGATTGTGAGTCCCTGGGAAGCTCGTATAGTCAAGCTACCACACGGTTACTACAATTGGAATGCCGACTACAACGCCAGCCACAGCTTCGATCGGAATACAGCAAGTTCATGGAAGAATATGAAGGATTAGGACACATGAAACTTGTCCATGATGAAGAGGGCGATCGTGAAGGCACGTATTATCTCCCTCATCACCAGGTTATAAAGGAATCGAGTACATCTACAAGAACGCTAGTAGTTTTTGATGCTTCGGCAAAGACCACTAGCGGTATTTCACTGAATGATGGGTTGATGGTAGGCCCTACAGTACAGCAGGATCTATATTCAATAATTTTAAGATTCAGAACACATCCTGTCGCATTCACTGCTGATATAGCAAAACTCTACAGGCAAATTAGAGTTCAGTCATGTGACACGGGACCTCAGCGGATACTCTGGTGTAAGTCACCCGATGAGACAATAAAGATTTATGAGCTTCAAACTGTTACTTATGGGACAGCAGCTGCTCCATTTCTAGACACTAAATGTCTTCAACAGCTCGTCGAGGGCGAAGGGTTTAGATATCCACTCGCAGCAACGGTTCTTCGAAGGGATTTCTATGTCGACGATGTTCTGTCTGGATGCGCTACAGTTGAGGAAGCGCTAAGGCTTCAAACAGAGTTGATCCTGTTGCTAAACTTTGGCGGATTTCCATTACACAAATGGTGTACAAATCACGGTGGCTTATTAGAAGCAATTCCTGTCGAACACCGTGAGACCCAGTTACCATTACAACTTGACAATGATGGTGGTGTTAAAACCTTAGGTCTTCTTTGGCACCCAACTACAGATACATTTCTTGTAACAACCAATAAACGAGTCATCAACGATGAAGGACAACATATCTAAGCGCATTGCATCTTCCATTGTTGCATCAATTTTTGATCAACTCGGCCTTATCAGCCCTGTTGTGATTGTTTACAAAATATTTTTGCAGCAGGTGTGGCTTCACAAGTTGTCATGGGATGAACATCTTCAAGCAGATTTAACGAAGGAATGGCAAATCATATGCAATCACTTGCCTACAGTAAACTCCCTAAAGATTGATAGATTGGTATTATGTCAGGGTGAACCGGTAGACATTCAGGTGCATGGGTTTTGCGATGCTTCAGAGAAGGCATACGGCGCATGTCTGTACATCAGATCTAT
The DNA here is from genome assembly GCA_946902985.2 of Meconema thalassinum. Lineage (NCBI taxonomy): Eukaryota > Metazoa > Arthropoda > Insecta > Orthoptera > Tettigoniidae > Meconema > Meconema thalassinum. The sequence continues at coordinate 117,834,737 of OX336395.1, read as the reverse complement.
AAACCAACAAGGAGAAACCATGGTACGTCTCCTGTGTTCAAAGTCAAGAGTAGCTCCAGTGAAAAGGGTAACATTACCTCGTTTAGAATTGTGCGGAGCGGTCCTGCTCGCACAATTGATGCATAAAACCTTGCCAATTTTTGAACTGGATATTAGCAACGTCTATTTATGGACAGACTCATCGATAGTATTGTCCTGGATAGCATCACCTGCAACCAGATGGAAGACATTTGTTGCTAATAGGATTGCAACAATTCATGAGGCTACGCATAACGCCACATAGAACCATGTTTCGTCCAGTCAGAATCCAGCGGATCTCGTATCGAGGGGAACCTCTGTATTGGAACTAATGAGTTCACCAATTTGGTGGATTGGTCCAGAGTGGTTACAAAGAGACATCAACTCCTGGCCATTGACTGCCCCAACTTTAGAAGTTACTGATGAACAGAGAAGAATCCAAGTATCTTTGGCAGTGCCAAACACTACAGGAGAATTCATGGAGCGCTATTCTACGCTGTCACGCTTAGTGAGAGTGACAGCATACTGCATCAGATTCATTCTCAACGCAAGAAATCAAAAATTTAAAACAGCAGGGGTGTTGACAAGTGACGAATTGTATGTAGCTCTACACAGATGCATCAGGATTGCACAACATGTGGTCTACGCCCAGGAAATATACGAACTCAAAAGAGGCAACCAAGTGCAGAAGCAAAGCAAGTTGATGGATCTACATCAATTCTTGGATGGTCAGGGAATGGTGCGGGTTGGTGGGAGACTCGACAACTCATACTTAACATATGATGCCAAGCAACAGCTGATTCTTCCTCCAAGGCATCACCTGACAAAACTCATAGTATTGTCAGAACATCTGCGGTTATTACATGCTGGGCCACAACTTTTACTGGCAGCACTTCGAGAACGTTACTGGATCCCTGCAGCCAAGTCAATGATCAGGTCTGTTTTGCATAAATGCCTTAAATGTTTTAGACTGAAGGCTAGAGCTTCCCAACAACTAATGGGAAATTTTCCATCACCTAGAGTCCAACCATCTCGACCATGCGCTGCACACAAAGGACGCGCATTTCAGGATATAAAGAGGAATTAAATAGTGAAAGAGGCTGAAATATGCCGTGAATATTAATGCATTTTAAGTTATAATATTTGTATATATAATTCTTCAATTGCACTTATGGTATTACAACCAGTGTAAATAAGCACGTTATCCTTACCGGTAGGTAATGCATCTAACTAACCACAACATGCCAGTGTCTTGTTTGCGAAATGAGTAGAGCGCTCGACTCTGGTACCAGGAGACCTGGGATCGAATCCCACTTACGGCGTGATTTTCTACTTCGTATGTTTCAATTTTCTTCGCTCGGGCAGTGTTTCTGTCGAACGTCACCATCATTCATTTCATCAAAATTATTAATAATTAAATATTAATGTAATGTTTCAAGTCCCCGTACTGCAGCTCGTTCACCAAGAATTTACTCGTAATACACTTTCCCGTGGGCGACCCAGGGTTTAACCCATAGACGTTCACTTTATCGTTCCGTTTCTTTTGTATACCGGTATTGCCACCACAGAATTTCAACTACCGTAACACAGTTAAGTGAACAACATCCATTTTGGTGAACTATGATTTTTTTTTGATTTTTTTAGTCGTTTACCCTCCAGGTTGGTGGAACCCACGGACTCAGCGAGGGAACTCACCACTACCGCCTCTACGGGCAGTGTCCTAGAACTGGGACCATCGAATCGGAAGGGATACAACTGGTGAGGTGGGATTGACACCTCGCCCAGGCGGCCTCACCTGCAAAGCGAACAGGGGCCTCATGAGGGAAGGTAAGGGATGGTGAGGATGGATAGGCAAGGAAGAGGGAAGGAGGCGGCCGTGGCCTTGAAGAAGGTACAATCCTGGCATTTGCCCGAAGATGAAGTGGGAAACCACGGAAAACCACTTCGAGGATGGCTGAGGGGGAATCGAACCCCCTCTACTCATTTGGGCCACCCGAGGCTGAGTAGACCCCGTTCCAGTCCTCGTACTGTACCCGATATCCGGATAGTAGGCTGTCAGATATCCGCCCCCTCAATCGGATTGCCAATAATCAAACGCACCGGCACAGCTACATCAATGAAAATGGCACTGACAGATACTATCGAGATTAGAGCACAATAGTTAACAAGAAAATTATTGTGGAACACACCAAAATATACGGGGGTTCATACTTACCTTTACTTACCTCTTAAATTTATCTCGGGGACTGGGTTGTCAACTGGATCACTTAAAGTATGCCCACACAATAACCTCCACCATGATATTTAAAATGAACCAGAACGAAGACGAGAAACTTTAAACTGCACAATAATTTATTTCACATAAAGAATGATTTAACAAAAAAAAAAAAAATCAACGTGGCAATCCGAAGCCATCGACCACATAACCATGTCCTCCTGTAGGACCTGTATTCTCTACATATAATGTTTCAGCTTTCTCAAGCTCATAGCAACGTAAAAATAACAATGCACTTGGAATGGAAACGGGATTTGGGATGAGACACATATATCAATTGTTTTGCGTGTTTATATACTTCACATTTTATTTATAGCCACAAGGCTATTATGGAACGTCCTTGGCCTCTGTAACACAGTTGTCCGGGCCAGCTGCAATGCACCTGCATTGTCAAAGCGGACTCCCGTTCGTTCGACCCTAGCATAAGCGTGTTACCTAAGAGCTTGGCTCTCCTTTTCAAATACGTAAATGTTCACATCTCAACTGAAATATTATCACGCAAATGTCTTACATGCTTCATTCAAACACCAGTGGATTACTCCAACAATCCCAAATCATGATTATTTGTTCAAACCACTTGCTTAATTAGCGTTGTTTAGAGTATAAAAAACTCTAAATGTTAATAACAAAAGTTCACTAATTATTTATAACAATAATAAATTGTTTATAACAATGTCAAATGACCATTGAAAATTTTATACACGCCTGTATTAATCACTATCATTTCAAATTATTTAACAAAGATATTTACAAAATTATTTTACAATATTTATATTGTTTATATCATTTATATAAGAAATACATTAAACCACACGTTTATCCGGTTGATAATTACTCAAATCGTGTTGATATAATCGACCAATGAAGGTTAGTTATATTTAACTGTCAAATTCAGGTTTAATAAGGTTTAATAATAATTATTAATATTTGTGACGGTAACCTCCATTCAAAATCTTTATCTCAAATTATTTAACACTTTTGTTAATTTTAACAGTACCTTCATATGAATAATCTTTCAAAGAACAAGAATAATACATTCAGCGGGAAAATACTTCGCTTATAATGCACAAAATTGCACAAAAATTGGCCCAAAATTCATCATATATCTTCATATATATGGCATAAAATCTTCCAAACTACACACAAAAATCCTCCACTTATTAATTCAACAACTTCATTAATTATTGTGGGAACCACCTTCATTATTCAAGGGCATTAATCAACAGCGACTTTTACACGTCCACTGAACTAACGATTATACATCCATTGTTCCTTTTTAAAAATTCTTATATTCATCAATTGTAATAATGACTGTTATTATTTAACCTTCGTGGGTTTCATTCATGAATCGATATGAAGTAAAAATTTGCCAATCACAAATAAATTTAATAGCAAATACGATTAGACACTCCTGCCTGGTCTATCAAAATTGAGATTAACATCTTCAAAGTAACGCAGTATAAAAATACTATCTTCAAACAAAGTTCATCTAAACTGCAAAATAGTCGAATAGAATACAATTAGACTGTGGAATGCAAACATTATTGTTCCAATCTATAATTGAGAAAAACTCCTATCAAATGTTCATTACTATAGTGTATTCAATAAATCGAAATAAAAGTTCATATTTCATAAAATTGTCTATAATGCAATGATAAATGTCTATGTTGCAATCATGTTCATAAGACGACTAGTATTTCAAAGATCGTCGATATCGTAATAGATTTTAACGCTCTAAAATCTTTTAATCATTCTTCTTTCTTGAGGATGACAGAAAATTGGTCAAAGTAATTTACTGAATAGAATTACTTTAATAAAATTACACGCTGTCTGAATTCAAATCTGCCATAGCAAATCGTTAACTTTACAGTCAAATCGTGACTACAAAAATATGCAAATTACTGAAAGAATCTAAATCATCAGTCTCAACTGATCCTAAATTATTAAGTATGCCAATGACATAGCAATGTCTCAAAAATCGAAGAAAAAGGCATAAATCATCGAAGTGTACTGAGTACAGAAATATCAATCAAGAAAATGGGGCAAAAGATAGGACAGAAAATATGGGAAGAATGGTTGCTCAGATATCGCTACAAGACTCAAATAATACAAGAAATGTTCACGACTACCTTATCTGTTGATTGAAGATCTAGAGGAAAGTTTTCAAAGATAACTGCTGTTGGTTCCATTTCACCAGCGTAAAGATGTGCTCCGTCCTCAAACCTGGAATCAGCGTCCTCGGAGAATCGAACTGCTTCCTCCTCCGAAATTGCACTGCTCCGTGGATACGAAAAACGTCCTTCTGGCAAAACTCTTCTTTGTGCGCCGGGACAACCCTGGCCTCTCTTGAAAATTCCCTGAAGTTCTTGCAGGAATTCGCCATGAAGTTTATTGTAGTTATTTCCGCAGAAATATTCATAGTTGTGGAGTATGAAAATATTTCCACTGTTATCTGGTATAATTCAGCGATGGATTCACGATGCATGAGTGTAGTTAGATGTTCACTACATGCTCGCTTTTGTAGAAAGACGATTAACGAAGTTCCATGCTGTTACTTTACTCCAACGATATATGTCCCAATTGCATTAAAGCCTTAGCCTTCCATCTCAACTACTGTTATAATCATCGAAAGCACTGCAAGATTATAATATTCCATAGTCGAATGTATCGTTGTAATACCAAACGTATTCTCCAATATCACTGTTGCACTCCACGTGTCAGCCGTAGTGTATAATGTGGAATTTAAAAGTGTTTCTCCTGTGGCGAGAAAATCACTTTTGTTGGCAGCCTTAAAGTTCCAATATCTTTCGAAGTATAACTGTGAAATTGTTCAAATCTTCTACACACCTCAATGTTATACTGCCCAATAGAATTATAATGCAGGCTGAAGTTAGCGCTTGATATCTTGACTGGTGGAAACGTTAATGTGATCGTTTCAACTTCACCTAGTTTCGAGCAGCGTAAAATGGAACTGCCCCGAGTTCGTTCGATGCGCCGGGCTTTAACCACGCTAAAGACAACTTACTTCACTGAATCACTTGAAAATAACTATATATCACCAGAAATATATATGCGATCTGACATATGAGATCTGAGATCTCCTCTCTCCTGTGCACGACCTTTTATCAACTTCTTAAGGGGCGTATCCATCCCTTCCATAGCCTGTTGCTGCGTCAATGCTAGAAGTTTTAACTTTGGCTATACTTGACGGATTTTCAAATTTCAAAAACTCAAAATTAATTTCTTCAAAATTCCAAATCAATGCCATAACTGAAAATAGATTTCCACAAATCTGCATGCCAAAAGTAATCAAATATCGTAGTTTCAGCAATCTCCGTCTTCCTTCCAAACTATCGTTCATTGGTTCGAGTCTCTCCTCCAATAGCGTAGCTTCTTCCTTAGCACAATACCTTGTTTCCTGCGACTGCGTCGTAAATCTCGGATCTTTCTCGAACAAAATCATGACGTCACCAAGAATCTCAGCTCGACCAGCCTGCTTGCCTCAAGTCTGCGTCATCCGTGCCTACGTCATGAATATCCACGTCACAACTATGACATCCATAACTTTACTCATATTTTCCAATACAGCCATCGTGGTCTCAATGCAATTCAAATTACGGGGGCATTCTCCCTTCACCACGTTTTAAAAACAGTTGCAAATTGTTTTTAAACTCTGTGTTATAAATATCTCAATTCACTTGAACACGAAATTGAATTATTATTGGCTTACTCTTGGATAATATTTCTTCAAGTTCCCAGCATTGAACTTGCCATAAACGACATTATTCTCATCATCGAAAAGTTCATAACAGTTGTTTTTCATAGGCATTCGTAATTCTGAACGGACCCATGAACACTATTCCAAACTTGGGATAGATTTTCTTACCTACGTCAGCCTTGACAGGTCTGCGTAATAATACCAGATTTCCAATTTCTAAGGGAGCACCAAAACGTTTTCCAGCTACTCTTTTCAGTCGTTTTTGTGCTGCTTTCTGGAGTTGTTCCTTCGCTCTGTCTATTCTCTGCTGCCTTCCTAAGTCGGGATCTCTAGGAACGTGGTTAAAAAGATTATCCCACGGTCTTTCTGGGTTTCTTCCTAAATGAAGTCTCATTGGCACTTCTCCCGTGCTCTCCTGCACTGTAGAATTTAGACATTCCTCAATAAGGGGTACAAATCTCACCCAACCAGAATGATCATTTGGACAGAAAATTCGACAGAATTTCGAAAATTCAGCCATATATCTTTCCGAAGAATTCGATTCCGGATATCGCACGCTTGAAAATATGTGCTTAATACCAAGCCTTTCCATATCTGCAGCAAATTCTAAGGACGTAAACTGAGCACCATGATCCGAAAGTAGATATTCTGGTTTACCAGCTTTTGGAAATACAGCATGTTCCAGTCTGCTTACAACGTTCCTCGTGTTAGCTTTTTGCATGGGACTCATTGTTACAAATTTTGAGAAGACATCCACGGTAACCAACAGATACTGATTACCCTGATATCCCTTCGGACAAGGACCAAATATGTCTGTCGCCATGAGTTCATTCGGTTTAGAGGGAATCATCACCTTAGGTTTTCCTTTCAATAGAGCGGAAGCATACTTTGCTCTTTGACATTTATCACATGAACGAATGACATTAGCAATGCTGGAACGCATGTTAGTCCAAATAAACCTCTCTTTAAGAGTATCAAGAGTTTTATCTAAACCCGCATGTCCAGTTGCGTGATGAGCTACCCACACTAAATTGACAACAAGTTTAGGTGGCACGACTATTCGAAGCTTTGTATGCGCAGAGTCAGCATACTTACATACGACGTCTCCACTCAAGACAAAGTGTCGTGAATCTCTCTGTGTAGCTGCATAGTCAACATCAGTATTGTCCATGTAACCCTTAAGAAACCTGTACATTTTCCTGATTGGAGCGTGTCTCTTCTGTGACACACCGATTCGGGCTAACCTCCTAACGGTCTCTTGATCTTGCTGCTCCAATTGTACATGGTGTATCTGCACATTTTTGACAGGGTTACGTGATAAAGCATCAGCCAGTAAGTTATCTTTCCCAGGCTGATGGATGATAGTGACATTAAACTGTTGGGTGAACAAAGCCCAACGTGTCAATCTATCACTAGACATGTCAGTTTGCAGCATAAACTGAAGTGCTTTGTGATCTGTAATAATGATAACCTTATGTCCCAGCAAATTTTTTTTCCAAGCTTGCAAAGCTGTTACAAAAGCTAACGCTCCTATTTCTGTCGTAAAGTAGTTTTCCTCGTGTTTCTTTAACTTTCGACTAGTGAACGCAATGTAGTGATTGTTGCCTGCCTCGTCTTTTTGGTATAAGACTGCACTAATGCCTATTCTTGATGCATCAGACTCTATATAAAATACCTTCTCAAAGCCTGGGTACTCCAGTTTGACGTTGTTTCTGAGCATCTCCTTTGCTTTCTCAAAAGCCTCGTCTGCTGCGGTAGTCCATTTCCATCTATTATTTTTCTTGAGTAAATCATACAGAGGAGCCATAATTTCAGAGTATCTCGGACAGTGGCTGCTAATGAATTGGCAAGCGCCTACAAATTCTCTGACTTGTTTCACCTTAGTTGGCTTTGGGAATCTTGTGATCGCATCTACTTTCTGCATGTTTGGATGATATCCATTTTATCAATGGTATGCCCCAAGTAATTGATCTCCTTCTTCAAGAATTGACATTTTCCAAAATTGACCTTGATATTGGCCTACCTTAAATTTTCAAACAACTTTCTCAAGTGCACTAAATGTTCTGCGGCGTTGGGTGAAGATACAATTAAATCGTCGATGTAGCAGATTACATTCTCCTTTACTTCGTCAGTGAGCTTGCTATCAAGTGCTCGAATGAGTGCTGGTCCACTGTTGACCATTCCAAAAGGCATTCTCACAAAGACCCATGACGTCTGGTCAAATAGGAATCCAGTGTACTGCATACTTTCTTCCTCCAGTTGAACTTGGTAAAACGAAGATGTCAAGTCAAGAACACTGAAACATGCTCTCGCTTTGAACTTTCTAAGCAGATCTCTGATCTTAGGTGGTCGGTCATTTTCTGGAAGAATCTTCAAGTTGATGGTCCGAGCATCGAGACAAAGACGTATCTGACCATTACTTTTCTTCACTACAGTGATGGGGTTTATGTAAGACGACGCCTGTTTTTTAATAATCCCGTCTACCTCCATTTTTCTGATCAACCCTCGTACTTCTTGATAGTATTTCTCAGGTATGGGGTATATTCTCTTTTGGTAAGGGATTTCATCGGTCAGCCTTATCTTATACTTATAATCTTTAATCAATCCAGGTTTTTCATCGAATATATCTTGGAATTCCTTTATCAAATCTTCAAATTCCCCCTGAATTTCTTCAAATCCTTCAGTTTTTCTACTGGGTATTTCTGTTATATTCTCTACGTCGTTAATAATGGTATTTAAAATTTCTTCCCTGAGGTCTATCTCCAGACTGTTTTTCACGTCCTGTTCTTCTATCTCTTCTGTGATCATGTACCCATCATTAAAGCTAATACTTCTATTCTTCATATCAATAATGGCTCCGACTTTCGATATAAAATCGATTCCTAGCACAATATCGAAATGGATTTTGTTAACCACAATGAAGATCTGTTCATAATTCCTTCCATTAATTTCAAAGTTCAACAGCACTTGGATCTTGCATTTCACTGCCTTGTCTTGGAAAATTCCTCTCACTTTGACGGTAGAAACTGGTAAAACTGTCATGTTTTCTCCTTTTAACAGACTTTGATAGCATTCATCAGAGATGATCGAAATAATTGCACCAGTATCCATAAGAGCTTTATACTGTTGGCCATCTATCAGTACAGAAATAAAAGGTAATGCACATGGTCTTTCCTCTTTGACGATTCCCCTCTCTTCTAATAAATCCTCATCAGTTACTTCGTAAATTTCGTTAATGGTAATCAGGTGTGGTGTGGCAATGTATTCATGGTTTCTCACTGTCGTTGAGAAATCGGCGTTTTTTTTTTGTGTGTTACCAATCTCAAAGTTCCCCTGCTGACTTGTAGAAGGACCAGGATCGATCGCTACATCCTGTCTTTTCTTTTGATTTTCAGCTTCCTTTTCTCGTAATTCCTTCAGATACTGCTGACTTTCTTTCTCTCTTTCCTGATACTTGTCGGGTGTCATAACCTGACCTTGAGAATTCTGATTCTGATTCTGGTACTGGTTATTTCTGTTATAATTTCGATTATAACCATTGTTGTAGTATCTACCCCTTCCGTTGTTGTAATTCCCTCTATTATTATTCCAGCCTCGTCTTTGCTGATATGGACGGTAACCTTGGGATCTGTGGTTGCGGAAATAATTATTCCTGTGAGGACCTACATTTTCAGTTTTTCCTTCCTCAGGCTTATCAGTTTGTTGCACTTGATCCATGTAGACCGTATTAACGTCTTTGAATTCGTGCCTCTGACCTTTTTGTACCAAATTTGGCATTGGACTCGTGTAGTCAAGCCTTCTCAACAATTCGTCCATACTTGTCAAATCTCTAATGTTTGACGATATGATCAGTCTTCTTACCTCCACAGGTAGCATACGTGAAATCGCATCTATCAACTGCTCTGTTGACAATGGGGGTTGCAAAAATCTCAAGCGTGATAGTTGACTCGTGAAGAAATCAGCGTACCGTGTTGGAAGAGTACCTGAATACTTCCTCGAGTATACCTCAGCTCTTAGCGAATTCTGAGCTTCTATTGACCAGAATCGTTTAATCAGTGCCTCTGCAAATTCTTCAAAATTGCTGAAAGTGTACCGAAATGCTCTAAACCATTCGAGGGGTCCTCCAGCTAGAAATCTTTCTACGATTCTCATCTCTCTCTCTCTCTCTAGGAATGTGGGCTTCTATGAAATAGTCTTTAAGATTCCTGACATATTCGATCGGTGTGAGACTATCAGTTTTGCTAAATTTTTGAGGTTTGTCTTCAAAATTCCGGATGACTGTCACATTTCTCGGATATGAATCCATATAATTCCTCCCACTATCACGATACTTCCATTCAGGTTCAATATTCCGATCCTCTTCTTCTTCCCTGAATCTGGATATACGTTCCTCAGGATTAATATCTCTCTCTTCTGTATTAAGGTTACCTCTTCTCACGTAATTTCTCTCCTCTTCACCAGTCAATCCTTCGGTATCCTTGTCTGTGATTTCCGTGATGACTTTCCTAATCAACTCTTCCTTATAGGTTTCCATCATGCTAGCTTCTCCTAGTTTCAAATTCTGCAGATTGCTCGTAGTTTCATTAACATCAGAGACAACCTTATGAATCTGTTCCTCTAACGCAGTTTTTAATGCTTGCACGTCCTGACCTATTTGAGTTCTATCCTCTACCTGCTTTTCGGATAGCGAATCCATCCTTACATTCAAGTCTTTCCTAATCTGAACTACTTCGTTATTAATGTCTACTTGTGTACTGGCAAGTTTTCTTTCAATTCGTTCCTGAATCTGATCTACATGTTCCCCACTTGACCTGTTCCATTCATCTTTCCACACCGTTACATTTGCAGTTAACATTTCTGCAATATCTACTTCGATGTCCTCCTTAAGTAAACGATTGTGATCTAATACTTGGGTTCTCATGACCTCTACATCGTATTTTAAACCAGCTAAAGAAGCTGTTGTCCTAACAGACTCGTCAACTAATCGAGTTGTTAATGCACTAATGTTACGAGTACAAAGCATTTTTGAAGTTTCAATTTCCTCCCTCACTTTGTTAACATCAGTCTGAACTTTAGCAATGTCTACAAAAACAGTATTGACTTCTACTTGTATTTTATTGATATCGCTTTGCATATCGTTAACATCTGAATGAATATTATTGATGTCAACTTGAACATTTGACACATCAGTTCGAACATAACTAACCTCTCTTTGAACTTCTTCTACTTTATCCTGTACAGTAGCAACATCATTCCTTACAACAATTACTTCAGCTCTAGCACATGAAATATCACCCCGGACATTAGCAACATCAAGATTCAACATGGTAAGATCTTTTTGTACCTTAGACACATCATTTTTAACAACAGACACATCTTTATGCACATTGGACACGTCTGTGCGTATGTCAGTTACAGCATTCTCGATTCCCTGGGTATTGATCTGTAAACGCGACATATTATTTTCTAGGTTTGCAGAACTAGTCTGAAGAACTTTCATATTCTCCTCCATTCGACTAGTATTCCTAGCTTCCATCTCCTTCATACTTTCATCCAGCCTAATAGACATATTACTAGAATTCTCCTCCATCATCTGCTTCATTCGGCTAGCATTCCTAACTTCCATCTCTTCCAACATTTTTCTCAGACTCTCGTCTGCCATTTCAATAATATTTCAATAATAAACTGCTTTAGGGACATACATCAAACAGAGCAAAATAACAACATCTGAGCAACATTCTTCACCATATATAAGTTTTGAGCAATTTTCTGTCTTAAATCTAACTTATAATTACCTTACAATTAACCTTCGTAGACACTTCATGTTGAAATAAACTCAAGCACATGTTCAAGTTTCTTTGGTTCATTTTAAAATATCCTAACACAAATAATTTACATTTATAATCCAAATAGTTTAATTTTATCTTTAATATGACTATACATGTCATAAGACGGTCAAATAAAATAAGATTCCAAATCATAGGCGATTTTTCTAAGTTTCCAGCCTATTTAACCTCTCTCAAGTTGTATAAGATCTGATCTTTTCTGAGTGTAATTTTCCTAATACAACACAACATTTAATCTCTAATTAATCACACTCTCAAATTCTACAATTGGCTAAGACATCTAACAAAGAATCAACCTCTTTATTTGAGTCTTCACAATCCCTTTGACATCGATAACTTGGTAATCCAATGTTATTCGAACACTCCACAAAAATTGCGGTGTCAATTCTACTGCTATAACTTGGTAATCCAATGTTTTGCTGATCGAGCCCCACCGAATTGCGGCGCCAATCCTACTGTACCCGATATCCGGATAGTAGGCTGTCAGATATCCGCCCCCTCAATCGGATTGCCAATAATCAAACGCACCGGCACAGCTACATCAATGAAAATGGCACTGACAGATACTATCGAGATTAGAACACAATAGTTAACAAGAAAATTATTGTGGAACACACCAAAATATACGGGGGTTCATACTTACCTTTACTTACCTCTTAAATTTATCTCGGGGACTGGGTTGTCAACTGGATCACTAAAAGTATGCCCACACAATAACCTCCACCATGATATTTAAAATTAACCAGAACGAAGACGAGAAACTTTAAACTGCACAATAATTTATTTCACATAAAGAATGATTTAACAAAAAAAAAATCAACGTGGCAATCAGAAGCCATCGACCACATAACCATGTCCTCCTGTAGGACCTGTATTCTCTACATATAATGTTTCAGCTTTCTCAAGCTCATAGCAACGTAAAAATAACAATGCACTTGGAATGGAAACGGGATTTGGGATGAGACACATATATCAATTGTTTTGCGTGTTTATATACTTCACATTTTATTTATAGCCACAAGGCTATTATGGAACGTCCTTGGCCTCTGTAACACAGTTGTCCGGGCCAGCTGCAATGCACCTGCATTGTCAAAGCGGACTCCCGTTCGTTCGACCCTAGCATAAGCGTGTTACCTAAGAGCTTGGCTCTCCTTTTCAAATACGTAAATGTTCACATCTCAACTGAAATATTATCACGCAAATGTCTTACATGCTTCATTCAAACACCAGTGGATTACTCCAACAATCCCAAATCATGATTATTTGTTCAAACCACTTGCTTAATTAGCGTTGTTTAGAGTATATAAAAAAAACTCTAAATGTTAATAGCAAAAGTTCACTAATTATTTATAACAATAATAAATTGTTTATAACAATGTCAAATGACCATTGAAAATTTTATACACGCCTGTATTAATCACTATCATTTCAAATTATTTAACAAAGATATTTACAAAATTATTTTACAATATTTATATTGTTTATATCATTTATACAAGAAATACATTAAACCACACGTTTATCCGGTTGATAATTACTCAAATCGTGTTGATATAATCGACCAATGAAGGTTAGTTATAATTAACTGTCAAATTCAGGTTTAATAAGGTTTAATAATAATTATTAATATTTGTGACGGTAACCTCCATTCAAAATCTTTATCTCAAATTATTTAACACTTTTGTTAATTTTAACAGTATCTTCATATGAATAATCTTTCAAAGAACAAGAATAATACATTCAGCGGGAAAATACTTCGCTTATAATGCACAAAATTGCACAAAAATTGGCCCAAAATTCATCATATATCTTCATATATATGGCATAAAATCTTCCGAACTACACACAAAAATCCTCCACTTATTAATTCATCAACTTCATTAATTATTGTGGGAACCTCCTTCATTATTCAAGGGCATTACTCAACAGCGACTTTTACACGTCCACTGAACTAACGATTATACATCCATTTTTCCTTTTTAAAAATTCTTATATTCATCAATTGTAATAATGACTGTTATTATTTAACCTTCGTGGGTTTCATTCATGAATCGATATGAAGTAAAAATTTGCCAATCACAAATAAATTTAATAGCAAATACGATTAGACACTCCTGCCTGGTCTATCAAAATTGAGATTAATATCTTCAAAGTAACGCAGTATAAAATTACTATCTTCAAACAAAGTTCATCTAAACTGCATGAATAGTCGAATAGAATACAATTAGATTGTGGAATGCAAACATTATTGTTCCAATCTAGAATTGAGAAAAACTCCTATCAAATGTTCATTACTATAGTGTATTCAATAAATTGTAATTAAAGTTCATATTTCATAAAATTGTCTATAATGCAATGATAAATGTCTATGTTGCAATCATGTTCATAAGACGACTAGTATTTCAAAGATCGTCGATATCGAAATAGATTTTAACGCTCTAAAATCTTTTAATCATTCTTCTTTCTTGAGGATGACAGGAAATTGGTCAAAGTAATTTACTGAATAGAATTACTTTAATAAAATGACACGCTGTCTGAATTCAAATCTGCCATAGCAAATCGTTAACTTTACAGTCAAATCGTGACTACAAAAATATGCAAATTACTGAAAGAATCTAAATCATCAGTCTCAACTGATCCAAAATTATTAAGTATGCCAATGACATAGCAATGTCTCAAAAATCGAAGAAAAAGGCATAAATCATCGAAGTGTACTGAGTACAGAAATATCAATCAAGAAAATGGGGCAAATGATAGGACAGAAAATATGGGAAGAATGGTTGCTCAGATATCGCTACAAGACTCAAATAATACAAGAAACGTTCACGACTACCTTATCTGTTGATTGAAGATCTAGAGGAAAGTTTTCAAAGAAAACTGCTGTTGGTTCCATTTCACCAGCGTAAAGATGTGTTCCGTCCTCAAACCTGGAATCAGCGTCCTCGGAGAATCGAACTGCTTCCTCCTCCGAAATTGCACTGCTCCGTGGATACGAAAAAGTCCTTCTGGCAAAACTCTTCTTTGTGCGCCGGGACAACCCTGGCCTCTCTTGAAAATTCCCTGAAGTTCTTGCAGGAATTCGCCATGAAGTTTATTGTAGTTATTTCCGCAGAAATATTCATAGTTGTGGAGTATGAAAATATTTCCACTGTTATCTGGTATAATTCAGCGATGGATTCACGATGCATGAGTGTAGTTAGATGTTCACTACATGCTCGCTTTTGTAGAAAGACGATTAACGAAGTTCCATGCTGTTACTTTACTCCAACGATATATGTCCCAATTGCATTAAAGCCTTAGCCTTCCATCTCAACTACTGTTATAATCATCGAAAGCACTGCAAGATTATAATATTCCATAGTCGAATGTATCGTTGTAATACCAAACGTATTCTCCAATATCACTGTTGCACTCCACGTGTCAGCCGTAGTGTATAATGTGGAATTTAAAAGTGTTTCTCCTGTGGCGAGAAAATCACTTTTGTTGGCAGCCTTAAAGTTCCAATATCTTTCGAAGTATAACTGTGAAATTGTTCAAATCTTCTACACACCTCAATGTTATACTGCCCAATAGAATTATAATGCAGGCTGAAGTTAGCGCTTGATATCTTGACTGGTGGAAACGTTAATGTGATCGTTTCAACTTCACCTAGTTTCGAGCAGCGTAAAATGGAACTGCCCCGAGTTCGTTCGATGCGCCGGGCTTTAACCACGCTAAAGACAACTTACTTCACTGAACCACTTGAAAATAACTATATATCACCAGAAATATATATGCGATCTGACATATGAGATCTGAGATCTCCTCTCTCCTGTGCACGACCTTTTATCAACTTCTTAAGGGGCGTATCCATCCCTTCCATAGCCTGTTGCTGCGTCAATGCTAGAAGTTTTAACTTTGGCTATACTTGACGGATTTTCAAATTTCAAAAACTCAAAATTAATTTCTTCAAAATTCCAAATCAATGCCATAACTGAAAATAGATTTCCACAAATCTGCATGCCAAAAGTAATCAAATATCGTAGTTTCAGCAATCTCCGTCTTCCTTCCAAACTATCGTTCATTGGTTCGAGTCTCTCCTCCAATAGCGTAGCTTCTTCCTTAGCACAATACCTTGTTTCCTGCGACTGCGTCGTAAATCTCGGATCTTTCTCGAACAAAATCATGACGTCACCAAGAATCTCAGCTCGACCAGCCTGCTTGCCTCAAGTCTGCGTCATCCGTGCCTATGTCATGAATATCCACGTCACAACTATGACATCCATAACTTTACTCATATTTTCCAATACAGCCATCGTGGTCTCAATATAATTCAAATTACGGGGGCAGTACCACTTTTCAAATTTCGTGGCAGAGCCGGGAATCGAACCCAGGACCTCCGGGGCGGCAGCTAACCATGCTGACCGCTACGCTACGGAGGCGACGTGAACTATGATAAAATATTTAATGTAGTGTAATGGTGTGATTATTGCTTTGTATAACTTTTATAAAAGTTCAGTTTTATAAAATACTAGCTGAAGTACCCGTGCTTCGCTACGCGTCATAAATAAATTAAAATATGAAGGTGACAGTTAAAACAGGGGATAGGCGAGGTGCTGCGCAGAGGGAGATTAAGAATGGAACATTTTGTCCAACTACACCGCTCGGCGTTGACCGTGTTTTATAGCACAAATTTAGGTTTTACTCGCTAACGGTTGGAGATACCTTTCGGATAGAAAATGTAATTTTTAACCTCGTATATACCATCAAAAGTTTGCTATTTCTTAGCGTTCTCTTTGTATTTGAAATGGAAATATGAAAGTTTTAAACCAAAGGGTGTAGTGAAGTCACTAAAATGGTCGCCATCTTTAAATAGTACAAAGTATTGAAATCAAAAGTAACCTATATGTTAACCAGGTAAATCAGCTACTTCCATGTAAAATTCATGTAAATCGGACCAGTGGTACTTGCGTGATTGAGTAATACATAGACGCACATCATCTCATTTTTAGCCTCGCTTCGCTCGCGTCATAGTCGTGTCATATTGTTATTCAATGAAATGCAGGTTTAACCCCATTAACACCCCTTTAGTACCTGAATATCCAAAAATCCCTCCTTGGTAGACGTTTTCGACACACAACAAACATATCCCCAAAATATCATTCTTCTAACTTTAATCGTTTGGGTCGATGAGAGTGTACATCTAAAAATCCTTCCTTAGAGGACGTTTTTCTTCCAGAATTTCACCCCTCCCCATAGGCCCCTTAAATTGGATTTATGAAAAAACGGTCGAACACATATTTATTTTATTTATTTATTTATTTATTTATTTATTTATTTTTAAGCTGATTGATTTCCTCCGAGTTTCAAACTCCTCGCCTATGTCGTTTAAGACATACACGCTCCGTTAGGAATCTTTCAATCCCTACTTTTCACCCCTTTCACCTCATAATATACACCACATCGAAAAACCCTCAGACACGTGTCTTACTTTAAAAAAAAAGTCAACCCCTGGCACTATCCAGCCCATGACGGGCTAAGGCCGACCAAGCGACCGCTGCCCAGCCATTTGGCCTGCAGATATTGGGGTGACGCGTGATCAGCGCGTCGGGTCCCCTCGGCCGTTAATCTTGGTATTCGTGATCGGGGCGCTGTCTCACTGTCAGACAGCTAATCAATTGTCCTCACGAGGCTGAGTGCACCCCGTTCCAACCCTCACGTCAGTTTTAAAATCCCTGACGGAGCCGGGGATCGAACCCGGGGCCTCCGGGTGAGAGGCAGGCGCGCTGCCCCAACACCACGGGGCCGGCCTTACTTTTTAATGATGAGTTTATATGCCGTGTATCACATCCCCCAATGAAACCAATCGGGAGATATTGTTATTCAATGAAATGCAGGTTTAACCCCATTAAGACCCCTTTAGAACCTGAATATCCGAAAATCCTGCCTTAGTAGACTGTTTTGAAATACAATGAACATATCCCCAAACTGTCATGTTTCTAACTTCAATAATTTTGGCTGGGCGATGATGAGTGAGTGAGTGAGTTAGGACATTTTCTTTCAATTTTCTTTTTTCAGAATTTCACCCCTCCCCATGAACCCCTTAAATTTGATTTTAGAAAAAAACTGTCGAACAGCTATTTACTTACTTTAAAGCAGTTTTCCCCCTGAGTTTGATGAGTGAGTGAGTCAGTCAATCAGATAGGACACTTTCTTTCCGGTTTCTGCCCCCCCCCCTCCAGAATTTCACCCCTCCCCATGGGCCCCTTAAATTGGATTTATGATAAAACGGTCACACACATATTTACTTATTTTTATGCTGATTTTTTCCCGCTGAGTTTCAAACTCCTCGCCTATGTCGTTTAAGAGATACACGCTCCGTTAGGAATCTTTCAATCCCCACTTTTCACCCCTTTCACCTCATAATATACACCACATCGAAAAACCCTCCGACTCGTGTCTTCTTATTTTTAATGATGAGTTTATGTGCCGAGTAACACATCCCCCAATGAAACCAATCGGGAGATATTGTTGTTCAATGAAATGCAGGTCTACCCCCTTAACACCCCTTTAGAACCAGAATATCCAAAAATCCTCTCTTAGTGGGCATTTGCGGCCCTTGGGGAAGCTGCACACCAAATTTAATTCCAATCCGTTTGATGGTTTCTGAGATTTCGTGATGAATGAATGAGTGAGTGAGTGGTATTTGACAAATATATAGTAGAAGATAGTGTCAAGTCTTTGTTATGCTAAACTCGGTTGACAGTGCTGTGTGAGCAGTTGAGTAACTAACGTGATTTCAAGTAAAGATCCTCATTTTCTATACCGGTAGTGCAGAGCACAACTGGCATCCAGTCGGCCGTGTCTCGACTTGAGCTAGGTTGCCATGGAAACTATCTGCCTTGCCATTCCTTCATGAGTATATTTTATGATTTGATTAGCCTGTGCTTGAGTGCAAAAGGGCCGAAATCAGAAGAATGAGAAAGACTATCGAAAATTCATGTAGCCAGCGGTTCCTTCTGGGTCCTAAACTATGTGTATGCAAAATTCGGTTGAGATTGGTGTAACGGTGTAGATTTGTATACGGAACAGACCCACCCACATACCCACATACATACATACAGACTTTCACTTTTATATATAAGATTTGATAAAATGTATTTGACAAATTTCTTTGATAGTGTAATACCGGCCTAAAGGTGCCACATTAAGAAACGAGCGGACAATGGAACAGGTCTCCAAGATGACGGCCTTCTGCATGATGATGTGTAGACTAGGATGTATTCCCAATATTTCTAGGTTGCGAGCTAGTGATTTAGGGATGATGCCGGTAGAAGAGATAACTATGGGCAGAACCACTACACTTTCCTGTCTCCACATTTGCCGTATTTCCTCAGCTAAGGGCAGATATTTCGTGATATTTCTCACAGCAAGTTTGATGCAGATTATAGGAATTCATCAGTGCGATTTCAATGAGAAAGGTTCTCCTCCGCTCTTCGTCCACTTTTATTGTTATTATTAGGGCTCGTATTTTTAGGTAAATAAATATTTTTTATGTAAATACATATTTTAAGCATTTTTCTATAAATACATAAATTCCTGTTTTTCACTTATTAGCACAGTACATACAAATACATAATATTTACATTTTTAAAATCAGTATGCTAGAACTTTCAGTTTATTGCATTTATGAGCTATCTAATCTTCATGCAGAGCGAATATCAGCTTGTAACTGTGTTATTCTTAACTTGTCGCCCCGTGCCACTCACTGTGGAAGCCGGGGATTTCCTTGTCCTTAGCCATATTGCACCGCGTGGTAGACCTACACCCCCAGCTACCAGGAATCAGTGTCACTCACACGCAGTTCAATTCTGGCACTGTGAAGTGTTAAGCAGTTCTACGATGCCTAAAGTAAAATCAATTACAAGTTATCGTCTGCAGCAGTATGTTGCAGAATTTAAAGATAATTCTACTTCTGATGGAGCCGTTCTGTTGTGCCAACCATGTAGGAAAGCAATCAAGGATGAACAGCGATCTCAAGCTGCACAACACCTCAAGGGGAAGAAACATATTGCTGCAGTTTCGCACCTTCAGAAGAAGTGTTTCGCGATAATCGTCAGTTATATGTAATGGAGATGTATCTCGTTGTGTATTGTAATTCTTCAGTAGTCAGTGAGGCATAGCATAAATTGTATTCGTGAGTACTGCATATTGTATATATTCACATTAATAAACTAAATTATCATTGAATATTTTTACTTTTTTCCCACATATTTCAGGTATTTTTAATACATAAAAAATAAATATTTTCCCGATTTTTAGCACCTAAAAATCCGAGCCCTAGTTATTATTGTGTGCAAATGGGCCCAGATGGATCAGGCAGTACTTTTATGATTCGCCTTTCTGATCTTCCATATAGTCCTTATTCTCTCTCCATGGGTCATCTTCTTTTCCTTAGACCACTTGGTTCCTGGTCTCTTTGGAGTATCATTCTCTGGTGTTACATTCCATCCATTTACCCTGCATCGGAATAGGTTCCGGTTAAAGACTTCCGCTGTTCTCACCAGGGCCCTCTCCAAGTTCTGTTTGACTTGCTGAAGCCGAAAGATTAGATAATTTCTCTGTTGCTTTATTATTATTATTAATAATAATAATAATATTATATCGTATGGACTCGGGTGCCGGGTGCAAGATTTGTTATTTGACGCACAGAGGACAGCTTGCACGAGGAATTTTGTTGTTCCGTGGTGTGCTATGAAATTCAAGGAGGTTAGATATCTAAGCTCCTTAACATTGTAGCGCTTACTAGGAGAGAAAGGATGAACTTTGTGTTGGCGGAAAATCCCGAGATTAATTTTGCTATATTAAACACGGCCTACTGAATTCAAATGGGTTCTTTAACATGTCAACAACGTATTGCATGCGCGCCGTGGTTTTTGTCGCCTTTCAACAATCACTTCCACGGCCAGGAGCGAGCCTGCAAGCTTGGGTTTGGTAGTCCGACATGATAACCACTCACCGATCGTGGCAAGCTAATAGGCTAATGATAATATTTTCCCCTAAAATGGCGACATCTCTCGTGCAAAGTAGTCACCAAAGTTCAAGGAAGTGAATGGGCCCTGCACTAAAGCAGGATACGCTTTGGGGAAGAAGAATCGATCAAGGATTGTTTAAACAAGAGAAAATGGACCGACAGACAGGTTAACCACCCTCATTTTATGATATTACTTTGAGAACCCTGAATGGGAAGGAAACGTTCTTGACTGCTGGGAGCAAGCTTACACATTCATGAGCGTCACTGGATGGGAGGGAACTTAACGACATACCTTGTAAACTGCTTCCTTCAGTCGCTCGTGGGTGGGAGGAATTTAGTTCACTCAAATCATGTTACCATGGACTCGCCAATGAAGGGAATAATTCACCTGTGCACAAAGATTTATACGCGATAAAAGAAATTGGTGTTTATAATACCGTGAAATTTCTCACAAACATTGAATATTTGAATTGCACAGTTTAGTTTAGTTAGTCCAATAAATAGCTTGCCACGGTGGGTGAATGGACATCGTGCCGGTCTACTAATCCCAAGATTGCAGATTCGCTCCTGGCCGTGGTAAATGATTTTTGAAAGGCGGCAAAAATACGACACTCATGTCATACGATGTTGGCATGTTAAAGAACCCATTTGAATTCAGTAGGCCGAGTTCATAATGGCAAAATTAATCCCGGGAGTTTCCGCCAACACAAAGTTCCTCATTTCTCTACTAGAAAGCGCTATAGTGTTCAAGGAGCTTAGATATCTAACCTCCATGACTTTCATAGACAAGGAACAACGCAATTCGACATGCAAGCTACCCTCTGGGTGTCAAATAACAAAGCTTGCACCTGGCACCCGAGGCCATACGATATTATTATTATTATTATTATTATTATTAGTCCAATAAATTAGAGTAGTTTCTTATAACTACTGCACAGAAAGAATCATGATGAAAATTAATAAATGTAAAACCAAAATATTAGAATGCAGCCGAAATAAATCAGAAACCTCTATGGACATCAAATTGGCAGGGAAAAGCTAAAGGAAGTAGGATACGTCTTCTTTTAAGAAGGAAGGAAGATTGTAGTTTTACGTGACCGTGAATCTTGTGATTATGAGCCACGGGACCTCCTTTTTACGTGGAATCCGAACCACAGGACATGGCATTTCACTTCGAAAATCTCACATGCATTGACCGGGAATCGAACCCGGGCCGCCTTGGTGAGAGGCATACAACTAGACCGCTGAGCCACCACGCCCCCCGTCTTCTTTTACTTAGGAGGCAAAATAACCAGTGATGGACGAAGCAAAGAGGATATAAAAAGTAGGTTGGCTCAGGCAAGGAAAGCATTTCTACAAGAAAGGAATCTTTTGACATCGAATATAGATTTAGGTATTAGGATGTCATTTTGAAAGCCTTTGTCTGGAGCGTGGCGCTCTATGGAAGTGAAACTTGGGCTATTGGTTCAGCAGAAAAGACGAGAATTGAAGCGTTTGAAATGTTGAATGATGAAGATCAGATGGGTAGATAGGGTAACAAATGAAGACGTATTAAGACGAGTGAGAGAGGTGAGATGTTTCTGGCGACTGCTAATGAAGAGAAGAGATAGGTTAGTAGGACGCATACTAAGACACCCAGTTAGGAAGGAAGGGCCGAGGACATGAAGTGTAGGGGTAGACCAAGGCTAGATTGCCTCAGATGTAGGGTTAGCTCAGAACAGGGAGGCATGGAGCACTGCATCAAACCAGTCAAAAGACTGAAGACTCAACAATAGTTAGTCTCTTCATTTGTAATTTTAGCTACTTTAGCTGTCATCTGATTTGGAGCTGTCATGTTGTGCCACTTGTGAGTGAGGAATCTGGCGCGCGGGGGCAGCTCTGTTATTGATTGCAGTGACGGATGTGTTAACTCCCAGCACATATGTCTCTCACTTAGGGCATTAACACGGGCAGGGTCATGCTCCCAAGACTGCACTAGGGAGGTGTAACAAGCTCAGAGATCAAAGGTTCGGATCCCAGCGCTGATAGAGTGAGAGTTTCCTCCAGTTTCTTTCATACGCCTTCCAAGCAAATGCCGAGATAGTAGCTTATTTTAAGTGTTGTTGTTGATGATTATTTAGGGCTTTTGCGACATCGTGGTAATGTAGTCCCGTGTACTTGGATGTGTGTTGAAGCTGTCTGATAACCTGTGTCACTGCAATGTCTGCTGGTGTATATATTTGAAGACTCCACGGGAAATACAGGGTAAGTCACATCATGTACATTTTTCAGGAGAGCCAATTTAAACTTTCAACACTAACAAAGCTTACCACGGTGGGTGAGTGGTTAACGTGTCGTATTATCAACCCTCCCAAGCTTGCAGGTTCGCTCCTGGCCGCGGTAAGTGATTTTTGAAAGGCGACAAAAATCACGACATGCATGTCATACGTTGTTGACATGTTAAAGAACCCATTTGAATTCAGTAGACCGTGTTCAAGATGGGAAATTAATCTCGGGATTTTCCGCCTACACAAAGTTCCTCCATTCTCTACTAGAAAGCGCTGTAGTGTCAAGGAGCTTAGATATCTAACCTGCTTGACTTTCTTAGCGTCCCAAGGAACAACGAAATTCGACATACAAGCTGCACTGTGGGTTTCAAATAACGTGGCCATTCGATAAAAATTAATTAAAAAGTGACAGTCAGTCTGAGAGACTAGACTTTGTATCATTTTAAATGCTACAAATGATGAAAAATGTTTGAAAGGCTGGAGGCTTCTCGCTTCGCTCGAAGCCAAAGACTCTTGACATGTTAGAAAATTATCTGCATAATACTTATCTTGCTTGTCTTCTTTCAAATTACTCGCGAACGGCAACTGCAAACCAAGGGCAAAGCAAGGTCAAGCGCGCGGAGGGAGATGGCTGGATGACGTGCCCGTTCCATCCAGTCTAAAAACACTTATAGTGGGCGATGTATTGAAGATAGAGATATGCTCTCGTGGACTTTTTTGTAGAACTTTTCATGCTGACCAATTCTTACGCTCATAGTATATTGATATTTTTAACGGTTTGCCCAGCGTAAGCTTAAGAAGCGCACGGACGCCAAGTTCGTTTTTGACTTTTACACTGAAATCGTTACTGCTTGGCTTCATTTGATCATACATCAATTATTTTCTGCAGAATCTTTCATCGAGATATCATTTTCAGAATGGTGAAAACCGCATCAAAATCCATCCAGTGGTTCTCGAGATTACCCGTGACATCCAAGAATCGGTGATTTTTGTCTTATACTAACGAAGTAGAGATTGTCGGGGAACACCTGCACCAAGCGGTACTATGACGTCACACACCTCAGTGCATCTGAGTACTTTTCGTCCCGTCACCGTAACGTAACGCCAGACCCCAGCGTAACGACGAAGTAGACAAGATCATTTAAAATGGTAAAAAACACTAAAAGAAAATACTTAAAACACCCCAATTTAGGGTTAGCAATAATAGTTATTTTGCCAAATTTATTTCTTATAAAGGACGTACATGTAAAACAAATAACTAAAGTTAAATTATGAAAGAAGTGAGAGGATATGGGACGTCCTTTCCGTTTCCACTAAAGATAGAAACCTCTGTATCTCGGTGAAATTCGGATTTATTTGAAATCAATTTCTACTGATCAGTAGTTACGATGGCTGGCCACCAGAATGCGCCATAAAGTCATTTCCGAAAAAAATGGACTTAACCCGTTCTTTCCGTGGGGTCTTAATTTGTAATCGAGGTAGGATTTACGTAGGAAGCGGCAGTGGCTTTAAGTTAGATACCTTCTCGGCATTTGCCTGGAGTAGAAGTGGGAAACCACGGAAAATCACTTCCAGGATGGCTGAGGGAGGACTCGAACCCGCCTCATCTCAGTTTCACCTCACGAGGTATTTTTTAAGTTTCTGCAAAATCAAATACAAGACTCTCGTATTAAATTATCCGATATAGGCTATCGCCTAGGGCAGGGGTCTCCAAACCCAGGGGCTCACATCTAGTGGGACGTGGGTTGGTGACCACAGGACCTATTGGGACGTGGGTTGGTGACCACGGGACCCCAGCTGAGTCCGGCATTGCTTCCACTTACTTGTGCCGGACTCCTCTCTGTTACCTTTCCTCTCGACCTCCCTTGGTCAACTCTTGTTCTTTTCCGACCCCGATGGTGTTAGGGTATCCGAGGCCTAGGGAGTCTTTCACTTTTCCGCCTTAATTGGCCCTTGTCTCATCTTTCTTGATCTCTTGTTTTCTCTTCATGTCATCTCCTGCCTTCTGCTCAAGGCCCTCAAGGAGGCAGGGTTTATGTAGCCCCACTACTTCTGGTGCACCCTGGATATTGCTACACACTCAAGGGCTCACGACTGGTGAGTTCGGGCGTTGGAGACCCTGAGGACTCCCGAGCTGGGTCTGGTTTTTCTCCTTCTTCCATTGCCTTTGGGGCGGGACCTCTCCTATTTCCTCTCTGCCTTTCATGGCCCTCCTTCCTCGAGGGTTGAGGGCATTTCCTTTCCTTCTGTCTTTTGTTTACATTCTTCACCTTTTTGTTTCCCATTTCCTCTTCAAGTTTGTTAGTCAGCGGATTTTTTAAGAGCGTTAAAAATCTCTCAGTATGGCTTCCTACGGAAGGGAAGTAAAGCCGGCGGTCCCATGCCATAGATCTATAGCATGAAAAAGAACCTTCCATTAATTACACTTGTTGAAGCTAAAATTGTCTGGCTGCGTGGCTCAGGGGTAACGTTCTCGCTTGCTGAGCCCAAGGTTGCAGGTTGGAAACCTGGCGCAGTCAGCTGGCATTTGAGGGTGCGCAAATGCGAGGGAGCCGTGTCAGTACATTTACTGGCACGTTAAAGATCCCCTTCGGGGCAAAATTCCGGCACCCCGGCGTCTCTAAAAGCCAGTGTAGTTAAAAGGGACGTAAAAACAATAACATTATTATTATTATTATTATTATGAAGCTAAAATTTGTAGATTAGTTTGATAACGCTCTATTAGTTCCAACGTTGGCCGCCAGGTGCTGACAACGATGCATTTAGTAGCCACGTCCGCAGCTAGGTGTCGTGGATGTTAGCATTTGGTAGCAAAGGTAGGAACCACTTGAAAAAATTAATCGTTTGCAGTCCTTCTACCTGAATCACAGATAACACACACACCCAAAGTACACGGGGCTACATGACCGCGATGTAGCAGCCCATAAACTAAGGAACCAACCAGTTTGTTAGTCAGCAGTTAGTTTTCATTTGATAATCTTTCATTTTCACTATCACCCGAACCGTAAGGGGCCGATAACCTAGATGTTAGGCCACATGAAACTACAATTATCATCATCATCATAAACTTTTCGCCGCATATACAGGATGTTTCTCAATCACGGATGCTCCTTGTGTTATGTTTGGACCGATTTCGGGAACACGAGGGTACTTTGTGTCTTCCGGACGGGGGATTCAGATTGATGGACTCGCCGTATTTTCTGGGCCAGAGCGCAAGCTGCAAGTGTTTCAGTGAAAATACCTGTGGAGGCAGAGATAATACTCGGCGTGATTGCAAAAGTTTCCTCGTCTTCTTTTCTTTTTATGAAAAGAATTGGCATCTTTGGGATCACCTGTCAACTACCACAAGGTATTTATTTCAATTTTTCTTTGGTTGGTTGGTTGGTTGGTTGCTTCCTCAGTTTAGGGGCTGCGACAACGCGCCATTTTCTGCAAGGTCCATACAGTAGCTTCTGGTCACTATCTGCTACCGAACAGACGAACTACTCTTTTGTAAGCACATTGCCACACATTCTTTGGCCACATTGTTGTCATTATTGAAAAAGGAGGCAAGATCCCTCACAAAACGTATAGGCATTTTAATTTTAATTATTTCACACGGCATAATCTCAAATATATGGATAATACTGTATTATTAGTATTCCGGGACGTGAATGCCTTAATCTACACAAAATAAAGTTTGATTAACCCTAGTGCTCTAGCAATATTTAATTGATGCTTAATACTAATAATACGTTAAATTGACGTACATTACGAACTTCGTGCAAAGGCACCAATTAGTAAAATAGTTGAAATTAATATATAATTCGTATGTGACACTATTTATATACCGTATAGCCTACTGAATCCTCTGTGGTCTTTGATGTTTAATATGCTAAGTTCCATCTTAAATACAACAAATACAGGAGTCGTTTACTTTGACGTAAATAGCAGAACGTTATCTCTCCAGCCACCGGGTGAGTTAGCTGTGGTCGTTACGACATGACTGCTGGCTGTCGCTCACATCCGGGAGGCGAGGAGGTTCGAATCCCCCCGCCGGCAACCTTGAAGATGGTCTTCTGAAGGTTTCCCATCTTCCTTCCAGGCAAATGCCGGGGTTGGTCCCTAACTATAGGCCACAGCCGCTACCTTCCAACTCCTCGTCCTTCCATTCCAACATTCCTCCCCAACGGTACTTGTAGCTCACCCATTGGGTGTCCGTCTCAAAGCAGCTAGAAAACTGGCGAGCAGAACATGTCCTCGGACACTCCCGGCACTAAAAGCCATGCGCTAAAAAAATCTCTCCAGCCTCTTATACTGTCTCTGGTTTTATGAAGTTGTTTTTATAATCCCTCTGAAGTGATGTGACATATCTACATCAAATTCTGCACCTCTTTGTTATTGCCATGGAGAAACCAATATGTTGTTAAATTAAAGGATAGTTTCCAGGCAATTCTTTGGCCCATGATTTTGCCTCTAGAACTGATTGGCATTAATAACAAAAGCATTGACATCACCACCATAGACCAGTAGAATCCCTGTTGGAAGATGGTAGGGTGAGAACAGATATAGAGGGAATTATAAGCATTTAAATTATTCATACACGTAAATTTTACGTATGTTAGAATTGTAGGGTTAAAATAGTACATTATGCAACGAGCCTACGCTCGTTTTATAAACATACTCGTGTCTTAATTACCATTGTAGGCGAGTTGCATACGACTGTTTATGTTCGACGATACTTATAACTATTTTATCTTCGACCATAAATATTCATAAATATCTGTCGAGATTTCACCAGTTTTATGTACTGAACAGAGCGCATGGGACGCAGAGAATACCTGGTATTTGACCATGGCCTCCAGGAATACCTCACTATGACACTCGCCACGCAGTGAAATTTAAAATAGGGGGCCATGGAAGTGAGCGCAGGTGCGATTCTATCCTCACCTAATTGATCACACAACTGATTATTGAGCTCTGATTGGTGGGAGAAACTGTATCATAATGAAAACTTATACTATAATGAGCCTCATTATAGTACAGTTTTCTGACATATAATATATACATTTCGCCAGGGTTGAACATAAAAATAATTATATCCCATTACGGGTTAGACAACAATCTCCACCACCAACTTGCCATGTTTCCCTCCTTCCGTATTAGAGACATATCCACTACCGCGAAGCGATGTATAAAACATCTAACATATTGATATGTTCCTTTTGGAGCGTAAGCACGAACTCATAAAACGTTAAAAGAGATTCCTTGACATTGGACACGCGATAGACACAAACTTGAATGTCGATACCAGTGGCGATGAATAATGTAAGTCCTACTTGTGTTCAACAAGGACCAGACAAGGTCGTTAGAGGTAATTCACAAACTGTTTTGAAAAGAGATATATTTTAGGAGCTGCAGATATTGGCAATCGTGCATTATTCAAAGCAAACCTCCCACAGTCCTTAAAGTGAGATGTGCTTAACCGTACACGAAATTACAGTATATGCCTTCTCAGGAACACAGTTTTTAACTAGAATCGATATCTACACTTGAATTTTCCGATAACTCGTAGTAATTAATTTCCGAATTCATATAATTTTTGCAATGCGTACCTCTATGGACATCACATTGGCAGGTGAAAAACTAATGGAAGTAGGAGACTTCTGTTACGTAGGAAGCAAAATAACCAGTGATGGACGAAGCAACGAGGATATAAAAAAGTAGGTTAGATCAGGCAAGGAAAGCATTTCTACAGAAAAGGAATCTGTTGACATCGAATATAGATTTAGGTATTAGGAAGTCATTTTTGAAAGCCTTTGTCTGGAGCGTGGCGCGCTATGGAAGTGAAACTTTGACTATTGGTGCATCAGAAGAGAGGAGAATTGAAGCGTTTGAAATGTGGTATTACAGGAGAATGATGAAGATCAGATAGGTAGGTAGGGTAACAAACGAAGAGGTATTCAGACTAGTGGGAGAGGAGAGATGTTTCTGGCGACTGCTAATGAGGAGAAGAGATAAGTTGGTAGGACACTTACTAAGACACTGAGGAATAGCAAGCTTAGTTATGGAAGGAAGGGTCGAGGACAAGAACTGTAGAGGTAGACCAAGGTTAGAATATGTTAAACAGATTGCCTCGGATGTAGGGTGTGGTAGCTATGTAGAGGTGAAAGATTAGCTCAGGTCAGGGAGGCATGCTGCAACAAACCAGTCAAAAGACTGAAGACTCAAACAGCAACAACAACAACCTTGTTGCAACTTCGGAAAATCTTCGCGTTTCACATTTCCCAGACCCCAAAACCACCATCAGTTCAAAAGTCATTCCGTAAGTCAATGCAACTATGTTATATCTTTCGATAATGCTACAGCATGGGAAATCCACGATGTGCATTGGACAG
The DNA here is from genome assembly GCA_946902985.2 of Meconema thalassinum. Taxonomy (NCBI): domain Eukaryota; kingdom Metazoa; phylum Arthropoda; class Insecta; order Orthoptera; family Tettigoniidae; genus Meconema; species Meconema thalassinum. The sequence continues at coordinate 117,805,223 of OX336395.1, read as the reverse complement.
TTAAGGCCGTGTGATATCTCAATGCCAACAGAAAATAGGGCTTGAGTACAGGTCGGTTGGTTCCTCAGTTTAGGGGCGGCGACAACGCTGTCATGTGATTACATGACAGATCCCCACACTGACACTTCCACACACATCCCCCCCCCCCCCCCCTAAGGCTATAGGCTTCAGCGATTATCGTTACAGCCGCACCAGAGACAATGCACCTTAACATAATACTCCTTTGGAGTGAAGAAAAGCGCTCGGTCTATGTGTACATTACTAACACGGTCTCGAAAATATCATTGTGATGCAGTATAATTTCCCTCAAAATAAAATAAATGCAGTCTCTGATTTCCATCACACTTTATCCAGGCTGTGGATTGGCAAAATAATAACAAAACCGATCATTTTGGCGTGCTTAAAATCAGCTTTCTAGGCTTCGTCAGTTGTTTTGTATTTATTTTTTTCCACTCATATTTGTTCAACAATAATATTAGCCAACTCCATTTTCTGTGAATAGACAGAGATATTAAAATTGCTAAACATCGGTAGGCCAAATTTCAACTTGATCGTTTTCATAGTAGCCTTGGGGGAGGGGGATGTGTGTGGAACTGTCAGTCGAGATTATTTCTGAGTCATTAAACAGGTAGCCACGTCCAAGGGCTGTGGGGAAGTGTCAGAATTTTTTGCAGTGTGGGGAACTGTCCGGACACCGGTCATGTAGCCCCGAGTACTTGTGTAGAATTTGTCTGATAACCGGTGTTAATTATGATGGCTGTATTAGTGTGTGCCATCTATGATTCAGGTAGAAGGACTACAGACGATTAATTATTTCAATAGTTACTACCTTTGCTACCAAATGCTACCGTCCACGACACCTAGCTGCGGACGTGGCTACTAAATGCCATCGCAGTCAGCACCTGGTGGTGAACGTTGGAACTAATATAGCGTTATCAATCTAACCTACACATTTTAGCTTCCACAAGTGTAGTTAGTGGAAGGTTCTTTTTCATGCCATAAATCTGTGACATGGGACCGCCGGCTTTACTTCCCCTCCGAAGGAATTCATACTGAGGGATTTTTAACGCTCTTAAAAATCCGACGACTTCAGCTGGGTTTGAACCCGCGATCTTGGGCATAGAATTTCAGCCAGCTATTCGAGTACAGGAGTTAATGGCAAAGGTACAAATCAAAAACGATACAATGGAACTCTGGGTAATTTTTTTTTGCACTAGTACAAATGGAAAGTCGCCTCCGTAGCGTAGCGGTCAGCATGGTTAGCTGCCGCCCCGGAGGTCCTGGGTTCGATTCCCGGCTCTGCCACGAAATTTGAAAAGTGGTATGAGGACTGGAACGGGGTCTACTCAGCCTCGGGTGGTCCAAATGAGTAGAGGGGGTTCGATTCCCACCTCCGCCATCCTCGAAGCGGTTTTCCGTGGTTTCCCACTTCGTCTTCGGGCAAATGCCGGGATGGTACTGTACCCGTAATCCACGTGGTCTTACCTGTTGAAATCCGATGGAAAAGCTGGATCGTAGATTCTGGAAGTTCCCGGCTGAAATAACCCCTAAAAGTCTACCAACTACGATCAACCAGGGATTAGGATACGTCGATATTAAAGAATGCGATACGAAGATGCCAGTGGTGTATATATTACAATGAAACGAAGCTCTTAAAAAGAACTCGAACAAGAGACTCTAAAAGAAAACGAAAGTATCTCGGGCGTTAATTTTAAGCAAACTCAAGAAAAAAACACCCACTGGTCCTCCTAACGCACTCCCTTTTCTAATAGGAAACACCAGTCGTTCAAAGAATTAAAAAAAAAAAAAATCAGTCTACCCATGATACATCTCTCCTTGTATCGAGGTTGACAATCGAACTCTGTCGATTATCATCTTATATATGCATCAGACAGTTGCAGAAATAAGTTAGTGAGCATGTCCTGTCCACGTGATCAAGAGCATGGCGGGATTGCCTATCTATCTCCTAAGTGAATGAGAGTGTATTGCTCCTCAAGCCTGCAGCCAAATTAATGCCAAACAATCATTTCAAAATACGTCTCGCTGTCGTATCAGGGTTCAAGTATACAGCAAAATACTGGCTCAGTACCTACTGTAAGGCCACGGCCGCCTCCTTCCCTCTTCCTACCCTATCCATCCCAATCTTCCATCCCTTCCCATCCCTCATGAGGCCCCTGTTCGCTTTGCAGGTGAGGCCGCCTGGGCGAAGTGCTGATCACACCTCCCCAGTTGTATCCATCCCGACCAGATGTTCCAAGCTCCAGGACACTGCCCATCGAGGCGGTAGTGGTAAGTTCCCTCGCTGAGTCCGTGGGAACCACCAACCTAGAGGGTAAATTGACTAAATAAAATAAAAAAATAAAAAAATGGAACACAAATTAATCAATTAACATCCAGGGCACCGTTTCCAAGCATTGTAACATTGTTCAATAACACACACGGACATGTCAGTTCGGGCAGACAAGGTGCACCCACTTCGCGGCGAGTTTGCAGTTACTGCGCGTCCATGTCGGAAAGCCTCCACCCAACGTGCAACAATTCGGTAATCACCAACAGCTTCACATAGTGCTGCAAGACTGCGTAGCATTTCTGTCACCGAGAAAAGCAATTTTCTCAAATGATCGCTGTTGCAATCTGCTTATATCCTTCTTGTAGCACGGCCAAGCTCATAATGAACGTGTATTGCGCTGCGACCTAGCCACCTGCACTTACAGTCGCCTTCTGTTGGGTGAATTCTGTGCTACGTGCCGTAGGATTTCGAATGTGTACACTGAAATAACCGTGATCCCGTATGTTCGAAAGATATAACATAATTGCCATGACTATGGAATGATCCTCGTAAATATTACTTTCTTGTGGACACAATAACTACCGTCAGTTTACACTGATCACTTTCAAATTTATACATAAGATATAACGATCTAAACTCTCGACTGATTTCGTTAATGGGCGAAAATAAATGAAAATCAAAACAATAAAAACAAGAAGTTTCGTGAAGAACTGTACAGCCTACTTTTCATGCCAATGATTATTCTACAGTTTATGAACCTATCTAGAATAATGACGAAATTAATTTGGTAATATCGACATATCTAATTAGTTCAAAATATACCTGGTATAATGTAGCTTAATAGAGCACTACAGTTGGCAGCCCTGGTGACTGAATATATTCTTAGTTCCACCTCTTAAGGTACAGAATACAAAATTTGGTTGAAGTCCAATGGACGTTACATGCAGTTAGACACTGGGCCTATTAGCACGCGTAAAAGCATGTTGCCAACAATACCATGCCTGTGCTGGTCAGAAATAATCTGAATTATTATGATATCTTGTTGTGCCAATTTTGGATGAAATCCATTTGTTAGTATAGAAGTTACATGTATTTTAAAATTGGACATATCAGCAGGCATAGAATCATGTTGGCAGCACTGCCTTGTATTAATTACTCCAAATTAATCTAGAATGTCAGGTGCTATACGTGTGCAAAGTATAGAGCTGTTGGCTTGCATATTTTCTGATATATTGATATTAGGGTAAAAAGAATATAGACAGCTTTTATTAACAATTGGCAGCCCTGATTGCTTTTAACAATACTTATAGTCATATCTGTTATGGTACACATAGCACATACGAAATTTGGTTGAAATCCAACTGATAGTATAGAAGTTACATGTATTTAAAAATTGGTACTATCAGCAGGCTTATAATCATGTTGGTAGAACTGACTTATATAAGTTACTCCAAATTAATCTAAAGTGTCAGAATATACGTGTGCATAGTTTAAAGCTGTTGGCTTGCATACTTTCTGATATATTGGTATTTGGATAAAAGATAGAGAGAGCAATTATTAACAGTTGGCAGCCCTTGTGGCTCTTAAGAATACGCTCAGGCACATCTGTTTATGTACAGATATTACATACAAAATTTGGTTGAAATCCAATTGATAGTGTAGAAGTTATATGCATTTAAACATTGGACCTATCAGAAGGCATAAAATTATTTTGGCAACACTGTCATGGTTGGCCTCCTGGAAATTATACTGAAATAGTATTATCTGCATGTGTACTAATTTTGGAATAGCTCCCATGCATACCTTGCGAGATATCCAACATGGAGCTCAAATTTCTAGTGCGTTTTTTAAGCAGTTGGTAGCACTGACATCATTTTCAAATATGGACGTGTGCTATTCCGGTGCACATCTCTACTCATACTAAATTTGGTTTTGATTGCTGCAGCCGTTTAGGAGTTGATAGGGGACACACACACACAGCCAGACAGACGGACAGACAGACACACACACACACATTTTCCCGGATCGATCTCATAAGTCTACTTTTTCCTCATTTTTGCAAAATGTGAAAAGTAGGCTAAAAATAAAAAAATAAAAAATAAAATAAACTAAGAGGGTAGAAATTTGGAACCTTTTTCGAAAATGTGAAATATCGCTATAACTTTCTTTTTTATCTAAAGCCTCCCATCTTGTGACTCGCTATCGTGCCAGAAACTTCCTCAGGAGACCAAATACGTGGAAATCACTAGTGCCTTGGTCCAGACCCTCCGAGTGAAAAGACCGGACTTTGTTGGCAGTTTTGATCCCCACATGTGGTCTTGCATTGTCATGGTCCGCTGAAGAAGTTCCTGGCAGGACAGCGATTCACTTGGAACGATGACGCCAAGACAGCAGTCTTACGATGTTTCCACAGTCAGCCGGCTGAATTCTACCACAAGGGCATCTCAAATTCAGTGCTGCGATGAGACAAATGTCTGAACAAATGTGGAAACTGTGTGGAAAAATAGTGCAGGGTACGCAGAACAGAACGAATATTTGGAATTACCTGCATGTATTTTTTGGTTAAAAAACAATAGGGACAAAGACTTTTCAATCCGCCCTCGCATCTCAACAGCTTCCTTCACATCCAGTTTTGTGTGATACGGACCTTACCGTAAATTATTTTTGCAAATTAACCTTTTTTTTATTTATTTTTATTATAACATGAGCTCAGGGTTTATTTTACAAACTTTCAGTGACCTAAATATTTACATTATATACATCTTTCTATCTATTTATCCATCGTATGGCTTTTAGTGCCGGGAGTGTCCGAAAACATGTCCGGCTCGCCAGAGAATGTAGCTGCTTCAAGCGGAAACCCATAGGGTGAACTACAAGTTTAGTTCAATTTCAAGTAGTTCCAACTTTCTCTACCAGATATCTGTGATACCTAGTGGTGAACGTTGGAACTTTGATAGGGCGTTGTAACTAAATCTAACCAAAAATTTAGATTCACACAAGTTTAGTCTTTTGAAGGATCTTTTACATGCCATAAATCTATGCCATGGGACCGCCGGCTTTACTTCCCCTCCGAAGGAAGGCATAATGAAGGATTTTAACGCTCTTCAAAAAATCCAACGATTTCGGCCGGGTTTGAACCCGCTATCTTGAGCACAGCAGTTCAGCACGCTACCAACTACGCCACGGAAGCCGCTACATTATGTACAATATACAGTCGATGGAGGTGAAGACGAAATGAATAATATCACACACACTTCAGCCATACACTACTGTCGACCAAAATATTATGTGCACTCGAGTTTGAAGGATGTTTGTGAAGTAACCAATAGACTTACATAAAATCCAATAACATCATCGACGTTCTATTTTACGTTAGTTCATGTAGGTTTGGAATTTGTAATTTATATTTTAATATTTTTCATCGCAGTTGGAACACAAAAAGTGCCAGCTGGCAGAGGTGGATTGAACGGAAGTGTGTAATACGCACTGCCAGCTGGAACGCCTTGCTGAACACTTTCACTCTGACGGTAAACGCTCATGCGAACTCTGGTGTCAAGTGATTGAATCAAAGCACATGGCACATGTTCGAAGTCTTCGTATCAGTATTTAAATGATAAAATGCTTTAATATCAAACATTGTAAGTAGTCGGCATTGCCGGTATTATGTTTCTGCACAATGGCTATTCAAATATTAACCCACATAACGGTAATGCAGTCGTCAATATAATATAATCGTTGTGTTTATATGAGAGCTGAGCAAGCCTTCATGAACTATTGCTGAATACATTCTCTTTACTCACAAGAGGGCCTATTCATAAGGCATTTTAAACTCAATTTCACGCAGGAACATTATCGAAACAAGCAACATATGAATGAAACTTAATTCCGTGATGCAGTATTATTGGTACGTGAAAATAAGTCACCATCTTGTACCTAACATTCGTGTGGTCGAAATAGCCGTGGGGTTAGCGTCATTGACTGTTAATATAGAGATCTTAGGTTCGAATCCCGGACGGGTTAGATATTTTTGCTACCAGATTATCGTTTTAAACGATATTTATCATATCAATACGACTCATTTTAACAGAATCCATATGAAATTACATGTTGGTCTCTGAATCAAGAGGTCCGGGAACTGGGCAAGCCTTTCATGAGCTACTGCTGTGCACATTGCATTTACTCGCAAGTTGGCCTATTTATAGGGAATTTAAGGTTATGAGCGGTGTCGCATCTGTTAATCTAGTTGATCCCTATCGTATTCTTTATTTAGGCTAGTGCTGGTGGAAGCTACAAAACCTCTAATAAAATGAGTTCCGTATTATAAACTACAATATCTGTAAAACATTCCCTTTTACAATAGATTAATATTTGTGCCAAAAATATTATAAATTACCGGTGTATCAACAATTTGCGTCCTTGAAATGGTTTTCCGTGGTTTCCCATTTTCAACTCCAGGCAAATGCTGGGTCGGTACCTTCTGATAGGCCACGGCCCCTTCCTTCCACATCCTTACCCAGTTTCATTCACTATAATTCATTTCATTTCTCATTAACTCCTCTCGTGAGGTTGGCGTCAGGAAGGGCATCGAGCCGTAAAATCCATCCGCCACAAATACTTCCATAGCATCTCATCCCCGACCCCGTGCGAAAACGGGAATAATAAGGGGTAGACATACAATACCGGTGTATCAACAATTACACGTGAGGTTTCTTCTATGTCAGATGTTACACATCATAAGCGACTACTGAAAGGCTCGTATCTTTTTTAGCCTACTTTTCACATTTTGCAACAAGAAGTTCCGTGATGAACTAAAGAGCCTACTTTTCTAAAAATTTAAGATTCATGCCAAAGATTAATCTATATGGATCTATCTAGAATAATGACGAAATTAAGTTGGTAATATCGAAATTTCTAATTAGTTCGAAATACTGTATACCTGGCATAATGCAGCCTAATAGAGAACTACAGTTGGCAGCCCTGGTGACTGAATAGATTCTTAGTTCCATCTCTTAAGGTACAGAATACAAAACTTGGTTGAAATCCAATGGATAGCATGCACGTTGCATGCAGTTAAACATTGGATCTAACAGCGCGCGTAAAATCATGTTGGCAACAATGACATACATCTATTGGTCAGAAATAATCTGAAATAATATGATCTATTGTTGTGTCAATTTTGAATGAAATCCATTAGTTAGAATAAAAAATTACATGCCTTTTAAAACTGGACCTATCAGCAGGCTTAGAATCATGTTGGTAGCACTGGCGCAGGCCAATATTAGTTACTCAAAATTAATCTAGAATGCCAGGTACTATATGTGTGCAAAGTTTAGAGCTATTGGCTTGCATACTTTCTGATATATTGATATTAGGGTAACAAAAATAGAGACAGTATTTATTAACAGTTGGCAGTCCTGATTACTCATAAGAATCGGCATAGTCATATCTGTTATGGTACACATAGCACACACGAAATTTGGTTGAAATCCAAATGATAGTATAGAAGTTACATGTATTTAAAGTTGGACCTCTCAGCAGGCTTAGAATCATGTTGGTAGCACTGGCGTATATAAGTTACTCCAAATTAATAAAGAATGTCAGGCACTATACGTGTGCATAGTGTAAAGCTGTCGGCTTGCATACTTTCTGATATATGGGTATTTGGATTTTAAAAAATGAGAGCATTTATTAACAGTTGGCAGCCCTGGTGGCTCTTAAGAATAGGCTTAGTCATATCCATTTCTGTAAACATAGCACATACGAAATTTGGTTGAAATCCAATTGATAGTGTAGAAGTTATATGCATTTAAAATTTGGACCTATCAGCAGATATGACTATGCTTATTCATAAGAGCAACCCGGGCTGCCAACTGTTAATAAATGCTGTCTCTATTTTTACCCTAATATTAATATATCAGAAAGTATGTAAGCCAACAGCTTTAAAATTTGCACACGTATAGTACCTGCCATTCTAGATTAATTTGGGGAAACTAATATACGTCAGTGCTGCCAACATGACTCTAAACCTGCTGATAGGTCCAATTTAAAAATACATGTAACTTCTATACTAACAAATGGATTTCATCCAAAATGGCCCAACAATAGATCATAATAATTCAGATTATTTCTGACCAACACGTGCATGACATTGTTGCCGACATGATTTTACGCGCGCTGAAAGATCCAATGTTTAACTGCATGTAACGTCCATGCTATCCATTGGACTTCAACCAAATTATATATGTGCATTCTGTACCTTAAGAGATGGAACTAAGAATATATTCAGTCACCAGGGCTGCCAACTGTAGTGCTCTATTAGGCTACATTTTACGTGGTATATTTCGAACTAATTGGAAATTTCGATATTACCAACTTAATTTCGTCATTATTCTAGATAGGTCAATATAGATTGGCATGGATCTTAAATTTTAAGAAAAGTAGGCTCTTTAGTTCGTCACGGAACTTCTTGTTATTTTTAGCAACGACTGAAATAAACAAAAGAGTATAGAAGAAATGTTGATGAGGATCAGAAGTATTGATATTTAAAATAGAACCCTGATTACGTAATTCATGTACAACTGCATTCTCTACTCTATTCTTTCCTTCATTATCCGTCTTAATCTCGTTTTAAAATCTACTTCACTCGTGCAATCTTGAGCAATTTACTCAACTAACTGTGTCTGCATTTCCTCAAGTTCCCTTTTGTTTAAGGTAATTTTATTACTGCTGGAATCGTGATGGTCGTCAGTAACAGATGTTGTCGAGCTGCATGCTCTGTTATTATTGGCCCTCAGAATAGTTTCTAGCATTTCTCCTCGATGGCTGTCACAGCTAAATGGTAATGTTGGTGGCGTATTTACGCAAGGACCGTGGCCTTTGGTGGCAATGTTTGAGGGGCGCCAATTATTTTTAGAATCATACTTAAATTTCAAAAAAATGGCAACTTTTTCATTTAACCAAATGAGCCATCCAGTTGCAAAACTCGTTTAATCCACTTGTGAATAAGAATCATGTCGTAAAATTATTTATTTAATAATTTGATTTTATTTTACTTTATTTCGTTTCATTTTGTTTTACATTGTTTTGTTTCATTTTTCTGTTTTTTTTGTTTATTTTGTTTTTGTTTTGTTTATTTTGTTTTATTTTGTTCTGTTTTGTTTCATTTTGATTTTGTTTTGTTTATTTTTTATTATTTTTATTTTGTTTTTTTATTTTCCAGAAAACAAACAAATAACCAAAAACAAAAAATACGAAGTAAAAAGCAAAATTCAAACGCAAAAGCAAAAGCAGAAAACAAAAAAAAACACAAAGCAAAATGCAAAATTTAAAAACAGCAAAAGCAGAAAACAAACACAGAACAAAAACAGAAAAGACGAAGCGAAAAGCAAAATTCAAAAACAAAAGCAAAAGCTGAAAACAAAACACAAGAAACATAAACCAAAAGCAAAATTCAAAAAAGCAAAAGCAGAAATCAAACACAAAACCAAGAAAGATAAGCAAAAAGTAAAATTCAAAATCAAAAGCTCAAAGCAAACACAAAACCAAAAGCCAAAAACAATAAGCAAAATGTAGAAAACAACAAACACAAAAGGTACGTGAGGCAAAGTCCACGGAAACGTTTCTCATGAAAATGATTCTTATTCGCAAGTGGATTAAACGAGTTTTGTAACTTGACGACTCAAATAATAAGTTGGTGCAGATCTAAATGGTGTTAAATAAAACCAACAAGTCAAAAAATATCTCTACATAGTACAAAAACAAGTCCCCGATTCTTGGATGTAACGGGTAATCTCGAGAACCACTGGATGGATTTGGATGCGGCTTTCACCATTCTGTCAAGGATTTCTCGAGGAAGGTTTCTGTAGAGAAACATTTATTTATGACCAAAGGAAGCCGAACAGTACCGATTTCAGTGAATCGAAAAAAAAACCTGCCGCCCGTGTGCCTTTTAAGCTTACGCTGGGTAAACCGTTAAACGTACCTATACAGGGTGTCGGAAAGTAAGAGATAGAAAATCAAACCACGCATTGGGGTGGGTATGGGGAGCAATATGAGTTAAGATACCTGTGGGCGCAAACCAACCGTTAAGCCCCTGTGAGCCTTTGTAATTACGAGGAAACTTGGCAACGTCGCGCAACGAGCAGCATCGAGTGCGGCGTCGACACTCTTGTGTGTTTCTTGCTGAGCAGCTGACCTGTGGTTCTCGTAGCTCAGTGGGCATGGGGCTGGCGCGGTTCAATATGCTCCCATCTGCTTCGGGTAATGACATCTCCTTTCAATGACGTAATTAATCAGACCAGTCTCTCGACAGAGCCAAGGCCAGATACGTAAGGCGAGCTCTCTGCATTTCCAAATTCGCGCCAACCCGACTTGCGTACCAGCTAGCAGGTACTAGATCTTTAATTGAAGATGTAATGACTACCCACAACCTGGCATCAACCCCAGCCTCCACAAAATTCCTTGAGGAACAACTCCTGAAAACAGAAGAAATAAACCCGGAGTTCTATCGAACCCCGGCCATGATCAACCAAGAATGGAAAGAAGCAAACTTCGAGCTACACATCTACACGAGAGGCGCAATATATGGGTTTCATCATCGCATCTGTAACAGGAAAGGCTTTCATGAACCATCCATAGACTGTGTGTGTGTATTCTGCGGCCTACACTTCCCACCGTATCACCTGATTGAGTGCACAAAAAGAACATTACCTCTGTCCCACTATGCAAAAGACTGAACGGTTGCTATATTGTGTAACATGATCCGACTTACTGTATGGCCATTGGCTGCAATAAATTATTGTTTGTAATTAATTAGAAATGAAATAATTTTATAAGAAACGAGCCACTTGAAAACCGATTTAAATAAAATTACTTCATAATAAGGACAAATTGAATACAAGACAAAGGGCTTATTTAATTTTTATTTTTAAATTGAAAACGAGACCCAGAATTAACCAGGTTAATGTGATTAATGCGCAATACTTTCTGACATGCAAATAAAAGAAATTAAATACAAATCGGGGAAAAAAGAATCCGGATTTGAACCCAAAGCAGATGGGACCACATTGAACGGCGCCAGTGCCGTACCCACTGACGTACGAGAACCACAGGTCAGCTGCTCAGCTCGAAACACACAAGAGTGTAGACGCCGCATTCGATGCCGCTCTTTGCTCGACGTTGCCATCTTTCCTCGTAATTGCAAATGCTCACAGGGGCTTAACGGTAGGTTTGCGCACACACGTATCTTAACTCATAACACTCCCATACCCTCCCCCATGCATTGTTTGATTTTCTACATTTTATTTTCCGGCACACTGTATACTATGAGTGTAAGAATTGTTCAGCATGAAAACTTCTACAAAAAAGTCCGTGACAGCATAGCTCTATCTCTAATACATCGTCCACTATAAGTGTTTTTACGTTTTCATTTATTCTAACAATCTCCATTCAGTGGAAATTTAAATTACTACCTGGGGCCAATAGCCTAGATGTTAGGCCCCTTAAAACAACAATTATCATCATCATCATAAATTACTACCTTCGGAGCAAGCGAGCTTATCACCCCAGCTTCGGCCAGCAGCAAACTGTCGAGTCGTGTCAAGTTTAAGACTTCAGAGAAGAGTATATGTGTTTGGAGTTTCGCTGTTTACCTAGGTTTTTCTGAATTGAGTCTGGAACCTGCAGTCCTTGCACCTTTTAACCTTACTGTACGGTGGGTAAACCTTGAACAATACCGGGCGAAGCCAGGGTGGGTTGCTAGTGTAATTATAAACTAGAGGTGGTAATAAGTGATTTTCGTTTAATCCATTAACCGATTAAGTTGAAATTAATCGAAAACGACTAAACGATTAATGGACTGACCGTTCATTCGATTAATTGACTAATTGAAATATCGAAGCTAACTGAAGAATCGATTAATTGATTAGTACATACGAGATACGAAAATAAGTTTAAATGAGAGGTCATCGCTTAAGTTTGGTTACGCATATTTTAGGAATGTATAATAGTACATTATGCAACGAGTCTATAATGGCTATAATTTAGACACGAGTATTTTTACAAAACGAGCGTATGTTCGAACATAAATATTCATAAATATCTGTTGAGATTTCGCCAATTTTATGTACTGAACTGAGCGCATGGGACGCAGAGATCCCTTGTATTTGACCATGGCCTCCTCAAATACCCCACTATGACACTAGCCAGCAAGTGAAATTTAAAATAGGAGGCCATAGAAGTCAGCGCAGATGCGATGCTCTCCTTACCTAATTGATTATATTAATTAAATTACACTTGATGGTTCCGTATTGATGTACTAAATAGTTGTTAACAATAATTATACAACCGCCTTAATCAATACATAAACGAAAAGAATTATTATTAGAGTTGCTCCTGGTACATGTTTCAGGGATTAATGACCAACATTTTTTAGCCTACTTTTCACATTTTGCAAAAATGAGGAAAAAGTAGACTTATGAGATCGATCCGGGAAAATGTGTGTGTGTCTGTCTGTCTGTGTGTGTGCCCCTCCCTATCAACTCTTAAACGGCTGCAGCAATCAAAACCAAATTTAGTATGAGTAAAGATGTGCACCGGAATAGCTCACGTCCATATTTGAAAATGATGTCAGTGCTACCAACTGCTGAAAAAACGCACTAGAAATTTGAACTCAATGTTGGATATCTTGCAAGGTATGCATGGGAGCTATTCCAAAATTGGCACACATGTAGACAATATTATTTCAGTTTAATTTCCAGGAGGCCAACCATGACAGTGTTGCCAAAATAATTTTAAGCCTTCTGATAGGTCCAATGTTTAAATGCATATAACTTCTACACTATCAATTGGATTTCAACCAAATTTTGTATGTAATATCTGTACAAAACAGATATGACTGAGCGTATTCTTAAGAGCCACCAGGGCTGCCAACTGTTAATAATTGCTCTTTATATTTTTTATCCAAATACCAATATATCAGAAAGTATGCAAGCCAACAGCTTTAAACTATGCACACGTATATTCTGACATTTTAGATTAATTTGGAGTAACTTATATACGTCAGTTCTACCAACATGATTATAAGCCTGCTGATAATACCAATTTTAAAATACATCTAACTTCTATACTATCAGTTGGATTTCAACCAAATTTCGTATGTGCTATGTGTACCATAACAGATATGACTATAAGTATTGTTAAGAGCAATCAGGGCTGCCAACTGTTTATAAATGCTGTCTATATTTTTACCCTAATATCAATATATCAGAAAGTATGCAAGCCAACAGCTCTAAACTTTGCACACGTATAGCACCTGACATTCTAGATTAATTTGGAGTAATTAATACAAGCCAGTGCTGCCAACATGATTCTATGCCTGATGATATGTCCAATTTTAAATTACATGTAACTTCTATACTAACAAATGGATTTCATCCAAAATTGGCACAACAAGATATCATAATATTTCAGATTATTTCTGACCAGCACACGCATGGTATTGTTGGCAACATGCTTTTACGCGTGCTGATAGATCCAGTGTCTAACTGCATGTAACGTCCATTGGACTTCAACCAAATTTTGTATTCTGTACCTTAAGAGATGGAACTAAGAATGTATTCAGTCACCAGGGCTGCCAACTGTAGTGCTCTATGAGGCTACATTATACCAGGTATATTTTGAACTAATTAGATATTTCGATATTACCAACTTAATTTCGTCATTATTCTTGATAGGTTCATTTACTGTAGAATAATCATTGGCATGAAAAGTAGGCTGTATAGTTCTTCACGGAACTTCTTGTTATCCCCTTCATCAGCCAATAGTAAAGCATAATGTAAATTATGAACTAGCGTGGCACTTAAAATATATAGGGTTATTAAACCTAGTATGGTGCACCATATTGTAGTATAGAGCAAAATGAAATAGTAACTATGTGACGGTGATAGTATTCAGCCTTCAAATATAAACGAAGATATATGAAGAAAAAAAAGTGGACAGTTCATTCACATTTCCGCTCCAAGCAAAGGTCGACAGCTTGAAATGACATTAGTGGGATTACAATACTTCACCATCCGTACACAATCAATGAAGAAGCCTTATGCTTAACATGTTCAAAAGCCAGATCAAACGGCAGCATGTAAATGAACATGAATGTGGTAGGAAAAACTTCACTTGGCAATGAGGTTGCCTCGATGCATAACCTAAATAGAAGCAAAGGAAAAACAAAGACTATAATAATAGGAACCTAGGGGAAATGTATTGATTGAAATAATTACGAAATTCCATTAGAACTAATTTAAAAGAAATTGCATGAGTATAAACGTAATACTTTTTGATAAACTTACTTGAGGTTAATTCAAGGTATCAATTAGGAAATGATTTTTCATGTGTTAAGTATTATTGCTAAGAAATTTATGGGTGTAGCCAAGTCCAACACTCATATATATGGTAGCAATAGTCAAAAATGGTGTCATCGCTAGTTCTAGGATAGCAAGTACATATGAATCTATGAATAGAAAAGTGTGGAAAGTGGAAAATAAATTAGGTAACATAATAAAAATCAAGTCGTAGGGCATTGTAATGGCGGAGGGGTGTAACAGTATAGCCTATTAATATAAGTATTTAATTATGTATAAATATGTGTGTTATAGAAAAGTTATACTAATTATTTCAATCAATACTGCGACACCTGGAATGGGGCCCTACTTACCTTGTTTGAGAGGTCCGCGTCGCTTTCTGCAAAATCACCGCTAGATGACATGCCCCAACAGAAGAACACCTACAGGAGGAAGGAAGGTGGAGAAGGGGGAAACACAAGGCTCGTCTACAGACACATCCGATAACTAACAGAACTGTCACCGACGAAATGATGCCACAACAGTTGCTTAAAATTTAAAAGAATATTTACTCAGCAAACAAAGGGGCAAGAAAAATTAAATTTAACAAAATCATAAAAAAAGGAAACTCTATGGCCACAACAACCTCTCTCTGGTGATGCATATGGCTTAAGGCCAACATAAGTTATTTACATAAGTAGGCAAGAGACGACTTAACATGCTTGCTGAGCGAAATGAAAACATTTAATTTAAAATTAAAATAATAACGCCCAAAAGATAGAAAACCAGAATACAGGTATTACCAAATGAGAAAGGGCTTGATAATTTACTAAGGTACGCAATACCGACCCGACATGCAGACATCAAGGCCACGATGAAACGAAAAATTAAAAAAATATTAATAAAATAAAATAGGATCAATTAACAAATCCACAATTTTCATGACGGAGAAAAACTCGGGAACACTCGCAAAAACACAAAGTTAAACCAACAAGATTAACAAAAAACATACTAAGCTACCACCACAACACGTTTGAGTCTCCCGCTCGACGCCTAGAGAATACACTCTGAAGACCAGAATGCACTCGGGCAAAACAAAAAAACAAACATGGCCACCAAATAGATGACCGCATGTCCAATCGAATTACGGCAAACAATTAGCTTAAAATTAAATTTAAAGTCACCAGAGAGAACAGAAAGGGAGGAAAGAATTACGCCTTAACACTATTGACACGAGGCAATTTAGGCTGCCACGGATCGTAAGTCAAATTAATAATAGGGCAATCCCAAAGATTACAAAAAACTAAATAAATAATAATTTACAACGTAAGATAAACTAGAAACGTGTCTCCAGAAGGTACGAAGGAAAACAACAAAATTTACATATTTGGTAACATTATCAAAACAGCAAAATTAGGCCTACCAGGCGAAACTAAATACAGTATAAAAACATTAATATAAGGCCAATATCGGAGTTCCCATAACAATATATATATATATATATATTAAATAATAACGTACCTTAAAAATTCTCTGTGGAGACACAATAATAATAAAATAATTAACACACAAATTTAAAAAAATTATAAGGCACTATATTGCCTCAAAATGGCTAACCCGCACATGCGCTGTTTTGTTAACGAGCACTCCTGTTTGCATCTAGTTGCGATTACTATTTCATACTTCTTCTTCACGGCGAAATGGCGAAAATACAGCCTTAAGAGCACAGACATTTCCTTTTTAGCATATATCCATATTTCGTAGAGGCTAGGGGCCAAAGCCCCCAGCACACGGAGCGACACTCTTTCACCAACCAGCCGGCTTGTTGCTTTCTTGACGACAGAGTATAAAGATGCCAAGATGGCGGAGAATCCAAAGTCAAAAGCCGCCCTGCATTAATGTTAATTGTAATTGTCCAATCACAGATTGACACATCAAGTAACAATTTGCATATTATATAATTATTTTGGCGGCATGAGGTATATATAGTATTTTGTTCAATGACGTAGAATACAATACCCTTCAAATATGTCTCGATTAGGATGAGATCAGAAGACACCACAAACACACTCTAGCGGTCGAAGATACAACTCGGCTAGAGGCTACACTCCGGCAAGAGGAGTCGATAGATGCTGCCACCTCGAGTTCATAAGCCCAACCAAGCCATCAGGCGGGCGCTTTAAAGGTCGGGATACATATATATAGGGGATGTATACATTTTAAAAACGTTGGGACGGGCTTTTGCACGTAGCAAATACATTTCCTCTTGGTTCCTTTTATTATAGTCTTTGTTTTTCCTTTGCTTCTTTTTAGGTTATGATTCGAGCTACCCTCATTGCCAAGTGAAGTTCTTCCTACCACGTTCATGTTCTTTTACATGCTGCCGCTTGATTTGGCGTATGTATCTGCTAAGCACAAGGCTTCTTCATTGATTGTGTACGGATGGTGAAGTATTGTAATCCCATTTATGTCATTTCAAGCTGTCGACCATTGCTTGGAGCGGAAATGTGAATGAACTGTCCATTGGTTTTCTTCATATATCTTCTTTTATATTTGAAGGCTGAATACTATCACCGCCACATAGTTACTATTTCATTTTGCTCCATTTAAGTGCCACGCTACTTTATAATTTTCTTTATGTTCGACCCTGACTATTATATGTCCGATAACTATCATAATGACAGTCATCATAACACTAGTTTTCATTATGAAACAGTTTATCCCACCAATCAGAGCTCAAGAAACAGTTGTTTGACCAATTACGTAAGGATAGCATCGCACCTGCGGTGAGTTCCAAGGCCTTCTAATTTAAATGTCACTGCGTGGCCTAGTGTCATGGTGGAGTAATCGAGGAGGCCATGGTCGAATACAACGTATTCACTGCGTCCCATGCGCTTTGTTCAGTACTTAAAACTGGCAAAATCTCGACAGATATTTAAGAATATTTATGTTCGAACATAAAATAGTTAAAATAATTATCGTCGAACATAAACAGTCGTATGGAACTCACCTTTAATGGTAATTAAGACACTCCTATGGAAATTATAAAACTCGCGTACGCTCGTTTTATAAACATACTCGTGTCTTAATTATTGCCATTATAGGCTCGTTGCATAATGTACTATTATGCTTTACTATTGGCTGATAAAGGGGTTAAAAAATGTTGCTGATTAAACCCAGAAACATGTACCAGGAGCAACTCTAATAATAATTATTCTCGTTTATGTATTGATTAAGGCGGTTGTATAGTTATTGTTAAAAACTTCTTGCCTAATTGGTCACACAACTGTTTCTTGAGCTGTGATTGGTGGGAGAAACTGTTTCATAATGAAAAGTAGTGTTATAATGACCCTCATTATGATACAGTTTTCTGTCATATAATATTTACATTTCTATGTCGTCGAACATAAAAGTTACTTTTTGCCTAAATATACAAAATATCACTTCGTTGTTTATGTAAACAATAACCAAAAAGAGTCAGTGACAGTGGAAAGACAGACATCAATCAAATTGGGAAAAGTTTCAGAAAGAAAAAGAGTTTTCAGAAAAGATTTTGAATTATTTTTTCAATGTTCACAATTTATGACACGAACATTCATGTTTTGCTTTGTTTTAGCCTAGTTTTCACAAAGATGGCACATTATATTTTGGTTGGTGGTTAGTTCCTCAGTTTAGGGGCTGCGACAACGCGGTCATGTAGCCCCGTTTACTTTGGGTGTGTGTAGAATCTGTCGGATAAAAAAAATCCACAGCCTGCTTCCAGTCGACCGACCGGGTCAGCGAATGGAATGAATGAAGCTCCCATCTAGCGGCGAGGATATGAACTGTGCCGGCAGTCGAAGCCTGTCGCACTCCCCTGGTGCAACGATTAAATGAATGACAGATGAAATGAAATGATAGTGGAGAGTGTTCCTGGAATGAAATTGTCGACAGGGAAAACCGGAGTACCCGGAGAAAAACCTATCTGCCTCCGTTTTGTCCAGCACAAATCTCACATGGAGTGACCGGGATTTGAACCACGGACCCAGTGGTGAGAGACAGGCGTGCTGCCGCCTCAGCCATGGAGGCTTAATCTGTCTGATAACCGGTGTTAATTGTGATGACTGTATTAGTGTGTGTTATCTTTTGCTACCAATGTTACCATCCACGACACCTAGCTTAGGACGTGGGTACTAAATTCCATCGCAGTCAGCACCTGACGACGAACGTTGGAACCAATATTGCGTTATCAGACTAACCTACACATTTTAGCTTCCTCAAGTGTAGTTAGTGGAAGGTTCTTTTTCATGCCATAAACCTATGACATGGGACCGCCGGCTTTACTTCCCCTCCGAAGGAAGGCATACTGAGGGATTTTTAATGCTCTTAAAAAAATCCGACGACTTCGGTCGGGTTTCAACCAGCGATCTTGTGCATAGAAGCCCAGCATGCTAACAACTACGCCACCGAAGCAGCTTACAATAGTACATTATGCAACGAGCCTATAAAGGCAATAATTAAGACACAAGTATGTTTAAAAAACGAGCGTATGCGAGTTTTATAATTTCCATACGAGTGTCTTAATTACTATTATAGGCGAGTTACATACGACTGTTTATGTTCGATAATTATTATTACTATTTTATGTTCGAACAAAAATATTCATAAATATCTGTCGAGATTTCGCCACTTTTATGTACTGAACAGAGCGCATGGGACGCAGAGAATGCCTTGTATTTGACCATGGCCTCCTCGATTACTCTACTATGACACTAGGCCAGGCAGTGTGATTTACATTAGAAGGCCGTGGAACTCAGCGCATCTAATTATTTAATTGGTCGAACAACTGTTTCTTGAGCTCTTATTGGTGGGAGAAACTGTTTCATAATGAAAAATAGTGTTATAATGAGCCTCATTATAGAATAGTTTTCCGACAGATAGTCTAATAGTCAGAGTTGAACATAAAATATTTTAATTAATTATATGTATGTTTTTGTTTTGTGAGAGCGTAGTGAAAGGAGCGAAAAACATCGATTAATCTTTATTTGTAGCGAATAATCGTGGTTTTTTTTTCGATTTTTCGATTAAAGGAATAAAAGTACTAGCCCTATTATAAACCTGCCAACACAGCGCACCGGTTTTATCGTTGGGGAATAAGTTGAACAGACTAGTGAACGCTGAGATAAGAAGTGTTAACTGCTTACAATTAGAGCGGTGATTACCATGCATCAAGGCGGAAAACTGATGAGTTTCCCGGCAGGAAATACGAGACAGTCTGGGTCATCAACAGCGCCAATGCTTCGAGCTTAGTGAAATCAGAGAATTCTATCTCGTTGTTTGATTATTCAGTCCTTGGATACAGCTATCCGTTTCTCCCTATCCTCCCGGATATAATTTTCACACAGCTACTTACGATACATTGGACAAAGGAGAGAAAGAAGAAACATAGCCTGAGAATACGTGAATATTGGGCAAACATCACGTCCCTTGCCGAGCTGAAAAGTTGAACGTCGTGGTCCTTAGGTGGCCCATCAGAAAGAAGCGGCTTTGGTGGGGTAGTTGGTATTATGCTGAGCTTCTATGCCCAAGATCGCGGGTTCAAACCCGGCCGAAGTCGTCGGATATTTATGAGCATTAGAAATCCCTTAGTATACCTTCCTTCAGAGGGGAAGAGCTTGGTACGGTGGGTGAGTGGTTAACATGTCAGTCTACTAACCCCAACTTGCAGGTTCGCTCCTGGCCGTGGCGAGTGACTTTTGTTATGCGGCAAAAATTACGACACGTATGTCATACGATTCTGCCCTGTCAAAGAACCCATTTGAATTCAGTAGGCCATGTACATAATGGCAAAATTAATCTTGGGATTTTCCGCCAACACAAAGTTCCTCATTTTTCTACTAGAAAGCGCTATAGTGTTCAAGGAGCTTAGGTATCTAACCTCCTTGACTTTAGTTAGTTAGTTAGTTAGTTAGTTAGTTTTTGTTGTTTTAAGGGGCGGAACTACAAGGTCATCTACCCCTCTCAGTGCTTCAAGGAACAACGAAATTTGACATGCAAGCTACCCTTTGGGTGTCAAATTACAAAGCTTTCACCCGGCACCCGAGGTCATACGATATTATTTTTATTATTATTTTTTTATAGAGGGGAAGTAAAGCCGGCGGGCCCATGTCATGTATCTATGGCATGTAAAAGAACCTTCCACTAACTACAATATTATGTGAAGCTAAATTTGTGGGTTAGATTTCAGTAACGCTCTATTAAATTCCAGCGTTCGACGCCAGGTGCTGGTTGCAGTGGCATCTAGTAGCCAAGTTCACAGCTAGGTGTCGTTGATGGTAGCATTTGTTAGCAAAAGTAGGAACTACTTGAAATGGATCGTCTGCAGTCCTTACCTGAATTACAGATAACACACACTAATACAGCTATCACAATTAACTCCGGTTCACACAGATTCTACACACACCCAAGTACAAGGGGCTACATGACAGCGTTGTCGCAGCCCCTAAACTGAGGAACCAACCAAACGTACATCACAAACTCTAATGTTAATAATGTGAAAGGTTAATTGAAATAGATTCATTGTCGTATTTGCAAAGTGATCGGAAACAATGCCCATAAAAGTTATCTGAACACCGCTTAAATTGTAAATTGGGCCGATAACCTAGATGTTAGGCCCCTTAAAACAACAATTATCATCAATTAAATTGTAAATTAACCATTCTGATGGCATAATTGCCTGAATTTACTTTATTTATTTACTTACCATAAATAAATAAATGTTCAAAACGTTTGATTTAAGGGGACCTTGTAGCCTAGAGAGGTTAAATCTGTGAATGTGTTTTCTCTTTCGCCCTATTGCGCACACACTTCACAATAAAAGTACATTTATTTCATTTATGTCAGACTGTTAGATCTTTGGTTGGTTGGTTCCTCAGTTTAGGGCTGCGCCAACGCTGTCATGTAGCCCCGTATACTTTGGGTGTGTGTAGAATCTGTCTGATAACCGGTGTTAATTGTGATGGCTGTATTAGTGTGTGTTATCTGTTTTCAATTCAAGTAATGACTGCAGACATTCTATTTTCAAGTAGTTCCAACTTCTGCTACTAAACGCCACGGTCAATGACTGTTAGTTCTGAACTTGGTTACTAGATGTCACCGCAGTCGTCTCCTGGCAACGAACGTTGGAACGTAAGAGCGTTAGTCAAATCTAACCTATAATTTATCTTCACACAAATGGTTCTTCTACATGCCATAAATCTATGACATGTGACCGCTGGCTTACTTCCCCTCAGAAGGAAGGCATACTGAGGTTTTTTTTAACACTCTTTAAAAATCCGACGACTTCGGCCAGGTTTGAACCCGCGATCTTGGGCTTAGAAGCTCAGCATGCTACCAACTACGCCACCGAAGGTGCTCTCTTGCGCATGTGGTCCTGCCCCCAATTCTACAAACCTTCCAGGAAACCAGTGTTTCAAAGAAACTCGAGCAATTGCGTGCCTAAATAATAACTCTTACGACTGCATGCGAAGTTCTCGTTTCACTTCGCCCCTGAACTTAATGTTGGTTTATACCTATAGTTAATGGTTATTCTTTGTAGAGATCCAGAAGTATACAGAAGTTATGTTTAATGTTTATTGGAACACGTGGACAGCTTTTACTTAGAAGAGATAACAATCGACAAAAGGCAAAGAAAATCAAAGCAAGAAGGTTCACTATAGCAAATTGAAACATCCATAGAGATTTAAATTTATATAGTGTACAGTAATATTGAGTTCGTACACTAGGGTCCGCCACATACCTTCAAAGGGTTGAACGAGCTCATTGACAATGTAAATGAATTGTATGTGAAGGCCGAACAATTGAATGAGACAGTTTCGATCCAATGTTACGAGCCCGTGAGTTAATTCAATATTGCTTGTTCGCACGAAGCCACAGATGAATCCTCTAATCAAATCACTAGTGTACGTGTCCGAAGACAAAATGAAATACAAAGCAGAATCATTGGTTTCGTTTTGGGTTGTGTCATCGTCCCTTAGCCACTAGTAGCCCTACATTTTGGAAGCCATTTTACAGTGTTGCCATAGTAATCGAAATATTATGATTTTCAGGCGTAGTCGGTAGCATGCTGAGCTTCTATGCCCAAGATCGCGGGTTCAAACCCGGCCGAAGCCGTCGGATATTTTAAGAGCGTTAAAAATACCTCAGTATGCCTTCCTTCGGAGGGGAAGTAAAGCCGGCGGTCCCTTGTCATAGATTTATGGCATGTTAAAGAATCTTCCGCTAATTGCACCTGTGTGAAGCTATATTGTATAAATTAAGAATGTAAACAACGCTCTTTCTGCGTTCGTTGCCAAGAGCCGACTGCGGTGGCGTCTAGTAGCTAAGTTCTGAACTTGGCCTAGTAGTCGTTGACGGTGCGCTTGGCGGCAAAAGTAGGAACTATTTGAAAAATTCTAAGTTGCAGTACTTAAATTTAAAAACACAGATAACACACACTAATTCAGTCATCACAATTAACACCGGTTATCAGACAGATTCTACACACACCCAAAGTAGACGGGGCTACATGACCGCGTTGTCGCAACCCCTAAACTTAAGAACCAACCAACCAATGATTTTCAATCGGTCAATTCGATTGTACCCAAATGCAATGCGTGTTTCCATGAAACTGAAAAAAAAGTACACGACATTAATAAACTCACTTATCCTAGATGAGCAGTTTCGATTGTCGAGTTTTTAATAATATCCTATGGCCTCTGGTGCCGTGCGCAAGCTTTTCTTATTTGAGCCAAGAGGGCAGCTTGCATGTCAAATTTTATCGTTCCTTGGAACGCTATGAAAGTCAAGGAGGTTAGATATCTAAGCTCCTTGACACTATAGCGCTTTCTAGTAGAGAAACGAGGAACTTTGTGTTGGTGGAAAACCCCGAGATTAATTTTTCCATTATGAACACGGCCTACTGAATTCTAATGGGTTCTTTAACATGCCAACAACGTATGACCAGCTTCGGTGGCGTATTTGTTGGCAAGGTCGCGGGTTCAAACCTGGCCGAAGTCGTTGGATTTTTAAAGAGCGTTAAAAATCCCTCAGTATGCCTTCCTTCGGAGGGGAACTAAAGCTGGCGGTCCCATGTCATAGATTTATGGCATGTTAAAGAACCTTCCACTAATTACACTTGTGTGAGCTAAATTATAGGTTAGATTTGACTAACCCTCTTACGTTACAACGTTGGTCGCCAGGAGCCGACTGCGGTGGCATCTATTAACCAAGTTATGAACTAGTAGTCGTTGATGGTGGCGTTTGGTGGCTAAAGTAGGAACTACTTGAAAATTCAATGTTTGCAGTCCTTACTTGAATTAAAAACAGATAACACACACTAACACAGTCATCACAATTAACACCGGTTTTCAGACAGATTGTTCACACACCCAAAGTACACGGGGCTACATGGCCGCGTTGTCACTGCCCCTAAACTAAGGAACCAACCAACGTATGACATGCGAGCCGAACTTTTCGTCGCCTTTCAAAAGCACTTACCATGGCCAGGAGCGAACCTGAAAGCTTGGGGTTGGTAGTCCGTCACGATAACCACTCACCCACCGTGGCAAGTGATCGTCAAATGATCATCATCAGATACTTAACACACGCCTAAAACCCGGTTTATCACTGAATCTTTTTGTTGATGCATTTGTAATTAATTTTTGTGGTTTAATTTTGTTCCTTAAGCGACAGGAAAGTGCAGCCTCCTTATCTGATAGTGGATATCATAAAGCATTTCAGATATCCTGTTACAACTTTCTTGAAATGTAAATAACACTTCTGCTGTTATAATACAGGGTTATTATCTATGTGCGCCTCGATAAATACGGCAAGCTAAGCCGGCTGTAACTAAAGCAGATCGCGGGCGCGTACCCGGACCAGCCGGTGGTGGCGCGCACTTTCACACGTTTACCAAACATGCTCAATAATGTGTACTTACAGTGCTCATAGGCGATGCTGAAATGTCCTCCCTCTCTAGTTCCACACACCTGACATCTTCTGATGAAGGAATGTCTGTCAACTATTTTATTATTTACGGAGCCTGTTTCCTTGAATCGTTTAGCGAGCATCCTAATACTACTGACAACTGATCAGTCGAAAGACTGAATACAGTGATTAATGAATAAAGAACCTTCGATAAACAAGAAAGACTGAAGCGAAACAGACAGAAGAGGAGGCAGCATCAAAGTGAATCCATAAAGAGAGATTTGAGAGGATTGTTTGTATCTGTATACGGAGGGGAAACATTAACACGGAGAGACGAAGATCAAAGGACTATTCTCGTGAAAGGAAATATTAAATGGGCTGTGAGTAGCTGGATAAAACCAAATAATTCTATAACAAAGAGAAGTCATAGTCAAAGTATGGCACGCACTTATATTTTGACTGTGTTCCACGAAAAGATACTCCAGTGTATTGAAAAGAGAAATGCGTGCGTGCTTTCTGACAAATGACAAGAATCGATCAAGGTAAATAAAGAAAGCTCTCTGCCTGTCGGTTTCGATGGCGTAGTTGGTAGCATGCTGAGCTTCTATGCCTAAGGTCGCGGGTTCAAACCCGGCTGAAGTCGTCGGACTTTTTAAGAACGTTAGAATCCGTCAGTATGCCTTCCTTTGGAGGGGACGTAAAGCCGGCGGTCTTAAATCATAGATTTATGGCATGATAAAGAACCTTCCACTAATGTGTGAAGCAAATTATAGGTTAGATTTGACTGACGCTCTTAGGTTCCAACGTTCGTCGCCAGGAACCGACTGTGGTGGCATCTAGTGACCAAGTTCAGAACTAGTTGGTCGTTGACGGAGGCGTTTGGTAGCAGAAGTTGGAACTACTTGAAAATCGAATTTCTGCAGTCCTTACTTGAATTAAAAACAGATAACACACACTAATACAGCCATCACAAATTAACACCGGTTATCAGACAGATTTTACCACACCCAAAGTACACGGGGCTACATGACCGCGTTGCCGCAGCCCCTAAACTGAGGAACCAACCAAGCTTTCTATCTGAACATTTGGAAATTTTGGATAAAACATAATATTTATCGTGGATTGGCGAATGGCATACAAATTTGTATATAAGAATTACCTCTCGGTTTCAACCACCCTGTGGGTCACGCACCAGTCACGTGAGTAAGAGAAGCTTGGTAGAATTCGTCTACCGACGTTGAAAACTCCAATTATTCATTGCGACTTTTAGTTTTACGTAAACAACTCGCTCAGATTCTTGTCTGGTAGTTCTGAAAAGAGCTATTTTCATGAAATATCTTTTTCATTGTTGGGAGATCTTCAATAGATAGGTCCAGCAGCCACAGTTGTTGCTTTCTTAGCACCACCCAGGGGTCACGTGTTGGACACAAATGTTTAAACCTACGGACGTGAAGCAGCAGCAACCTCCTCTCAACAAACAATCCCCCATATTGTAAATGAATGTTTGCGACGTTCCTATACAGGTAGCCCAAATGATTTTCTGGAACCTACAGAGGATGCCATATAGTGGATCACCCAACTGGGCATTGCAATATAACTAAATCTTGCTCCCGGGAAACATGTTTCTTGTCTGTGTATATTTGAATCGCTCATTGTTAGAAGGCACTAAGTCATTTTTGTAAGAATTGAGATAATTGACAAAAACTGTTTCTCTCACTTAATTGTAAAGCATAGTTGTAGTCACGTGTAAGTATCATTGCCCTTAATAATACTGTTCTAGAGAGGTCTATTTGAATGGATTTATCCTTTTAAAAAGGGAGAAAATAGAAAAAGAAATGTATGACTTAGTTCCCTTTAACAATGAATCAGATCTTTAAAAAGTAGTTAGTTCACTTTTATGACAAATATACAGATTTATAGATACCAGTATAGCATATTACTCTATTTTCAATGCTAGCAATATCCTAGTGGGCAAATAGAAGCAAAAAAGTCTGGAACTAAGTCAACTGACTTAGAGTCAACTGACTTAGGTCTCTTTAACACTGAACGTTACATTCAGCTAGTAGTGATACAGCATACTGAACGGGCAGACTTAGTTCCTTTTAAGATAGCTAGATGCGTCGACATTCGTACTATACGTATCCATGGAAATCGCAATTTCGGCTAGAATTGACTTAGTGCCTTCTAACAATGACCGATTCATTTGTACTTGTAAATATGTATTTAACTTGTTGCCATGCGCTAAATAATAAATCTCGATCAGAATGTCATGCTCTATTAATACGCAGTAAACGTGTTAAAAATCAATTATCCTCTATCTCACAAGGAAAGTATCAGGTAAGACAGCTCGAAACCTATCTTGAAACTTTGTGGACACAATCGTTGTACAATAAGAGGACAATGTGTGTGTGGAAAATTAGCCTTCAGATTCAACTGCAAGGCTCCGAAATTGTAACTGACATCCTGGTACGCAGGCATGACGGCTGGAGGAGCTGGACATCCCTGGCAGTAGGAGTAGTCGCGTGGCGGCCCGTATAAGCTGACTGGAGCGCGCAGCTGCTTCCCACCTGCCTTGAGTGCTTGCGCGATCAGGGTTGTCCATTCCAACATGTACGGTACTCGCTACCTCCCATTGATTTATATGAGAGATTCGCCACATGATTTCGGAGCCTTGCAGTTCAATCTGGCGGCCGATTGTCCTCTTATAGTACAACGATTGTGTCCACAAAGTTTCAAGATAGGTTTAGGTTTTGACCCGTCTTACCTGATTCTTTCCTTGTTAGTCACATAACCTATTCCCAGTGCTTGATTTGTAAAAAAAAAACAAGCTCCGATACCGTGGGCTACCGGGTGGTGGGGGGAGGGGGGGGGGGCGGAGGCTTTAAATATAGAGTTCTAAAAAGGAGAGTTTTACGCTTCTCTGAACACCTTTAAAATTAATCAGTGGACAAAATACCAATCAAATTTTGATTGCAATTTTAAATTAAGTTGAGACTGCTGTAGCAACATTTTTCTTACCATAGCCGTTGGCCTATATTAAATTTTATTGTAGGCCAACTAGGCTACCATACAAACAATGTAAATTATTTCAATGTAATATTTTTACGTAATTAAAAAGAATACATTCGGTTTGAAAATACACACATGATCACCAATCTTTTATTTCTTTTTTTTATAATTTTGTCTTTACAGTTTTCTGAAATAATTATTCATTATTTATTAGAGATATTTTACCTCACAGTTTATAAAATTGTCCCAAGTTTAGAAAAGTTTTCTATGTATGTGCCTCCTCTCTTCCTCACCTTGCTGTTAGTATCCACAGTGGAGTGCCCTCCCCGAAGCAGCCAAGATTCCACGTAATTTGAAGGGTCAAAACTGTGTTAACAAAGACGCTCTGGAATCAGTCATGATGAGGTTCATTTAAGAAAAGCCTCTCTCACGTTCGCTTGAGGACACTGGACTGTCTTGATTGCAGATGTCAACAGAAGCAAATTCTTGGGATTGGGATACTTCGTTTTATTTTTACAATTTTCACTTATGTGCTCACAATTGCCAAAACGTACTCACGAAATGCTTTAAGAAACTCTCGTTTGTTCAACTTTGGACTTTCGACTTTTTCCCCGATCAGAGGTTTCGGTACGGCGAACTGGTGCGTACCGTCACAAATCTAGCCCTGCCTATTCCTATAATACAGTTTCCAGATTTTAATGGCGGTCGGAACCTTATACTGTAGTTCACGAGCTCCCACTACGAGGTAGTTTTTGTGGGGGAAAACGCTCAAACCACATTCTACTCCTCCCCAGACACAGAGCATACGAAAGAGAATTTCTTATTGCTACAGAAATAATTCTATATTCTGATGGAATTGTCTGAGAGACCTGCATTACGCTCCCTACCATATTAATGATATCTCTATTGTTCGCTGTATCTCAATTGTCTTCCACAAAGTTTCCACTGGAATTCATCTCGCTACGTATTAATTACTAACGGCTCAATGATACTATTTTAAAGAGAATGTGCAGACGCTTGATTCAATTTATATTTGTCCCTACGAGTATGCAATAGGAAGGTTCATGATTCTATTTAAGGAATCCTTATCAACTCGCTGACGGGAGCTATTTATAAACCAATTCAGAAATCTAAACTGACCCCATTGTGAAACCCAGTTGTAATTTTACAATCCACATACTGCCCCTGCATCCACTAACCTGAAAAGATACATCCGTGAAGTATAACGTAAAATTCTCACAAATCTATATTAGTCTATTATTCCCAACTAAAATTTCTATAGAGCCGAGAATCTTCCCTCTTGGGTTGCAGGATACACTCGCTTTGGGCCCAAAACTACGTACATAAAATAAAAAGTAGGCTATTTAGTTCTTCACGGAACGATTTTCATATATCCTACTTATACATAGCCTCTATTAACATACAAAATTGATTGCTGTAATAGATTCGTAGATATTGAGAACAGCCTAAATATTTTGGATGGTAGCCATGTTGGTTTTTTATATATGTAGGCCTAACCCATAGAGTTAGGTACCATTAGATGACGATTATTGTGTAGGTTCAGTATTCAAACTTTGACTTCGATTGCATGATTAGGACACAAGAAATTAAATCTTAAGTTTAAAATTTCGCACAGCCGCCATCTTGAGGTCATGTAAACAATTGAACTAAATTAAATGTCAGTGAATTTCAATGTGTATATACATTTGCTGTACCATGTTTCACTGCGTTCGGATGCTAAAATCGCGAGAAAAGTCTATTTAAATGTTTCAACTTCGCTTGGCCGCCATGTTCGTTTTGTACTTAACAGGTTTTTGAAAGTCACATGGGTGAAGGTCTAGTAGTGTCCTTTATCACCGTACAAAGTTCCACGGTGATATCAGTATGAGATATAGGATGCCGATGAAATATTTCGTACAGCCGCCATATTGGATTGGTGAGACGTAATAAAATTTGAAGGGCATGGTTGGGGTAGGAAAAATAGTACTATGACCTTACTGAGTTTCATTGAAATCGTCCTGATGTTAAGATTTTATTCGGGGTGGACACACATACACACACATGCGGACAAAATGTGATCTCATAAGCCTATTTTTAGCCTACTTTTCACATTTTGCAAAAATGAGGAGAAAGTAGACTTATGAGATCGGGCAAATGTGTGTCTGTCTGTCCTTCTGTCTGGCTGGCTGGCTGTGTGTGTGTGTGTGTCCCCCCCCCCTATCAACTCCTAAACGGCTGCAGCAATCGAAACAAAATTTGGTAGGAGTAAAGAACTATACCTGAATATCTCACGGCCATATTTGAAAAATGATGTCAGTGCTACCAACTGCTGAAAAATCGCAATTGAAATTTGAGCTCCATGTTGAATATCTTGGAAGGTATGAATGGGAGCTATTTCAAAATTTGCACACGTATAGATAATAATATTGCAGTTTAATATCCAGGAGGCCATATATGGCAGTGTTGCCAATATGATTATAAGCCTGCTGATAGGTCCAAATTTTAAATGCATATAACTTCTACACTATAAATTGGATTTCAACCAAATTTCGTATGTGCTATGTGTACATAAACAGATACGACTGAGCATATTCTTAAGAGCCACCAGGGCAGCCAACGGTTAATAAATGCTCTCAATGTTTTAAATCCAAATACCCATATATCAGAAAGTATGCAAGCCGACAGCTTTAAACTATGCACACGTATAGTACCTGACATTCTATATTAATTTGGAGTAACTTATATACGTCAGTGCTACCAACATGATTCTAAGCCTGCTGAGATGTCCAACTTTAAATACACGTAACTTCTATACTATCATTTGGATTTCAACCAAATTTCGTGTGTGCTATGTGTACCATAACAGATATGACTATGCCGATTTTTAAGAGTAACCAGGGCTGCCAACTGTTAATAAATACTGTCTCTATTGTTGTTACCCTAATATCAATATATCAGAAAGTATGCAAGCCAATAGCTCTAAACTTTGCAAACGTATAGTATCTGGCATTCTAGATTAATTTGGAGTAACTACGCCAGTGCTGTCAACATGATTCTAAGCCTGCTGATAAGTCCAATTTTAAAATGCATGTAACTTCTATACTAACTAATGGATTTTATTCAAAATTGACACAACAATAGATCATATTATTTCAGATTATTTCTGATCAATACATGTATGTCATTGTTGCCAACATGATTTTACGCGCGCTGTTAGATCCAATGTTTAACTGCATGTAACGTCCATGCTATCCATTGGACTTCAACCAAATTTTGTATTCTGTACCTAAAGAGACGGAACTAAGAATATATTCAGTCACCAGGGCTGCCAACTGGAGTTCTCTATTAGGCCAGGTATACAGTATTTCGAACTAATTAGAAATTTCGATATTACCAACTTAATTTCGTCATTATTCTAGATAGATCCATATAGATTAATCATTGGTATGAATCTTAAATTTTAAGAAAAGTAGGCTCTTTAGTTCGTCACGGAACTTCTTGTTCATAAATGAAAATAGGCAAAAAATGAATGATTGAAAAAAGAATAATTTATTAATAAATATCTTGCTGGAAACATGATATAAATGACAGTCCCTTCCAATTTAATTGGCTTTAAGGTCTCTTGAGTCGTACTACCAACCTTGGTAATTTTACCTCTCCATGAGTTCTGCAAATTGCAGAAAATGTGAACCGTGTAGCGATCATGCATTGAAGTGTGTCCTTCTTAAGATCTGGATAGGGTATTCAGTATCTTGACAAGGGTAATGAAGTCATAAATGTTGTAGTAGAGTTGTTCTTATAGCAGCCAATTTTCTAGTCACTTATTTCCTTTCACATTTCATTTCATATTTCACACTAATGCTGAGAGCAGTAATATTTTCATTTTTATTAGCCAAGCCAAAAACAGTCTCCGTTTCTTTCTTCCATTTATATTCTTATTGTTGTTAACACGTCATTAAGATACTTTCACTCGACTCGACAGTTTGATGCTGGCCGATGCTGAGGTGATAGGCTCGCTCGCTAGCTCGTAAACTCGCTCCGAAGCTACATTCAATCATTTGTTAACAATCCAAAAATTGGCTCTTTATATACGAATTTCATCAAATAACGTAATTTAAATTTCCATTGAATGGAGATGGTTGGAAGAAATGAAAACGTAAAAACACTTATAGTGGCCGATATATTAAAGATAGAGATTGCTGTCCCGGACATTTATGTACAAATTTTCATGCTGAACAATTCTTACACTGTATATAGATATGTTTAACGGTTTATCCAGCGTAAGCTTAAAATACGCACGGATGCCAGGTTTTCCTTCGACTCGATTCACTGAAATCATTACTGCTCGGCTTCCTTGGGTCGTAAATGAATGTTTTTCTACAGTAACCCTCCTCGAGAAATCCTTTACAGCATGGTGAAAATCCGCATCAAAATCCCCCCAGTAGTTCTCGAGATTACTCCTTACATCCAAGATTTGGGGACTTAAGTGGTTTTTGATTGCCTGATTCTTAACTGTAATTGAATGTTGAGCAGTTAGTGGCTTCCTATTCTCATGCACATCTCACCACCTCATTTACGGCGATGGAACATTTTGATAAGAGAATATAGAATGATCTAGACCAACAAACTACTACCTATCCATTGAGACATTGCTGATTTTCGTGTGAAACGATTACGTCCAAGACATCCTCCTATCTGCACAGCGGAGAATCTTACAACCAACAAATTCAACCTGACTGAGAGATGGTCTTCTGATTGGAATTCGTTTGCCCCTCCAGAGAGTGCAGTGATGCCAAGCATGACTGTGAAGGTGCCAGGGTTCACTCAGCCTAGAAAGACCTGGTCAAATTTAAATAGAATCCGGACCAATCACGGTGTATGCGGGGATCTCCTGTAAAAGTGGAGGAAAAGATCTTCATCATGTTTCGAGTGTGGTGCTGAAGGACAGACTGTTTACCACCTAGTTCAAGAATGCCCACAAACATCTTACTGGGGGTGAATTCAGAGACTTCTTCCTAGTGGCACCACAGGCATTTCATTATGTTTCTGACCTTGATGTAATCTTATAAACAATTTTCATGTATGCCATACGATAAATAAATAGTGGTTAATTCTGCTTCTTTATGTAAGCAAATATGATTTCGTTTATATCCATAGATTAGTTGATGCAAAGGGATCGTCATTTCTTAATCTTGCAACCTTGTGGATATTACAATAAGTTCTATTTTGGGGTGCTGAATTCTTTCGTATTTATCAGTAATGGTTGGCACAATAAATAAGAAACCCCTACGGTCGTCAAATTGGCAGGTGAAAGGCTAAAGGAAGTAGGAGACTTCTGGTACGTAAGAAGCAAAATAACCAGTGATGGACAAAGCAGAGGATGTAGAAAGTAGGTTGGCTCATGCAAGGAAAGCTTTTTTGCAGAAAAGGAATCTGTTATCAAATGTAAATTTAGGTATTCAAATTGCAACAGGATTATTCTTAGCAATACATTATACTGCAAATATTAAGAGCCTTTGTCTGGAGCATGGTGCCTTATGGAAGTGAAGGTTGGTTGGTTCCTCAGTTTAGGGGCTACGACAACGCGGTCATGTAGCACCGTGTACTTTGGGTGTGTGTAGAATCTGTCTGATAACCGGTGTTAATTGTGATGGCTGTATTAGTGTGTGTTATCTGTTTTCAATTCAAGGAAGGACAGCTGACATTGAATTTTTTCAACTAGTTCCTACTTTTGCCGCCAAACGCCACCGTCAACGACTACTAGTTCAGAACTTGATTACCAGATGCCACCGTAGTCGGCTCCTGGCGATGAACGTCGGAACGTAAGAGCGTTTGTCGAATGTTTAACCTATATTATAATCTAGCTTCACACAGGTGTAATTAGTGAAAGGTTCTTTAACATGCCATAAATCTATAACATGAGACCGCCGGCTTAACTTCCCCTCCGAGGGAAGGCATACTGAGAGATTTTCAGCGCTCTTAAAAAATCTGACGACTTCGGCCGGATTTAAACCCGCGATCTCGGGCATAGAAGCTCAGCATGCTACCGACTACGCCACTGAAACCGCTCTATGGAAGTGAAACTTGGACTATTGGTGCAGCAGAAGAGAGGAGAATGGAAGCGTTTGAAATGTGGTGTTACAGGAGAATGATGAAGATCAGATGGGTAGATAGGGTTACAAACGAAGAGGTATTAAGACGAGTGGGAGAGGAGATATGTTTCTGGCCACCGCTAATGAAGAGAAGAGATAGGTTGGTAGGACACATACTAAGAAACCCGGCAATAGCAAACTTAACTATGGAAGGTAGAGTCGAGGACAAGAACAGTAAGTGTGGACCAAGGTTAGAATATGTTAAACAGATTGCCTCGGATGTAGGGCGTCGTAGCTATGTAGAGATAAAACGACTGGGTCAGGACAGGGAGAAATGGAGGGCTGCATCAAACCAGTCAAAAGACTGAGGACTCAAACATACAGTCTCCACACTTCCTACGTATTTGCCGTGTTTTTAGCCTACTTTTCACATTTTGCAACAAGATGTTCAGCAAAGAACATATAGCCTACTTTCTCCTAAAGGTATGGGTATCTTTATGACACTTTGTCCTCATCCCTAAAACAATCACCCCAACCACAATGTATTGTTTGTTTTCTTTTATATTGATAATAAGCCAGTAAGTGTCAAGATCAATATTATATACTTTATGATGATTGAATAACAAAACTACTAACTTATTGTAATGCATTCACGTCCGTTAATCTCTATATTAAGCCAGCCTGAAAAATTAAGAATCTTCCGCCCCAATCACAGTAGGTGGTGCTGCGACCTATCAGTGAATTAATCTTTATCTTGTACGCCTATGCACTGCCATCGTAATGTACTACGATGGCAGTGTTCTATGGGTGTTGAATGAGTAGGCAGTTTAAAGTAGCCAAGAGGGAGGCGATCCAGCTGGCAGTGTTTAAAGGTATTCGGAGCGCGATCGTGGCTAATAGTTGAACTACCAGTATTACAAAATTGCCATACTTCAGGAGGCCAGCTCAGGCATTTACACAGCGTTATGTTTGGAACAATATTACCCACATAACCCACAAGAGGACAGCACCGTACAGAGGCATTAAGAGGGCTGTGGTTAATGACAACGTGTATCTAGTTCTTCTATTCTCCTTTTTCTAATGTCTTCTGTTTATGTGCGATGCTGGGACTGTGATTTTATTAATATACGAGTGTATACTTTATCCTCTCCTTTGAGCTAAATGACATTTTATTCAGTATCTGTGGAAAAAGCTCGTGCACATCATTTGTAAAAGAATTCAAGAAAAAATAAAAACCTAACTGTAGCAGTACTCGATCCCCAGTCAACTGCGTGTCAGACTAACATGCTAGCCCAGAGCTAACCGTATCCATGACGT
Organism: Meconema thalassinum; assembly: GCA_946902985.2. Lineage (NCBI taxonomy): Eukaryota > Metazoa > Arthropoda > Insecta > Orthoptera > Tettigoniidae > Meconema > Meconema thalassinum. Next base: position 117,770,235 of record OX336395.1, on the reverse strand, counting down.
CAGGTGTTCTTAACTGACATATTAGATACAACCTGTTGGCAAATAATGACTTTAAATAAACGATTTCTTCACTGCAGTACATCTTCATTAAAGATCATTTCATACAAAGTTTATATTATTGTATCAGTACGGTATATCACATACAACATACTAAAACTACTGAAATATAAGACAGGCACATGAGGACAGCTGCCATCTTGTCGTGTGACACAAACGACTCAGCTCTTTTAAGCCACTCATACTGTATAATATTATAATATTAAATTATAATAAATAACGGATCACGACCTTCAGGATAGCTTAAACCCCCCTAGGCTCGATAATCGGAATTGGTGGGTCTTAAGCTATTTATTAAAATGGTTGCATAATTCACACGGCCGCCATCCTGAAATGGCATGGCCGATGACCTTGAATTTTAGATGAAAGACGCGCGTCCTATATAAAGGTATGTTGTCACCAAATTTGGTAGAGATCGGATGATTAGTTTAGCCGTAATTTGATTTTACGTTTTGAACATTTGAATGGCCGCCATTCTGTTTTGGTAAAGATGGCGGCGATATAAAGTATGACACTGAGGTGTCCTTTACTAGTGCTACCTCTGTACCAAATTTCGTTCAATTCGGTTTCACCGTGTTCGAATTGATAGGGGGGGGGACAGACATTCAGAGTACACACACTCACACACACACAGACACACACACACACACACACACACACACAGACTCACACACACACACATACACACACACACACACACACAGACTCACACACACACATACACACACACAGACAGACCAGCCGCGGCTCGTGGTGTTGGAGCTGGGGAAGGCTCAGCACGTAGTGGCAAAATGCTGGTATAACGCATTATACGACACCCACATACACGGCTGCAGGATTTTTAATTTCACGGTGAAAGGTGGGGGAGCTCAGAACAGACTTACAGATTGGCACCATTATGTTATTTTATAAAGCATTTTTTTCCCCTAATTAAAATGAATGTACTTACCTAGTTTCAACATTCAGGAAGAGGCAATGCATTCCGTTTCTAATTTAACCTACTCCCCATTCTAATTAGTCCCGATCAGAGGAGTCTGCTTCACGGTTGTACACTACCAAACAATCGCAATTTACTTAGAAAATACTGTGTTTACCAGCTAGAACTGTAAGGGAATTGATCTGTAACATAGTCCGAAAGTGAACCCGATCTTGAGGGATAAATGGAAACAAATAAATAAACACAATTGTAGATATTAAGAGCAGTGAAGCTACTTGCTATTACTTTATATAAACACATGACCTTTAATACATAGGTTTGTAAGTGAAGTCTGCCCTCCTCTCCTTTAGAGCTGCAAAGTGGTCAATGACAAGCTCATTGAAGTTCGGTGACTCCAACAATTCCTTTTCTGTGGAACACATTGCAAGTGCACAGTCGGCCTTCCTTCATTGTGTTTCGTAAAAATGTTTTCACTCGTTTTAGGGTATAGAAACACCGCTATGCCTCTCCTGTGACCCTTCACAATCAGCCTAGTTTCGTGGTCGAGATTTTTGCCCGATACGCTACTAACTGAATTCATTGTCTTGTTGACATACACTTACCACTACTGTAGCTGGGGCTGCCAGACGTTCCGTTTTACCCGGAACAATTCCGTTGTTTCTTGTTTTGTTCCGCTTTCTGTTTTAATCTTTAACGGAACGCCAAATGTTCCGTTTTTTTGGTTCATTTGATAGTATATTCAATTTTGCACCAATTTTCAAATGTCCCGCTTCAGAATTGATTGTAATATCTAGCTTGTTTTCTGGTGATACAGGTGCAAGTTTGAAAGAGAAAATGACTTCTATGTCTGTGTTAGATATATGGATACATGTTATAGATATATTAGGGGCAACAACATTAAGGAGTATCGTAGTCCTTGTGAAGTTAATACTCAGCATTTCCCCCTCCAATGCATTTACGGAGAGAATATCAATTGGAGAGATTATACAAACAAACTCCATTGTTCACATATTACAATTATGACGAAAATTGTAGTGAATTTTATCAGAAGGTACTTACAAATAAAAGATGTTTGCAAAGGTTTGTTCAAATGAAAAGCATTTGTAAGTTGCTGGTGCCATAGGCCTATATGATATGTGTATTTGATTATGCAATGCTTATTTAATACATGAAAATGAAAATCCACAGCCTGCTTCCAGTCTCCGACCGGGTCAGGAATGGAATGAATGAAGCCCCCCCCCCCCCCATCGGTAGGATATAGACTGTGCCGGCTGCCGAGGCCTGACTCACTCCTCGGGGCAATGATGAAATGAATGACAGATGAAATGAAATGATAGTGGAGAGTGTTGCTGGAATGAAATTTAGACAGGGAAAACCGGAGTATCCGGAGAAAAACCTGTCTGTCTCCGTTTTGTCCAGCACAGAGCTCACATGGAGTGACCGGGATTTGAACCACGGACTCAACGGTGAGAGACCGTTGTGCTGCCGCCTAGGCCACGGAGGCTTGCTTTATGTGTATTATTTATTACAACGTTTGACGACCTTGATTAAAAAAATGCAATGGCAACCCTAACTGTAGTCCATAACACGCAAATTAAGACTTGCCACTGACAAACAACATAATTAATGAACTAATTAAGTTACACCAACGATTTTAACGCGCGAACACTTGTTTACGAATACGCAGCATGGGCGGTGGCATATTTTAAACAGAATACTTTCCTTAAGTCTCGGTAGATGGCTCTGCTAACCCTTGCCACCTCATGGTGCTATCTGGCGGAAATATTTTAGTTATTATACATTAAGGGATACCATTTGAGTTCTCAATAATGATTATCACTTATTAGTCATATCTAACTGTTTCTGGTAACTTGTCATTATTAATCGTTCGAAGAGCGAAAGAGGGAAAAGATAAACTTTCATGAGAGTGGTTTCAGTCTCCTTGAACAACTTTGAATGCATTCCACAGAATAAGAATATCTTGTCGTCGTTGGCAAGCCTGGCTTAGGCTGTAGTCGCCTGAGCCTTAAGCGATACAATTGAAACGAATGGAGCTTTCATAACCACGCCTCCCGTCCCTGTTACATAGGAAGGAATGGGACATCGTAGGCGCAGCCTAACGGCGCTACTATCCATCTGAAAAACATTCTTTATCAACAGTTCCAAATATATTGACTCGTGACTGAATGAATTGAGTGAAATTTATAAATGTTTCCAATCAATATAAATTATAAATTCCTCAATTAAATACGGTATGTATATTTATAGAATCTTTCAGGAGAGGCTCCGCCTAAGAGCCTTTAATGACCAGCCGCGCCTGAGACAGACACACTTTTTTCGCCCGTGTTGATCTCATAAGTCTACTTTCATTTTTTGCAAAAATCGAAAGTAGGCTAAAAATGAGGAAAAAGTAGACTTATGAGATCGATCCGGGAAAATGTGTGTCTGTCTGTCTGTCTGTCTGTCCTTCTGTCTGTCTGACTCTGTGTGTGTCCCCCCCCCCTATCAACTCCTAAACGGCTGCAGCAATCAAAACCAAATTTAGTATGAGTAAAGATGTGCACCGGAATATCTCACGTCCATATTTGAAAATGATGTCAGTGCTACCAACTGCTGAAAAAACGCACTAGAAATTTGAGCTCCATGTTGGATATCTTGCAAGGTATGCATGGGAGCTATTCCAAAATTGGCTCACATATAGATAAGACTATTTCAGTTTCATTTCTAGGAGGCCAACCATGACAGTGTTGCCAAAATAATGTTAAGCCTTCTGATAAGTCCAATGTTTAAATTAATATAACTTCTACACTATCAATTGGATTTTAACCAAATTTTGTATGTAATATCTATACATAAGCAGATATGACTGAGCGTATTCCTAAGAGCCACCAGGGCTGCCAACTGTTAATAATTACTCTCTCTCTCTATTTATTTATTTTTATCCAAATACCAATATATCAGAAAGTATGCAAGCCAACAGCTTTAAACTATGCACACGTATATTCTGACATTTTAGATTAATTTGGAGTAACTTATATTCGTCAGTTCTACCAACATGATTATAAGCCTGCTGATAGTATCAATTTTTAAATACATGTAACTTCTATACTATCAGTTGGATTTCAACCAAATTTCGTATGGGCTATGTGTACCATAACAGATAAGACTATAAGTATTGTTAAGAGCAATCAGGGCTGCCAACTGTTAATAAATGCTGTCTATATTGTTTTTAACCTAATATCAATATATCAGAAAGTATGCAAGCCAACAACTCTATACTTTGCATACGTGTAGCACCTGACATTCTAGATTAATTTGGAGTAATTAATACAAGGCAGTGCTGCCAACATGATTCTATGCCTGCTGATATGTCCAATTTTAAAATACATGTAACTTCTATACTAACAAATGGATTTAATCCAAAATTGGCACAACAAGATATCATAATAATTCAGATTATTTCTGACCAGCACACGCATGGTATTGTTGGCAACATGCTTTTACGCGTGCTGATAGATCCAGTGTCTAACTGCATGTAACGTCCATTGGACTTCAACCAAATTTTGTATTCTGTACCTTAAGAGATGGAACTAAAAATATATTCAGTCACCAGGGCTGCCAACTGTAGTGCTCTATTAGGCTGCATTATAACAGGTATATTTTGAACTAATTTGATATTTCGATATTACCAACTTAATTTCGTCATTATTCTAGATAGGTTCATTTTCTGTAGAATAATCATTGGCATGAAAAATAGGCCGTATAGTTCTTCACGGAACTTCTTGTTTATCATTTTAAATGATCTTGTCTACTTCGTCGTTACGCTGGGGTCTGGCGTTACGTTACGGTGACGGGACGAAATGTACCCAGATGCACTTAGGTGTGTGACGTCATAGTACCGCTTGGTGCAAGTGTTCCCCGACAATCTCTACTTCGTTAGTATAAGACAAAAATCCCCGATTCTTGGATTTCACGGATAATCTCGAGGACCACTGGATGGATTTTGAAGCGGTTTTCACCATTCTGTAAAGGATATCTCGAGGAAATATTCTGTAGAAAATAATTTATGTATGATCAAAGGAAGCCAAGCAGTAACGATTTCAGTGAAAAAGTCGAAAACAAACTTGGCGTCCGTGTGCTTCTTAAGCTTACGCTGGGCAAACCGTTAAAAATATCAATATACTATGAGCGTAAGAATTGGTCTGCATGAAAAGTTCTACAAAAAAGTCCGCGAGAGCATATCTCTATCTTCAATACATTGCCCACTATAAGTGTTTTTAGACTGGATGGAAGGGGCACGTCCCCGCGCGCTCTGGTGAGCGTGACGGCATCCCGCGCGCTTGACCTTGCTTTGCCCTTGGTTTGCACTTGCCGTTCGCGAGTAATTTGAAACATGATAAGCAAGATAAGTATTATGCAGATAATTTTTCTAATATGTCAAGAGTCTTTGGCTTCGAGCGAAGCGAGAAGCCTCCAGCCTTTCTAGCATTTTTCAGCATTTGTACCATTTAAAATGAGATATTCTGTTTTCTAAATCTTTTGATCTGATGATGCTTGTTTGACGAGCGAAACATGTCATTCTTAGAAGTTTTAATGAAATGAAAATCCATAGCCTGCTTCCAGTCGACTGACCGGGTCAGGGAATGGAATGAATGAAGCCCCCATCTAGCGGCGAGGATATGAACTGTGCCAGCTGCCGAAACCTGTCGCACTCGTATGGGGCAATGGTTAAATGAACGACAGATGAAATGAAATGATAGGGGAGAGTGCTGCTGGAATGAAAAACCTGTCTACCTCTACTTTGTCCAGCCCACATCCCACATGGAGTGACCGGGATTTGAACCACAGACTTAGTGGTAAGAGGCCAGCGTGCTGCCCCCTAAGCCATGGAGGCTTCAGAAGTTTTAATATCAATATTGTTAATGAAGGCAACACTGAGGAATGGCTCCATAGCTCTCTATATATTACTACATAAGAATGAAAACTGGCGTTAGGGATAACTTGAAATGATTTGGGTATTGTAATGAGAATAGCTCCTAGTGAAATTGTGGGTAAGTTCTCTTGCTTGTAAGCTCTCAGCATGTGGTGGGTCGATCAATGATACCAGGGACCCAGCATGGTTCCTTCATCTATTTCTGGGAAGATATAACAAGCGCTTGGAACACACGCAGTATATAGGCTTAATTACCAACTACTCAAAACACATCTCAGTATGGGATGCTTTAACCCGGGAGTGGTGGCGTGGGGTCTTTTGTGACCTGGCGCTAAATTAATTTGTTAGAGCTTGCTTGTTTCTAAACTTAGAGACCTTGGCTCCCGCATACCTCTCCCCAGGTCAGTAACATTGCAGTGGTGTTCATTCATAGAAAGAGAAATTTTCCGTGGTATTATTTTGTTCGTCGCCTCCGTAGCGTAGCGGTCAGCATGGTTAGCTGTCGCCCCGGAGGTCCTGGGCTCAATTCCCGGCTCTGCCACGAAATTTGAAAAAATTGGTATGAGGACTGAAACGGGGTCTACTCAGCCTCGGGTGGTCCAAATGAGTAGAGGGGGTTCGATTCCCCCTCAGCCATCCTCGAAGTGGTTTTCCGTGGTTTCCCACTTCGTCTTCGGGCAAATGCCGGGATGGTACCTTCTTAAAGGCCACGGCCGCCTCCTTCCCTCTTCCCTGCCTATCCATCCTCACCATCCCTTACCTTCCCTCATGAGGCCCCTGTTCGCTTTGCGGGTGAGGCCTCCTGGGTGAGGTGCCAATCCCACCTCACCAGTTGTATCCCTTCCGATTCGATGTTCCCAGCTCTAGGACACTGCCCGTAGAGGCGGTAGTGGTGATTTCCCTCGCTGAGTCCGTGGGTTCCACCAACTTGGAGGGTAAACGACTAAATATATATATATATTGTTCGGGGTCTACTCAGCCACGGGTGATCCAATTGAGCATAGAGGGTTTGATTTCCCCTTCAGTCATCCTCGAAGTGGTTTTCCGTGGTTTCCCACTTCGTCTCCAGGCAAATGCCGGGATGCTACCTAACGTAAGGCCACGGCCGCCTCCTTCGCTCCTCCTTGTCTATCCCTCCCAGTCTCCCCATCCCCCGTAAGGCCCCTGTTCGCTTTGCAGGTGAGGCGGCCTGGTCGAGGTGTTCGTCCCACCTCCCCAGTAGCATCCCCGTCCTATGTTTCAAGCTCCAGGACTCTGCCCTGGAGGCGGTAAAGGTGCGATCCCTCAGTGAGTCCGAGGGAAAAGTTAACCCTGGAGGGTAAACCGACTAAAAAATATATTTTGTCATTAAATTCTAGCAAGAAGAAGAAAACTCTATTTGACGTGTACATATTAAGATGTTTCGTGTAATACCGAATTCGGAAACAACGTATCGTTCATGGAATCCAACCTGAAAATGCATCTGCTCGCTATATTACTAGTGCCCCATCCTCAATAATTAACTGTGACCTCTTGTATCATTTCTGTCGTAAGACATTGGTAAAGTTGTCGACACAGACGATAAAACGTACCGAAAACAAATTATAAATCTTCCTCCAAAAAAAAATAAGGGGCTGATGGACCACACTGTATATGGATTTTTGTTTACTGTTTGGTAACCTATGCTGTGAAGCTAAAATGCATTTATTTTCAATAAAATATCATGTATATGAGTTAATAAACCCAATACATTAATGTATGGTACGTAAAACTTAGTAAATTTGTTATCAGAGCAAGTTCCGTCCTGGGGGTCAGAAAGTCCCCCGCGCCACCTCTCACGATGCATCAACGAGCGCTATCTTACCAGGGTTAAACGAATGGCAGAATGAGTATGATTCAAGGTCTTGGAGACGGATTTTCTTTCGTACCAGTGCGAGGAGATGTCTTATCGCCGATAAAATCAGGACAGAGGTCATTAGATCCACTCCTATTTAGCAAAGGTTGCACTCTAGAGAGCAGCGAGTGTTGCTATAGAAGGGGTGCCGTAATGTGGTTCTCGACAGAGCTGCAAGTGTTTGTATAGCAGGGGTGCCAAACGTTAGTTCTCGAGAGAGCTGTGAGTATTGGTATAGCAGGGGTGCCGAACTGTGATTCTCAAGAGAGCTGCGAGTGTTGGTATAGCAGGGGTGCCGAACGTTGGTTCTCGAGAGAGCTGCGAGTGTCGGTATAGCAGGGGTGCCGAACTGTGATTCTCAAGAGAGCTGCGAGTGTCGGTATAGCAGGGGTGACGAAAAGTGGTTCTCGACAGAGCTGCGAGTGTTGGTATAGCAGGGGTGCCGAACTGTGATTCTCAAGAGAGCTGCGAGTGTCGGTATAGCAGGGGTGACGAAAAGTGGTTCTCGACAGAGCTGCGAGTGTTGGTATAGCAGGGGTGCCGAACTGTGATTCTCAAGACAGCTGCGAGTGTCGGTATAGCAGGGGTGCCGAACGTTGGTTCGAGAGATCTGCGAGAGTCGGTATAGCAGGGGTGCCGAACTGTGATTCTCAAGAGAGCTGCGAGTGTCGGTATAGCAGGGGTGCCGAACGTTGGTTCTCGAGAGAGCTGCGAGTGTCGGTATAGCAGGGGTGCCGAACTGTGATTCTCAAGAGAGCTGCGAGTGTCGGTATAGCAGGGGTGCCGAACGTTGGTTCTCGAGAGAGCTCAGAGTGTTGGTATAGCAGGGGTGCCGAACGTTGGTTCTCGAGAGAGCAGTGAGTATTGGTATAGCAGGGGTGACGAAAAGTGGTTCTCGACAGAGCTGTGAGCGTTGGCATAGCAGGGGTGCCGAACTGTGATTCTCAAGAGAGCTGCGAGTGTCGGTATAGCAGGGGTGCCGAACGTTGGTTCTCGAGAGAGCTCAGAGTGTTGGTATAGCAGGGGTGCCGAACGTTGGTTCTCGAGAGAGCTCAGAGTGTCGGTATAGCAGGGGTGCCGAAAAGTGGTTCTCGAGAGAGCTCCGAGTGTTGGTATAGCAGGGGTGACGAACTGTGGTTCTCGAGAGAGCTGTGAGTGTTGGTATATCAGGGGTGCTGAACTGTGGTTCTCGAGAGAGCTGCGAGGGTTGGTATAGCAGGGGCGACGAACTGCAGCTGACGGGTAGAGAGGAGATGAGACCGTCACAAGTAAGTGGAAACAATGACAGACTTAGCCCGGGTCCTGTGGTCGCCAACCTACGTCCCACTTGTTCTTCGTGTTTGTGGAAGGGAATTTTCTCCAAATCCCCATTTCTAATGCTTCTAATATTTTTATTTCTTGCTTGGTTATTCAAATTCAACTTTGACATCCGAAACGACCGAATATAATTGGAACCCCCTCGTGACGTAGTGGGTAGTGTTTTTGGCTGTCACCCCGGAGGTCCGGGTTAGATTCCTGGCTCTACCAAGAAATTAAATTCTGGTCTGTGGGCTTCAAAGGGGTACACTGAGCCTCGAGAGACAAAGCCGAGGAGAAGTGGTTTTCTGTGGTTTCCCCACTTCTACTCCAAGGAAATACCGGGATGGTTCCTAACGTTCGGCCACGGCCGCCTCTGTAATGTTTTACTAATTAGTTTTCTCTGTATCCTACCCTGAAGAGTCCCTCCACCAAGCAGAATATAAAATAGAGAAATCCCGTTAGGCGCCAATTCAAATACAAGTGTATAAGAGTAATAGACTAAAGTTCAAAACAAGATTAACACGAGTTCTCAATAAAATCAGGGTGTAGGGTAAAATATATACCAACCCGGATACAATCAGTTTGGGATGTAGTTTTGATATTCACTGCAATAAACAAGCGTATACCGAGAATATTACTTACGGCTCTGTTGTCATATTATGATACACATATCTATAGTACTGCAGTGTGATATGATTTTTTAAGTTTTCTTTATTATAGGATCTCTTCTTTGTGAGAAGATTGATGGGATTATCATCAAGAAGCAGACTAGGCACTTTTATATAATATATATACACTTCCAGTATTTTTATAAGACCACATAACTTTGTATATTATCCAATCTTCTTTTTATTTGTTTGTTACCCACTATTAACAACAATCTCTTGCTAACTCCTTTTCATATCTTCTTCTCTGCCTTCTAAAGATATGACACCACCCTAGTGTTGGATCCTCTTCTCCTTGACTCCACAGATATGCACTCACAAACACCTAGTTCAATATTTCAACACCTGAGCGCTCTTATCATAAAAACGTCACATTCGCCCCCAGAAATCTATACAACAATGTTATTTTGGAGGGATTTCTAACACACATTTTACCCAAATATCCATCAGTACATAAGATACTAAATCGAAGACCATATACATCTTCATACAATGTTTCACCAAACACTCCACTGTAAAATACTTGGCAGCATTCAATCTCCAGGAAGAAATAGCAGTTACTTTGCAAACCAAATGATATACAAGGTTAGTTCGTGCAAAGCCAGAAAATTGTCAGAACCACAATCATAATCTCCGTCACATATTTTCCATGGCAAGCAGCAACTCCACAAGGCCTGCTCTTCCAGATTCCTCCACATCTTATTTGTAAGACCAAAATGTTCGATGTCCCAACCAACTTCCTTGAGGGCAGGCTGCACATCCAGATTACCATGAGCATGAACAATCTCTTCTTCTTTTGCTCCTTTCCAAAAACTCCCAGTAATTCAAGTGGATGACTACGTTCCTCACCATAATATAGGGTCTAAAGGTCCTTTTCTTGATCTCTCCTTATGATCTCTCCTCATCTCCTCCCTAAATTGAAAACGTAAACTTAGAACACCTTCCAGACTATCCTTCTCCTTAATACTTGTACCACGGTTTACCACAGCCACCCTTGTACACTTTGCCCTACCACTCACACCATCACTATCTAACAAAGTATCAACCTGCGCCCCCAACAAATTCAATTCCCCAATAGAAATCCCATTAAACTTTGCGGATTGTACTTTTTCCTCTTCTAAATCTTGATAAGCTACACTTCAGTAGATGCCAACCTATATAGTACTTTCCACAAAACTGGTGTATATAATTTCCAACATGTATTTTGTAATTGAAATGCAGATGCCACATCCGTTGCTCAGATACAGATTCACACTTGTCTATGATAACCAATCTTCATTTACCCATTTAGACTTCTTGAATCCAAAAACTTTGAAATCATATCTCGTTTAAACAAATTTACACTACAAAATCAAACAATTAGATGCAAAAACAAAGTTCAAATTACAGTTAAGATATTAATCAAAATCAATGTATTGACACAAAATAAGAAAGAAAATTAAATAATATGTACATTACAGCAAACCAACAAATGTACCTTGTGCAAATATATCCTAAGATAGATCACAACATAGACATAATATGCCTCAAAAACATGAATCATAATAATAATGAAGTCGCGTAACACGCCCCCTACACATTTAATTCAAAATATACATGCATCACATACACACTTCTTACACACATAAGAATATACATGAATATAATTAACTAAATCATAAACTCTGCATTCAAAATACCTATCTCTAAATGCCAGGCATAGATGTACCTATACTTCCTTTAAACAACAAACTTCCCTAATGACTGTACATTATGCACAAGGACCTATCCTTTTTAGCCTACTTTCGATTTTTGCAAAAAATGAAAGTAGACTTATGAGATCAACACAGGGCGAAAAATTGTGTGTCTGTCTGTGTGTGTGTGTGTGTGTGTGTGTGTGTGTGTGTGAGTGTGTGTACTCTGAATGTCTGCCCCCCCCCCTATCAATTCGAACACGGTGAAACCGAATTGAACGAAATTTGGTACAGAGGTATCACTAGCAAAGGGCACCTCCGTGTCATACTTTATATCGCCTCCATCTTTACCAAAACTGAATGGCGGCCACTCAAACGTTCAAAATGTAAAATCAAATTACGGCTAAACTAATCATCCGATCGCTACCAAATTTGGTGACAACATACCTTTATATAGGACGCGTCTTTCACCAAAACTTCAAGGTCATCGGCCGTGCCATTTCAGGATGGCGGCCGTGTGAATTATGCAACCATTATAATCACAAGCTTAAGACCCACCAATTCCGATTATCGAGCCTAGGGTGGTTTAAGCTATCCTGAAGGTCGTTATCCGTTATTTATTATAATTTAATATTATAATATTATACTGTATGAGTGGCTTAAAAGAGCTGAGCCGTCTCTGCCATACGACAAGATGGCAGCTGTCCTCATGTGCCTGTCTTATATTTCAGTAGTTTTAGTATGTTGTATGTGATATACCCTACTGATACAATAATATAAACTTTGTATGAAATGATCTATAATGAAGATGTACTGCAGTGAAGAAATCGTTTATTTCAAGTCATTATTTGCCAACAGGTTGTATCTGATATGTCAGTTAAGAACACCATGACGATGAGTGTATGGTTAGCTCTGGGCTAGCGTGTTAGTCTGTCACGCAGTTGACTGGGGATCGAAAATTGTTACAATTAACTTTTTAGCCTACTTTCGATTTTTGCAAAAAATGAAAGTAGACTTATGAGATCAACACAGGGCGAAAAAAAGTGTGTCTGTCTGTGTGTGTGTATGTGAGTCTGTGTGTGTGTCTGTGTGTGTGTGTGTCTCTGTGTGTGTGAGTGTGTGTACTCTGAATGACTGTCCCCCCCTATCAATTCGAACACGGTGAATGCGAATTGAACGAAATTTGGTACAAAGGTAGCACTAGCAAAGGACACCTCAGTGTCATGTTTTATATCGCCGCCATCTTGACGGAAACGTAATGGCGGCCTCACAAATGTTCAAAGCTTAAATCAAATTACGACTAACCTAATCATCCGATCTCTACCAAATTTTGCAACAACATACCTTTATGGGGGGAGCATCCTTTGACCAAACCAATAGGTCATCAGCGTAATAGTTTACGGATGGCGGCCATCTTTGAGTGAAAATCGATTCCCCCTATTAATTCGAACACGGTGCAACCGAATGGAACGAAATTTGGTACGGAAGTAGTACTAACGAAAGGCACCTCAGTGTCATGTTTTATATCGCCGCCATCTTGACGGAAACGTAATGGCGGCCACACAATTGTTCAAAGCTTAAATCAAATTACGACTAACCTAATCATCCGATCTCTACCAAATTTTGCAACAACATACCTTTATGGGGGGATCATCCTTTGACCAAACTAATAGGTCATCAGAGTAATAGTTTGCGGATGGCGGCCATCTTTGTGTGAAAATCGATTCCCCCTATTAATTCGAACACGGTGCAACCGAATGGAACGAAATTTGGTACAGAGGTAGTACTAACAAAAGGCACCTCAGTGTCATGTTTTATATCGCCGCCATCTTGACGGAAACGTAATGGCGGCCACACAAATGTTCAAAGCTTAAATCAAATTACAATTAACCTAATCGTCCGATCTCTACCAAATTTTGCAACAACATACCCTTATAGAGGAAGCATCCTTTGACCAAATGAATAGGTCATTAGCCTAATAGTTTGCGAATGGCGGCCATCTTTGTGTGAAAATCAATTCCCCCTATTAATTCAAACACGGTGAAACCGAATGGAACGAAATTTGGTACAGAGGTAGCACTAGCAAAGGGCATCTCAGTGTCATGTTTTATATCGCCGCCATATTGACAGAAACGTAATGGCGGCCACACAAATGTTCAAAGCTTAAGTTAAATTACGACTAACATAACCATCCGATCTCTACCAAACTTTGCAACAACATACCTTTTTGGAGGGAGCATCCTTTGACCAATCTAATAGGTTATTAGCCTAATAGTTTGCGGATGGCGGCCATCTTTATGTCAAAATTGATTCCCCCTATTAATTCGAACACGGAGGAACCTAATGGAATGAAATTTGGTACAGAGGTAGCACTAGCAAAGGGCACCTCAGAGTCATGTTTTATATCGCCGCCGTCTTGACTGAAACGTAATGGCGGCCACACGAATGTTCAAAGCTTAAATCAAATTACGATTAACCTAATCATCCGATCTCAACCAAATTTTGCAACTACATACCTTTATGGAGGGAGCATCCTTTGACAAATCTAATAGGTCATTCGCCTAATAGTTTGCGGATGGCGGCCATCTTTGTGTCAGAATCGATTCCTCCTATTAATTCAAACACGGTGTAACAGAATGGAACGAAATTTGGTACAGAGATAGCACTAGCAAAGGGCATCTCAGTGTCATGATTAATATCGCCGCCATATTGACAGAAACGTAATAGCGGCCACACAAATGTTTAAAGCTTAAATCAAATTACGACTAACATAACCATTCGATCTCTACCAAACTTTGCAACAACATACCTTTATGGAGGGAGCATCCTTTGACCAATCTAATAGGTCATTAGCCTAATAGTTTGCGGATGGCGGCCATCTTTATGTCAAAATTGATTCCCCCTATTAATTCGAACACGGTGGAACCGAATGAACGAAATTTGGTACAGAGGTAGCACTAGCAAGAGGCACCTCAGTGTCATGTTTTATATCACCGCTATCTTGACGGAAACGTAATCGCGGCCACCCAAATGTTAAAAGCTAAAATGTAATTACGACCAACCTAATAATCTAGTCTCTACCAAATTTTGCAACACCATATCTTTATGTGGGAAACATATTCTGACCAAACTGCAAGAACATCAGCCCAATAGTTTGCAGATGGTGGCCAAGTATGTGTGCAAATCGATTCCCCCTATCAATTCAAACACGGCGAAACCGAATGGAACGAAATTTGGTACAGAGGTAGCACTAGCAAAGGGCACCTCATATTCATGTTTAATATCCCTATAGCACGTTGTATTTCAACAAGCTACTACAACCAACATTCAATCATACTCCTTGAAAAGGACAAAGAGTTATAACAATACCCATGCATTTAGGAGAAAGTAGGCTATATGTTCTTTACTGAACATCTTGTTTTTTCTTGAATTCTTTTACAAATGATCTGCACGAGCTCTTTCCACAGATACTGAATAAAATGTAATTTAGCTCAAAGGAGAGGCTAATGTATACACTCGTTTATTAATAAAATCACAGCCCCAGCATCGCACTTAAACAGAAGACATTAGGAAAAGGAGAATAGAAGAACTATATCAGATACTCGTTGTTATCAACCACAGCCTTCTTAATGCCTCTGTACGGTGCTGTCCTCTTGTGGGTTATGTGGGTAATATTATTCCAAACATACCGCTATGTAAATACCTGGCCTCCTGAAGTATTAACAAATTCACAAAGAAATTTGATACAATGGTCCGGCTAGCTCCTGAAGTATGGCAATTTTGTAATACTGGTAGTTCAACTATTAGCCACGATCGCACTCCGCTTACCTTTAAACACTGGCAGCTGGATCGTCTCCCTCTTGGCTACTTTAAACTGCCTGCTCATTCAACACCCATAGGCTTATTATTAATTCACTGCTAGGTGGCAACTCCAACCTACTGCGATCGGCACGGATTTTTGGTTGGTTGGTTGGTTGGTTGCACAGATTACCTACTACTAGGTTGGTTGGTTGGTTCTTAAGTTTAGGGGCTGCGACAACGCGGTCATGTAGCCCCGTGTACTTTGGGTGTGTGTAGAATCTGTCTGATAACCGGTGTTAATTGGGATGACTGTATTAGTGTGTATTATCTGTTTTTTTTTTTAAATTTAAGTACTGAAACTTAGAATAGTTCCTACTTTTGCCGCCAAGCGCCACCGTCAACGATTACTAGGCCAAGTTCAGAACTTAGCTACTACACACCACCGCAGTCGGCTCTTGGCAACGAACATAGAAACCAAAGAGCGTTGTTTAAATTCTTAACCTATCCAATTTAGCTTCACACAGGTGCAATTAGTGGAAGGTTCTTTAACGGCGCAGATTTTTAAAGGGGAAGATACCCAAAACGATTGATTCTTAAGTTTGCAGGCAGGCTTGATATAGAGATTAACGGACGTGAATGCATTACAATAAGTTAGTAGTTTTGTTATTCAATCATCATAAAGTACATAATATTAGCCCAAAAACATGAATTATTTATATAATCCGGGCCGTGAAAGCCTTAATATACATATATATATAATATTGATTTTGACACTTACTGGCTAGTTATTAATATAAAAGAAAACAAACAATACATAGTGGTAGAGGTGATTGTTTTAGGGATGAGGACAAAGAGTTAAAAATATACCCATACATTTAGGAGAAAGTAGGCTATATGTTCTTTGCTGAACATCTTGTTTCTACTCTTATAATTCTTTAATTCCACCTCCTGTGTTCCCAGTCTACTGGGATCTCCCTGCAGATTTCCACCCCTGATCATCTGGTTACACACATCAAATCTACTATTTCCTACTTCCAGCCTTTCCTCATCCTCTACTCTACATTCACGTAACATCTCCTTTAACTGCTGGTCATTCTCATCTAAGTAACTATCACCTACCAATTCCCTTAATTGCTGCACATCTATTCTACCATCATCTATTTCCAGCCTTTCCTCAACTTCTATTCTAATTTCACCTACAATTTCCTCTACCTGCCGTTCATCTACTCCAATTTCACCTAACATCACCTCTAACTGTGGTTTCTTCTCCTCTTCTACTGCTTTATCAATAACCTCTACCTGCTGCTCCTTCTCATCTAATTTCTGGCAAACATTCCTATTTATCTCCTGATTATCGTTCTCTATTCCTCCACCCCACTGGCCAATTAATCTAATCTTCTCCTTATGATCTCTCCTCATCTCCTCCCTAAATTGAAAACGTAAACTTAGAACACCTTCCAGACTATCCTTCTCCTTAATACTTGTACCACGGTTTACCACAGCCACCCTTGTACACTTTGCCCTACCACTCACACCATCATTATCTAACAAAGTATCAACCTGCGCCCCCAACAAATTCAATTCCCCAATAGAAATACCATTAAACTTTGCGGATTGTACTTTTTCCTCTTCTAAATCTTCTAAGAGATCACTCTTTTTATCTAGGTCATATGTTCCGGACAATATAGCATTAGCGGATATAATATCAGACTGATAATCTGACCTGTCATTACCGTCTGATTCTAGTTTAAATTTCCCCTAGACTCATCCACTGTTTCCACATTTCGACTCCTATCATTGTTACTCTCTTGTCTCCTCTCCTCTCTTCTATCCTCTACATTTTCTTGTCTATTACGGGGATTATTCCTTTGATAATTATTATCATCATTCCGCCACCTATTATTTCTATTATTATGATTTTGATAAGGATTACCTTGTCTTTGATTCGCTTGATTATTAGAGGAATTTAGTTGTTGATTATTATCCCTATAATTATAATTATCTCGACCTCTCTGGTCCTGATTCATGCGGCTCCCATAACTACTTGCTTGATTCTCACTTCTTCCCCCCAATGCATCGAAGCTCCCCAATAAGTTCTCTAATTCCGATATATTAGTAACTTTTTGCATACATGACGTCTCTTTTTCTCTATAAGGAAAATGCCTAAGCAACAGCCTTACTACATCATCATCCTTAGCCATCCCATCTAAATATTTACATATTAACACTTGGCTCAGAAAATATTCCGTCATACTCATACCATCTCTACTATCGTATTGTTCAAATATCACTCTTTCTCTTAATTGTGCTTGTATTGATTCGTTCCAATATTTATCACAAAAATTCTTCCTAAAACTACTATAACTATCCAATGAATTCCTATATACTAGGAACCAGTTCCGAGTTTCACCTACAAAAGCTTGATCTAATAGTTCTAAAACTTGACTCCACTCTATACTTCCTTCATTAAGTTTATCTTTAAATCTAATCTCTATAATTTCCATAAATTCCATAGGGCAACCCTGTTTATTGTTAAATTTTGGTAACTCTAGTTCTTTCAGATTATTCACTCCTAATAAACCCACTCTAACTTGACCATTCTCATGTTTTAATTGAGACTTGAATCTCACTTCCATATCTAATATCCTCTCACCAGTCACCTTTTCAACCTTCTCAATTTTCTCTAGGATATGTTCCTGTACCCTTTCCAATTTATTATCTGCTTCTCTAGTCACATCATTTAATTTCTCTGGTATTTTCGTTTCCATTTTCATCATTTTATGATCTACTTCTTTTATAATTTCTTCCGCCTTTTCCTCCACCATACTCCTTACCTCACCTCTAATTTCCTGTCTCACCCCCTCAATACTATGCTGTAACAATCCATACTTCCTATCTAACTCCTCATTAACATGCATTACTTTATCCAATTTCTTACTCAACTCCTGATTATTCTTATCAAATTTTTCATTCATTTGCCTTAACATCTCCTGATTATTCTTATCATATTTTTCATTCATTCCCCTTAACATATTTAGGATATACTGCACCGGCATTAACACATCCTGTACTGGCCTTACAACATCCTGTACTAGTACATCAGTCATCTCTCCTTCCATCACACTACTGCCAGTCTCATTCCCATCACTCTCCAACATGCACACCACCACATTTTCTCCATTCATCTCCATCCTGCTACAACTCACTCCATTCCCATTCATTATTCTCATTCGTTCATCCTCCATGTAAATACGTACACAATAACCTATCCCTCAGATAACACTTGCACAAGTCACACTCTCCTACTCCCACACTGATGTATCCTGGTTCTCGAGTCCCACGTTAAGGTGCCAATTGTAATGTTTTCCTAATTACTTTTCTCTGTATCCTACCCTGAAGAGTCCCCCCCCCCCAGCAAGCAGAATATAAAATAGAGAAATCCCGTTGGGCGCCAACTCAAATACAAGTGTATAAGATTAATAAACTAAAGTTCAAAACAAGATTAACACGAGTTCTCAATAAAATCAGGGTGTAGGGTAAAATATATACCAACCCGGATACAATCAGTTTGGGATGTAGTTTTGATATTCACTGCAATAAACAAGCATATACCGAGAATATTACTTACGGCTCTGTTGTCATATTATGATACACATATCTATAGTACTGCAGTGTGATATGATTTTTTAAGTTTTCTTTATTATAGGATCTCTTCTTTGTGAGAAGATTGATGGGATTATCATCAAGAAGCAGACTAGGCACTTTTATATAATATATATACACTTCCAGTATTTTTATAAGACCACATAACTTTGTATATTATCCAATCTTCTTTTTATTTGTTTGTTACCCACTATTAACAACAATCTCTTGCTAACTCCTTTTCATATCTTCTTCTCTGCCTTCTAAAGATATGACACCACCCTAGTTCCTCTTCTCCTTGACTCCACAGATATGCACTCACAAACACCTAGTTCAATATTTCAACACCTGAGCGCTCTTATCATAAAAATGTCACACCTCCTTCCCAATCTTTACCTCGATTACAACTACACACACTACTAGAGTCATCACATGAATACAGGTTCTCAGACAAATTCAACACATCACCCAACTACACAGGGCTGATGGCCAAGATGCCCTAAACTCCTAAAATGTATTATTAAAAGCAACAACAAATAGCTAGTTAGGTATGCTCCCTCTGCCGATGACAGCCGTCACTTGGTCACTCAACACAACGAGTATTCGTTGGCTAGGAAAATAGTTTTCACAGCACAGCTTTGTGCAACTTGCAGCAACGCACAATGTGTGTACTCCATGGGTAGACTTCCGCTCCAGAATGATGGGATGGAGAAAGGGAAGAGGGAGGAATGGTAAAGAAGGGAGAAAGGGTAGGGGAGAGCGAGAGTGAAAAAGCAAGCAAGCTTGTAGTTTAACGTGCCCGTTAATCTCGAGATCATGAGCCACGGGACCTCCTTTTTACGTGGATTCCGAACCGCAGGACATGCCATTTCACTTCGAAAATCTCACATGCATTGACCGGGAATCGAACCCGGAACGCCTTGGTGAGAGGCATACAGCTAGACCGCTGAGCCACCACGTCCCCAGCAAGAGTGGGGACGAAAGAGTAGAGAAGAGGATGGATCGGTAAAGATGGGGGTAAGAAGGGTAGGGAAGAGGAAGGATTGATAAATAAGGGGTAAGAAGGATAGGGAGGAGGAAGGAAC
This sequence comes from Meconema thalassinum, assembly GCA_946902985.2. NCBI lineage: Eukaryota > Metazoa > Arthropoda > Insecta > Orthoptera > Tettigoniidae > Meconema > Meconema thalassinum. The sequence goes on along the minus strand of OX336395.1, from coordinate 117,750,270 downwards.
GGTAAAGATGGGATGATAAAACGATAGGAAGATAGTAATAATATTATTGGTTTACGTGCCTTTTAACTACTGTGGTTTTTAGAGACGCCGGGGTGCCATAATTTAGCCCCAAATGAGATCTTTAACGTGCCAGTAAATCTACTGACACGACTCCCACGCATTTCCGCACCCTCAAATGCCAGCTGACTGCGCCAGGATACCAACCTGCGACCTTGGGCCCAGCAAGCGAGAACGTTACCACTGAGTCACGCAGCCAGCCAATGATAGGAAAAGGAAGGAACGGTAAACAAGGGAGGTAAAAATTATAGAGAAGAAGGATCAGTAAATGAGTTAAGGAGCATAGAGAAGAGGAAGGATCGGTAAAGAAGGGGGTATGGAGGATAGGGAAGAGGAAAGATTGGTAAAGAAGGGAGAAAAGATTGATTGGAAAGGGGAAGAAACTGTAAGAATGATAGGGAAGGGGAAGGAACGGTCATGAAGGGAGGATAAAATGATAGGGAAGAGGAAGGAACGGTAAGGAAGGAAGAAACAAATTATAGGGAGAGGAAGGTATGGTAAATAAGGGGATAAGGAGGATAGAGAAGAGGAAGGATCGGTAAAGAAGGGGGTAAGGTGGATAGAGAAGAGGAAGGATCGGTAAAGAAGGGGGTAAGGAGGATAGGGAAGAGGAAAGATTGGTAAAGAAGGGAGAAAAGATTGATCGGAAAGGGGAAGAAACTGTAAGAATGATAGGGAAGGGGAAGGAACGGTCATGAAGGGAGGATAAAATGATAGGGAAGAGGAAGCAACGGTAAAGGACGTGGTAAGAAAGATAGGAGAGAGAAAGGAACGGTAAAAGAAGGAAGTAACAAATTACAGGGAAGAGGAGGGAACGGTAAAGGAGGAGGTAAGGAGGATAGGAGAGAGAAAGGAACGGTAAAAGAAGGAAGTAACAAATTACAGGGAAGAGGAAGGAACGGTAAAGGATGGGATAAGAAAGATAGGGGAGAGAAAGGAACGGTAAAAGAAGAAAGTAACAAATTACTGGGAAGAGGAAGGAACGGTAAAGGACGGGGTAAGAAAGATAGGAGAGAGAAAGGAACGGTAAAGAAGGAAGTAAAAATTACAGGGAAGAGGACGAAACGGTAAAGGACGGGGTAAGAAAGATAGGAGAGAGAAAGGAACGGTAAAAGAAGGAAGTATCACATTACAGGGAAGAGGAGGGGACGGTAAAGGAGGAGGTAAGGAGGATAGGAGAGAGAAGGGAAAGGTAAAAGAAGGAAGTAAAAATTACAGGGAAGAGGAAGAAATGGTAAAGGACGGGGTAAGAAAGATAGGGGAGAGAAAGGTACGGTAAAAGAAGGAAGTAACAAATTACAGGGAAGAGGAAGGAACGGTAAAGGAGGAGGTGAGGAGGATAGGGAAGAGAAAGGAACGGTAAAGAAGGAAGAAACAAATTATAGGGAAGAGGAAGGTATGGTAAAGAAGGGGATAAGGCGGATAGGAGAGAGAAAGGAAACATATAGAAGGGAGGATAAAATGATAGGGAAGAGGAAGGAATGGTAAAGATAGGAGGGACGATTGAAGGGTTGAGAAGGGTAGGAGGTAAGAAGAAGATACCATTCATCCGACTGCTACTTGACTTTGGTGTATTTATTGTTGTGCACAGTCCAATAAAAAAGAAATGAATCTAAGTTGCACTTTTTTTTTTATTCTAACCTGCATTTTGTGCGTATTTTCATGCTACGAACTAAATTACTTTTGTGAGTATTTTCCTTCAATTTTGTCACTTTTTTTTTTGGTGTGTGTTTTCAATCATTTGTCAGTATTTCAATCTCCGTTAGTTTCCGTTGTGGTACCCATCTCATTGTCATTTTCGCTATCACCCAGTCCATTAGGGGCCGATTACCTACGCTTCGGTGGTGTATATGGTAGCATGCTGAACTGCTGTGTCCAATGATCGCGGGTTCAAACCCGGCTGAAGTCGTCGGATCTTTTACGAGCGTTAATATGCTTCAGTATGCCTTCCTTCGGAGGGGAAGTAAAGCCGGCGGTCCCATGGCATGTAAAAGATCCTTCCACTAATTAAACTTGTGTGAAGCTAAATTTCTCGCATAGTTCCAACGTTCACCACTAGGAGTCTGTGACATTTGGTAGCGAAAGTTGGAACTACTTGAAATTGAACGGAACTTGTAGCTCACCCCATGGGTGTCCCCTTGAAGCAGCTACAGCCTCTTGCGAGCCGAACATGTCCTCGGACACTCCCGGCACTAAAAGCCATACGCTAAATAAATAAATAATAATAATAATCTAGATGTTGGGCTCCTTAAAATAACAATTATCATCATCATACTCATCTTTTGTGTACGCTCTTACTGAAGCACCCTGTATAAATAATTCACGTAATATTTCGTTCAGGTTAGAGTGTTTAATTTCTTTCTCCCCGCCTAGTATATACGTGTTGACCGACTGAAAAGCAATCTTATTAAGCAACATTGAAAAGTAGTTTGTGATACGAAGGCTGTTTTTTTTTCAAGTTCCGATGGAATCATAAAAATAACAGCTTGACATACCAAACTGATTTTACAACTAAATGTTTGCTTGTTTTATTCGTATGTCTCAACATAATCGCCAAAACGATTGAAACATTTGTCGTATCGTTACACCAGCTTTCCAATGCCCTCGGCAAAATATTCTGCCGCCACTGAGGTGGGTACATCTGGAGAGTCTCCTTAAGTGTTTCCTTTTTACCGAGGCGTTGCCGCACAATCATACCATCAATTCTCGAACAAGGTGAAAATCATTGTGTGCTGGATTGGACTAAACGGCAGATGGTCCAAAACTTCACACTTAAATTCTTTGAAAAGGTCTATCGTAACGTTGGCACTGTGCGGTCGTGAATGAATTTCACCTTCTTCAAGAATTGAAGGTATGTTTGGGCGGCAATCGCTCGCCAAAAGGGGAAAGACTTCAGGAGACTCTCCAGACGTACCCACCTCAGTGGCGGCAGATTTTTTTTTTTCGAGGGCATTGGAAAGCTGTTGTAACGATACGACAAATGTTTCAATCGATTTGGCGATTATGTTGAGAAATAAGAATAAAACAAGCAAATATTTAGTAGTAAAATCAGTTTGGTATGTCAATCTGTTATTTTTAGCCTACTTTTCAAATTTTGCAAATATGAGGAAAAAGTAGACTTATGAGATCGATCCGGGAAAATGTGTGTCTGTCTGTCTGTCCTTCTGTCTGTCTGTCTGTCTGTCTGGTGTGTGTGTGTGTGTGTGTGTGTCCCTATCAACTCCTAAATGGCTGCAGCAATCGAAACCAAATTTGGTATGAGTAAAGATCTATACCGGAATATCTCAAGCCCTTATTTGTAAATGATGTCAGTGCTACCAACTGCTGAAAAAACGCACTAGAAATTTGAGCTCCATGTTGGATATCTTGGAAGGTATGCGTGGGAGCTATTCCAAAACTGGCACACATGTTGATAATACTAATTCAGTTTAATTTCCAGGAGGCCATACTTGACAATGTTGCCAAAATAATTTTAAACCTTCTGATATGTCCAATTTTTAAATGCATATAACTTCTACACTATCAAGTGGATTTCAACCAAATTTTGTATGTAATATGTGTACACAAGCAGATATGACTGAGTGTATTCTTAAGAGCCACTAGGGCTGCCAACTGTTAATAATTGCTCTCTCTTTTTTTATCCATATACCAACATATCAGAAAGTATGCAAGCCGACAGCTTTAAACTGTGCACACTTATAGTACCTGACATTTTAGATTAATTTGGAGTAACTTATATACGTCAGTTCTACCAACATTATTCTAGGCCTGCTGATAGGACCAATTTTTAAATACATGTAACTTCTATACTATCAGTTGGATTTCAACAAAATTTCGTATGTGCTATGTGTAACATAGCAGATATGACTATAAGTATTCTTAAGAGCAATCAGGGCTGCCAACTGTTAATAAATGCTGTATATATTTTTTTACCCTGATATCAATATATGAGAAAGTATGCAAGGCAACAGCTCTATACTTTGCACATGTATAGCACCTGACATTCTTGATTAATTTTGAGTAATTAATATAAGTCAGTGCTGCCAACATGATTCTATGCCTGCTGATACGTCCTATTTTAAAATACATGTAACTTCTATACTAACAAATGGATTTCATCCAAAATTGGCACAACAAGATGTCATAATATTTTAGATTATTTCTGACCAGCACACGTATGACATTGTTGCCAACATGATTTTACTCGTGCTGATAGATCCAACGTCTAACTGCATGTAACGTCCATTGGACTTCAACCAAATTTTGTTTTATGTACCTTAAGAGATGGAACTAAGAATATATTCAGCCACCATGGCTGCCAATTGTAGTGCTCTATTAGGCTACATTATACCAGGTATATTTCGAACTAACTAGACATTTCAATATTACCAACTTAATTTCGTCATTACTCTAGATAGGTTCATATACTGTAGATCAATCATTGGCATGTATCTTAATTTTAAGAAAAGTAGGCTCTTTAGTTCGTCACGGAACTTCTTGTTGTACAGTCCATCGGAACTTGAATAAAAAACAGCCCTCGTACTTCAAAACAGCGTTTGTCCTACAAATATTTTAATAGAAGTGGGAGTAGAAGCGCTGTTTACCCGGAGATAAGGATCCCCAGTGCTGATGAATAATGAACCATAAAGAGAGCATAGTAAAGGTTTTGTAGCCTTTACAAGGTGGAAATTACGAACAAAGTTAGAAGGCGCCACGCTGTTCACAGCTGTTTAGCTATACATGACCAAAACATCGTCCTGACAAGCAGGCAGCAAGAGTTGGACGAGTCTTTGACCCAGTCATTGTCAGCACTTTGGACAACACTCGGGGAATCAATTATACCAGGACGTCCAAATTTCGGCCCGCAGGTCATATCTCGCCCACCTGAAATGGTTTCAGAGAGACACACAAAAGGAACAAGGCTACGGAAACTTTTTTTTTTTAGTCTACTTGTCACATCTTGTAACAAGGAGTTCCGTGAAGAACTATATAGCCTATTTTCATATATCCTACTGCTTGCCACGGTGGGTGAGAGTTTAACGTGTCGGACTACCAACCCCAAGCTTCCAGGTTCGCTCCTGGCCGTGGTAAGTGATTTTTGAAAACTTTACGACACGCATGTCATACGATGTTGGCATGTCAAAGAACCCTTTTGAATTCAGTAGGCCATGTTCATAATGGCAAAATTAATCTCGGGAGTTTCCGCCAACACAAAGTTCCTCATTTCTCTACTAAAAAGAGCTGTAGTGTTCAAGGAGCTTAGATATCTAAACTCCTTGACTTTCATAGTGCTTCAAGGAACAACGAAATTCGACATGCAAGCTACCCTCTGATGTCAAATAACATAGCTTGCACCCGGCACTCGAGCCCATACGATATTATTATTATTATTATTATTATTATTTATATATCCTACTTAAGTCAATTGCATCTATCAACATACAAAATTTCAGTTTGATTGCTGTAAAAGATTCGTAGATATTGAGAACCGTCTAAATATTTTTGATGATCGCCATGTTGTATTCTTATACATGTAGGCATTTAAAGGTATGTACTATTACTCGCTTCGCTCATTTTATAAACATACGCTTGTCTTAATTATTGCCATTCTAGGCTCGTTTCATAATGTACTATGATAGTTATGACTCATATAACAATATAATTTATTCTCGACAAATTAACTCTTTACAGGGCAGACAAATTTTTCAATTTTTTTCAATTTTTTTACTTAAATATTCATTTCAGCTTTTTTTATTTTATTTATTTTAATTTTAATTTTTATCTTAGTTATTATTCAATACTAGTCTATCAATTTTATTAAAATAAATTTAAAAATGTCCTTACTTATTAATTTAAATTTATAATTTGTATAATCTTCATCATATTTTAATTTGTACATATATGTTTTAGTCGCCTCCGTAGCGTAGCGGTCAGCAAGGTTAGCTGCCGCCCCGGAGGTCCTGGGTTCGATTCCCGGCTCTGCCACGAAATTTGAAAAGTGGTACGAGGACTGGAACGGGGTCTACTCAGCCTCGGGTGGCCCAAATGAGTAGAGGGGGTTCGATTCCCACCTCAGCCATCCTCGAAGTGGTTTTCCGTGGTTTCCCATTTCGTCTTCGGGCAAATGCCGGGACGGTACTGCCCCCGTAAATTGAATTATGTAGAGACCACGGTGGCTATTAGTGGTAAATATGAAGAAAGTTATGGCTGTCATAGTTATGACGTGTGTAGTCATGACGTAAGCACGGATGACGCAGACGTTATGCGAGCAGGCTACATGAGCTGAGATTCTTTATGACGTCAGCATTTATTCGAGAAAGATTCGAGATTTACGACGCAGTCGCAGGAAATGTGGAATTGTGCTGAGGAAGAAATTATGCTATTGGAGGGGAGGCTCGAACCAATGAACGATAGTTTGAAGGAAGACGGAGATTGCTGAAACTATGATATTTTTAATACTTCTTGGAATGCAGAATTGTGGAAATCCATTTGCAGTAGAGGCATTGATCTGGAATTTTGGTGAAATTTATTTTCAGTTTTTGAATTTTGAAAATCCGTCATGTATTGACGAAGTTGGAACTTCTAGCGATGACGCAGTAACACGCTATGGAAGGGATAGATACGCCCCTTATGAAGTTTATAAAAGGCCTTGCGCAGAAGAGAGCGGTCTCATATCTCAAATCGTCAGATCTCAAATCGTCAGAACCTAAGCTCAGATCTTCAGTATCAGTTCTTATATAGTCGTTTTTCTGATTTGGTGAGACGTCGAGTGAAATTAGTAGAATGAGTCGTCATTATTGTGCCGTTACTTTGGCACTAATCTCTGATCGAACGTACTATTTTTACTTTGGCATAAACTTTTGAATCGAGCGGCGGAGTTAGTTGTGGCTGGCCTCGATAGGTAGCATATCTTGTCGGTGCTGTCTTGGACTGTGATTGTAGTTTCTCCCTCTGTCCGATAGGAAGAGCTATGTTCTAGCGACAAGTATTTCTCTATCTCGATGTTGACTTTAATGGTTTTGCAAGGCTGGGATTTTCGAGACATGTATGATTCTCGTAATGAGCTTGTTAGGCCAGTCATCATGGATCTACGTGGTTTTATAAATACATAAGAAGTATACTGAAGTTCTACTGTATGTGAAAATGTTGAATGATATTATCCCTCTTCGTCAAGTTATTGACTGGTTACCTATTGTAACCTTACTGGAGATAAACGTCTGGATATGCTTCGTATATTATGGAATTAAGGTAGGCTATTTTGTCATCGTAAGTACTTGTGACTGTATCGTCTGGCAAGGTAAATGTATTTATTTTGTATTTTCCTACGTTGCATGACAGGGCCTTTCATGGTTATACATTCAAACTTAATGTCATCCTCGGGTATTCACTCTGGTAGGCTAACTGACACTCATATTTTCTTTGCGTAATTAATGATTTGTTTTCTGTTTTCTGTTTATTGTAAAAATGCATTTTAATTACAAGTAGTATGCCTTATGGTCTGTGGAAAATTTATTAATGTAGGATTTATTTTGATATCGATAGCCCTAGTACGGTGATCGTTTTTCTTCTGTTTTTCATGATGGCTACTGTCGTATTGTTTTTAACTATGTGTGATCATCTGTTGTTAATATTTTAAGAGATTTTTTTGGTAGCCATTGAGGTGAAAAGACGTAAATTGAATTAGCTCCGTATATTTGGTGTTGGAAGACATTAATTCTTCAGTTTTAGGCAACGTATTATATTGGATATTGTAACTTGCGTAGGCCTAGCTTTGTGACATGTATTGGCTCGGGAATTAATTAATTATTTATTTGTGTGGAAATGTATGAAATACGGTATGATGCATTATGCAGGGACATAATGAAGCTATTGAATATTTAATTCGTCATCCTCTTGATTATTTGGCTTGGATTCTCACTAATGACAACAGATGATTGGTTGAAATCACCGTTTATTTACTTCATCGTAACAAATTTGGCTGGATTACTAAAATATGTATTACAGTCAACTAAAAGGAACAAATATTTGATGTCAGAATCCACATCTTGATTTGTAAGTGTTTTATTAATTTGTATGCATGTTTATTGTGAATATATTATGATTTTACCCGATCACCTTAGTATTATTTCTGGGTTCCGGGGTTCGAAGATGGTCTCAGACAATTGCCCTCTGAGTATGAACTTACTATGGTCCAGTGCCTTCCCTCCCAAGGCCTTTACTTAACTAGGGGGTCAAATGTGTTATAGCAGTAGCGTGGTTAGATTTGTACCACATTCAGTAGTTGTTTGGGGCTAGTCTTTGGATCTTGGGGCTTGGAAGTATGATTGGGCCTAAAGTGTGATATTTTTAATGTTTGTTGTTATTGTTTTATCTTTGTATAATTTTCTTGTTATTTATGTTTCATGTGATAATATACTGAATGGACGAGAGCATTTTAAAAGCTGTACCATATTTATCCAAAGAAGAACTGGCTTATGAAATACAAATAAGGAATGGCAACCCTAATTTTCATCGTGAACTGGATATTATTCTTCTCAAATCCTTAAAGTCAGCTCCTGTTGTTAGTCTGACTGATCAACATTCTTATGGGACAAAAGGTAGGTCTGATGTTGTGATATCTGTTTCAAACCTATTAGTGTCCTGTGATGAGTTAAAGCAAGTTGCCAAACCTTCGGCATATCGTGTGAACAAATTAAAATGTCGTTCTATACACTGGATTAATCGTTTAGTGAGTTTAATTGAATATTGGTCCAAGTGTGATATTGTTTTTTCAACCAAGTTAGTTGGGCTTCGTGACAAGCTGTTAGATAGTTTTAATCGGTTGTCCTCGAGTGATATTTCTGAGAATATTAGTGAACCTGTTGTATGTTCTGAAAGCGTTTGTTCATATGTTAGTGATTCTTGTGATGGCGTTGTGAATAATAGTAATTATTTTGGTAATTTTGAATCAGTGTCGATGGAGAATAATGAAAATATGTTAGGCGCTTTGCAAACTAATAATACTACTGAGGTAAATAAAGAAATAGGATCTTCAAGAAATACACCTGAGGTCATGTCGAGCCCTAGTAATTTGAATGCTGTTGGTAATTCACGTTCTGATAAGAGATGTAACGATTTTTCTAGTTCAGTTTCTTGCCATGACGTTGGTAGTGCTGGGAATAGGTTAGGATCTCACCGTACTTGGACTGATAAGGAAGTACAAACTGTTGATAGCTTACTTGGTGAATGTGATGTGATAGATAGAGTAAATAGGCTTAATCTTTCTGATAATCGAGCCTCGACTAACGTTGTTTCTCTAAATAAACTTATGACTGATGGTCAGGTTAATTTTGCTTCCCTTCCTAACCCATTAACTCTAATTTTGAAAGATTTTCATGTGTGCTATGGCACTGATATTAATTTATTTGTGAAATTTTTGAAGAAATTAGTGGAATTAGGGGATGGTTCTGGTATAAATTATTTTCAGCCACGTGGAGAGATGCAGCTTGTGGATAATTGTAGTAGTCTTGTTCCTTATAAAAATTTCAGGGAAGGCGTGAGTTCATGCCTACAAATGTTCAAAGCCATGTATTTTCGGGGCGTGCTGACCAGAGGTTTAATGGGAGTAGAGTTAGCAAAGGCAAGAGATGTGATTTTTGTGGCTCGTATGACCACATTAGTCGATGGTGCGATGCAGATTTTGATAATTTAAGTTGATATTCGTTGTGGTGTTGTTATTGTCAAAATTGTGTAGATGAATTCTGGTCATCGGGACATGTATGTATTGTGGATGTTATTGATGCTTGTATTTGTCTACACGTGTGGTGCTCATTCTGCTTGATTGTGCAAATCTATAATGGTTCTTCTTGTTTGTAATTGTCTAAATTGTGTTAGGTCTGAAGTGACAAACTTGTGTAAATGTATTTGAGTGCATGAGTGGGGGTGATTGTTATTAGTTTTGTTTTGTAATCGGGTGGGTCTCTTGGTTGTTTCTTAAGGTGAATTAAGGTTAGGGTTTCTTTTTGCTTAATTTATAATTGAATTTAATTAAATACGCCGTACGTATAAAATGATACTATGTTAGGATATCATAGGTAAGTAATTACAAACCTCTTCTGTTCTCCGAGTGATGACTTAGTCATTTATCTGCTTGTTGATTTATGAAGGTAACTACTTGCCGAAATGTGTTTTGGTGATGGAAAATCATGCTATGCCAGGGTAAAATGCGGCTAGTATGACATGTTGATTTCAGTGTGTTTTATTTAAGGGTTATTATTTATTTTGTGTATGTTGATGTCCTAACGGTGTGTCAATTTATATTCTGGAAAAATTATGGGGATTTTGTGGGTAGTAAATGGTTTTATTAATTTTGGGAGTTTGTAAGGTCGTGTGATTTCAATGAATGTTTGGGTACGTTTGTAGCTTGGTGATCTGCACGAGTAGTCTGTTGATCTTCTTTCATTTAGGGTCTTCTGTTGGTCATTTATTGAGGGATTTCTGTCGAGTTTGTTCTTGTTTTGATCTTGTTCGCTATACTGTTTACTTAGTTTGACATACTAAGCTATGTCAAGAGTGAATAATTGTATTGTTTATGTTATTGTCTAAATTGTGCATTTCCAAAGTTGGACATTCAGAAAGTATAAATGTGGTGTGATTTGTTTTATTTTGGTAATTGGGTTAGTTTTCTTGTTGTTGTTTTGTGGTTGTCCAGATAAGTGTGGATGTATATTAATTTAAGGGGTAAAAGGTCATTGTATGTTACTTTGGGATCGTGGATGTAAATTAGCATTTTGTTGACGCATCTGTCAACTTAAGTCTACCAGATGAATGTTATGGGGGTTCATTTGCTTAGATTTGAGTTGAATATGTTGGTAAGTATTTATAAACAATTCTCCTAAGTCTTCAGTTGATTGAGTGGGCTCAATTTTTTTTTGCTGTCTGACTGAGAAATAAATACTTTAGGTTAAGTAATGTGATGTGATATGATGAATTGATTTGTGATATTTGGTCAATATACGGCGGCTCACTATAGGCCTCATGAAATACGTGCTTCTCTCGTTTACTAGTTTCGGTTTGGTCTGGGTCTGTATATGATAGGGTATTTTTGTATTTGTGTTTTGTGTGGATGTGTTGACAAGTGCTAATTCATATTCTGGTTGTTGTTTATTAATTATTTGATGGTTGTAATTGTAATTTTTTCTGGGGATTTTAAGGTTATGTGTCATGGTGTAAGGTTGTGGTGTGATTCTGCTTTGGTATGCACGTGTGTCCTGTTTTTGCTTGATAATTGGGTCTTTCTATTGTTCTTCTTGGAATTTTCTTGTGTTTTCCTACTTTGGGTGTTTTCTTTGGGCATTTTCTCTTTCTGTATTTTGGACAAATGGGTTGAACAGATATGCAATGTGAGACAATTGCCTTCGTCTTTTGGGATAAAAAGGTTTTTTATTTGTAAATATGAGAGCTCAAGTGCCATTCAGCATTATTATTGAAACTTATTTTTGGAAAATACTGTTATTATTGTAATATTTTCGGGATATTGTAATTTTCTAAAACATGCATGCAATTTTCTGTGTTAATTGAGGGTCATTGTTAAACATTTCACCTGTAAAGATGTGGATTCTTGATAGTACTGGGTTATTGTTGTAAAATCTGATGCCATCATGTAATATTTTATTGTAATTTGTTCTTTGTAAATGAGTGTCAACGTTAGATATTAAGCTTTCCTTTACACATTACTGTCGCAGTCGAAATTTGATTTCAGCTAATTTCTTCGAGGTCTTATTCTGCGTTTGGAGTGTTATGCAGTGCGAGAAGATGTCTCTGGCCAGGATATTGGACCAATCTATGTAACCTTCGGATGAAACTGTTCCTGCCATCGTTTATTCAAGATGCCATTTGTAATAATGTTGTGGAAATTGTACAAAGAAAACCCACTCGATGTATTCTACACTTAAGTATTTGTTTATGTTCTTGGCATGACATATTTTGGTGGTTATGGTGCTGATGAAAACTGAAATGAACTTTTAATTAAGTATTTCACATTCGGAAGCTACTGTGTTTGTGATAATTGGCAAAAACTTTTCTATGCTTTACGATTTGCTTGATTATGCATGTTGATACACTTGTACCATTTACGTCGTCTCTGTTCTGCGAACCATCGACAAGTTTGGGGCCCGGGAGTCTGTGCCGTTACTTTGGCACTAATCTCTGATCGAACGTACTATTTTTACTTTGGCATAAACTTTTGAATCGAGCGGCGGAGTTAGTTGTGGCTGGCCTCGATAGGTAGCATATCTTGTCGGTGCTGTCTTGGACTGTGATTGTAGTTTCTCCCTCTGTCCGATAGGAAGAGCTATGTTCTAGCGACAAGTATTTCTCTATCTCGATGTTGACTTTAATGGTTTTGCAAGGCTGGGATTTTCGAGACATGTATGATTCTCGTAATGAGCTTGTTAGGCCAGTCATCATGGATCTACGTGGTTTTATAAATACATAAGAAGTATACTGAAGTTCTACTGTATGTGAAAATGTTGAATGATATTATCCCTCTTCGTCAAGTTATTGACTGGTTACCTATTGTAACCTTACTGGAGATAAACGTCTGGATATGCTTCGTATATTATGGAATTAAGGTAGGCTATTTTGTCATCGTAAGTACTTGTGACTGTATCGTCTGGCAAGGTAAATGTATTTATTTTGTATTTTCCTACGTTGCATGACAGGGCCTTTCATGGTTATACATTCAAACTTAATGTCATCCTCGGGTATTCACTCTGGTAGGCTAACTGACACTCATATTTTCTTTGCGTAATTAATGATTTGTTTTCTGTTTTCTGTTTATTGTAAAAATGCATTTTAATTACAAGTAGTATGCCTTATGGTCTGTGGAAAATTTATTAATGTAGGATTTATTTTGATATCGATAGCCCTAGTACGGTGATCGTTTTTCTTCTGTTTTTCATGATGGCTACTGTCGTATTGTTTTTAACTATGTGTGATCATCTGTTGTTAATATTTTAAGAGATTTTTTTGGTAGCCATTGAGGTGAAAAGACGTAAATTGAATTAGCTCCGTATATTTGGTGTTGGAAGACATTAATTCTTCAGTTTTAGGCAACGTATTATATTGGATATTGTAACTTGCGTAGGCCTAGCTTTGTGACATGTATTGGCTCGGGAATTAATTAATTATTTATTTGTGTGGAAATGTATGAAATACGGTATGATGCATTATGCAGGGACATAATGAAGCTATTGAATATTTAATTCGTCATCCTCTTGATTATTTGGCTTGGATTCTCACTAATGACAACAGATGATTGGTTGAAATCACCGTTTATTTACTTCATCGTAACAAATTTGGCTGGATTACTAAAATATGTATTACAGTCAACTAAAAGGAACAAATATTTGATGTCAGAATCCACATCTTGATTTGTAAGTGTTTTATTAATTTGTATGCATGTTTATTGTGAATATATTATGATTTTACCCGATCACCTTAGTATTATTTCTGGGTTCCGGGGTTCGAAGATGGTCTCAGACAATTGCCCTCTGAGTATGAACTTACTATGGTCCAGTGCCTTCCCTCCCAAGGCCTTTACTTAACTAGGGGGTCAATTATAACGCGTGGTGAAGCCACCGCAGTGAACTATCGAGCAGACAAGCAGTACAAGTTTACAGTGAGTAAAACTAGGTGAAGTTAAAACGCACATTATAACGCGTCTACAAGATTAGCTATGAACAGTTAGCGGTCGCCTATAAGCTAATTCTATTGTGTAGTGCTACATTAAGGAATGTAGAAAAGTTGAACAATTTCGCGGAGTTATTGTGGAAGATATTGGCAATTTTAGACGACTGACAAAAGTGATTTTCTCGCCACCTGAGAAGCACTTTATATCGTCAGATTCTACGCCACGGCTGACACTGCTAGTGCAATAGGGAGACTTCAGATTGCTTTTGTGACACAACGCTACAGTATTATGGAGCAGTTTAATATGGCAGTTTGTTCTTCTATTACCATAACCGAAGAGAAGATGGAAGGCTAAAGGACTTGAATGCAATTGGGACATATATTAACGGAGTAAGATAGCAGCATGGAACTTCGCTAATTGCCATTCCACACAAGCGAACATGTGGTGAATAACCATCTACACCCATGTTTCGTGGTTCAATGCTGAATACTATCAAACAGCAATGGAAACGATTTCATACTCACTGAATATGAATATTTCTTCGGAAATTACTACAAAAACTTCATGGCGATTTTCTACTGGAACTTCAGGGATTTTTCAAGAGAGGTCAGGGTAGTCCCGACTCACAAAGAAGAATTTTGCCGGAAGGATGTCTTTCGTCTACACGGAGCAGTGCAATTTCCGGAGGAGGAAGCAGTTCGATTCTCCGAGGGTGCTGTTTCCTGTTTGGAGGATGGAGCTCATCTTCAAGTTGGTGAAATGGATCCATCAGCAGTCTTCTTTGGGGAATTTTCCTCTGGAACGTCAATCGGCAGATAAGGTAGTCGTGAACGTTTATTGTTTTATTTGAGTTTTTTAGCGATATCTGAGCAACCATTTTCCCATATTTTCTGTCCTCATGTATTTTGCCCTATATTCTTGTTTGAGATTCCCATTCTCAATACACCTTGATGAGTTATGCCTTTTTCGACGATTTATTAAGACATTGTTATGTCATGGGCATAGTTAAATGATTTTGGATCACTTGAGACTGATATTTAGATTTTTCAGTAATTTGCTTATTTTTGTAGTCACGATTTGACTGTAAGTTAATGATTTTTATGGCAGATTTAAATTCAGACAGCGTGTCACTTTATTAAAGTAATTCTACCCCAGTTTAATTACTTTGACCAATTTTCTGTCATCATCAAGAAGGAAGAACATTTAAATGATTTTAGAGCGTTAAAATCCATTACGTTGTCGACGATCTTGGAAATACTAGTCGTTATTTGAATTGATTGCAACACAGACATTTATCGTCAGTTATGAACGACCATTGCATCATAGACAATTTTGTGAAAGATGAACTTTAATTATGAATTATTGAATGCATTAAAGTCATGAACTTTTGTTAGGAGTTTTTTCTCAATTAGAGATTTATATAATAATGTTTGCATTCCACAATCTAATTGGATTCTATTCGACTATTTTGCAGTTTAGTCGCACTTTGTTTGATGATAGTATTTTTATACTACAATTCTTTGAAGATAATCTTAAATTTTGATAGACCAGACAGGCGTATATAAGCGTATTCACTATTAAATTTGTTTGTGATTGGCAAATTTTTACTTCATTTCGATTCATGAATGAAATCCACGAAGGTTTAAGATAACAGTTTTGAAACAATAAATGATTATAAGAATTTTTGAAGTGGAACTATGAATGTATAATCGCTAGTGCAGCGGACGTGTTGAAAGTCGCTGATGTATAATGCCCTTGAATTAATGAAGGAGGTTCCCACAGTAATTAATGATGTTGAAGAATTTGTTAGTGGAGATTTTTGTAAGTTCTGTGGAAGATTTTGATGCCATATATATTAATATATGATGAATTTTGGGCCTATTTTAATGCAGTTTTGTGCATTATTTTGTAAGCGAAGTATTTTCCGATGGAGTGTATTGTATTAGTCCTTTGAAAGTTAATCAAGTGAATTTACTGTTATAATTAACAAGAGTATTGAAAGAATTTGAGATAAGATTTTGAATGAAGATTACCGTCACAAATAATTATAATAATTATTAAACATTTATTAAACCAGATTGTGACATAAAATGTATAACTAACCTTCATTGGTCGATTATATTGACACGATTATGAAATTACCAACCGGATGAACATGTGGTTAAATGTATTTCTTAAATTAATAATTTGAATAATTTAAATGTTAATATTGTAAATAATGATGTAAATATCGTTGACAATTAATGTGTAACGAAAGTAATGTTAGAGGCGTGTTTAAATTTTTCCTAATTGTCTTCGACAATATTATAAACAATTTCTAATTGTTATAAATAATTTATGGGCTTTTGTAATAAACATTTAAGAGTTTGTTTTATACTCTAAACAACGCTTATTAAACATTTGAATGCTAATTAAACGGGGACAGAAGGATTGGCGCAGTCAACGTATGGGGCTTGTTCAACATAAGTGGATCACCAGGTTGAACGCCAGTAGGATTGGCAAACCTAAAACGTGTGGCTCGATTAGACTCAAATAAAGAGGTTGATTCTTTGTTAGATGTCTTGGCCGATTGTAGTATTTAAGAGTGTGATTATATAGGAATTAAATGTTGTATATTATTAGGAAAATTACACTCAGAAAAGATCAGATCTTATATAACTTGAGAGGTTAAATAGGCTGGAAACTTAGGAAAATCGCCTATGATCTGGAATCTTATTTTATTTGACCGGCTTATGACATGTTTTAGTCATATTAAAGATAAAATTAAATTATTTGGATTGTAAATGTAAATTATTTGTGTTAGGATATTTTAAAATGAGCCAGGGAAATTTGAACATGTGCTTGAGTTTGTTTCAACATGAAGGGTCTTCGAAGGTTAATTATAAGGTAGTTATAAGTTAGATTTAAGACAGAAAATTGATCAAATTTATATATGGTGAAAAGTGTTGCTCAGATGTTGTTATTTTGCTCTATTGATGTATGTCCCTACAGCAGTCTATTTTTGAATAATATTGTAATGGCAGATGAAAGTCTTAGAATGATGTTAGAAGAGATGAAAGCTAGCATGAATAGCAGTATGAAGCAGATGATGGAGGAGAATGCTAGTAATTTGAAAGCTAGCATGAATGAAAGTATGAAGGAGAACACTAGTCGAATGGAGGAGAATATGAAAGTTCTCCAGACCAGTTCTGCTAACTTAGAGGATAATATGTCGCGTTTACAGATTAATACCCAAGGAATCGAGAATGCTGTAACTGACATCCGCACAGACGTGTCCAATGTCCATAAAGATTTGTCTAATGTCCATAAAGATGTGTCTAATGTGCATAAAGATGTTGCTGATGTTAAAATTGATGTTTCTAAGGTACAGAAAGATCTTACAATGTTGAATCTAGATGTGGCTAATGTCCGAGGTGATATTTCTTGTGCTAAGGCTGAAGTAGTTGTTGTTAAAAATGATGTTGCGACTGTCCAAGACAAGGTTGAGGAAGTCCAAAGAGAAATCCAAAATGTTAGAACTGATGTGTCCAATGTTCAGGTTGATATTAATAACATTCATTCGGATGTAAATGAGATGCAAAGTGATATAAATAAGATTCAAGTAGAAGTCAACACAGTTTTCGTAGATATTGCTAAAGTCCAAACTGATGTAAATAAAGTCAGGGAAGAAATAGAAAATTCGAAAACCCTTTGTACGCGTAATATGAGTGCATTAACGACTAGATTAGTTGATGAGTCAGTTAGAACGACAGCGTCTTTAGCAGGTTTAAAGTATGATGTAGAAGTCATGAGAACCCAGGTATTAGACCATAATAGATTATTGAAAGAAGATATCGAAGTAGACATAGCAGAAATGTTAGCGGCAAATGTAGCAGTATGGAAAGACGAGTGGAATAGGTCAAGTGGGGAACATGTAACCCAAATTCAGGAACGTATTGAAAGGAAACTTGCCAGTACTCAAATAGATATTAACAATGAAGTAGTACAGATTAGGAAAGATTTAAGCGTCAGGATGGATTCGCTATCCGAAAGACAAGTTGAAGATAGAACACAAATAGGTCAGGATGTGCAAGCATTAAAATCTGCATTAGAGGAACAGATTCATAAAGTTGTCTCTGATGTGAATGAAACGACGAGCAAACTGCAGAATTTAAAGCTAGGAGAAGCTAGTTTGATGGAGACCTACAAAGAAGAGTTAATCAAGAAAGTCTTAACGGAAATCACTGACAAGGATACAGAAGGCTTGACTTGCGAAATCAATAGGAATTACGCCAGAAGATATAACCTAGCTCCAGAAGAGAGGGACGTGACTCCTGAAGAACGTATATCCAGATTCAGGGAGGAAGATGACGAGAGGAATATGGAACCTGAGTGGAACTACCGAGATAGTGGGAAAAACTACCCGGATGCATATCCGAGGAACGTGACGGTCATCAGGAATTTTGAAGACAAACCGCAAAAATTCAGCAACACTGATAGTTTGACGCCTATAGAATATATAAGGAACCTCAAAGATTATTTCATCGAAGCTCACATTCCCAGAGAGAGAGAGATGAAGATAGTGGAGAGATTTTTGATTGGAGGACCCCTTGAATGGTTTCGAGCTTTTAGATACACATTCAGTAACTTTGACGAGTTTGCAGAGGCATTAATCAAACGATTTTGGTCCATAGAAGCGCAGAATTCGTTAAGAGCGGAGGTTTATTCAAGAAAATACTCAGGTACTCTTCCAACACGGTACGCTGATTTCTTTACGAGTCAATTGTTCCGCTTGAGATTTTTGCAACCCCCATTGTCAACGGAGCAACTAATTGATGCGATTTCTCGTATGCTGCCTGTGGAGGTGAGGAGATTAATCATTTCGTCAAACATCAGGGATTTGACCAGCATGGATGAATTACTGAGGAGGTTAGACTACACAAGTCCAATGCCTAACGTAGTACAGAAAGGTCAAAGGCATGACTTCAAAGAAATAAATACTGTATATATGGACCAAGTCTAACAAACTGACAAGCCAGATGAAGAGAAAACTGACAATGTAGGTCCCCACAGGAATAATCAGTTTCGAAATAACAGATCGCAAGGTTACCGTCCGTATCAACAGAGAAGAGGCTGGAACTATAATCGAGGAAATTACAACAGTGGAAGAGGCAGATACTACAACAATAATGGTTATAACAGAAATTATAATAGAAATAACCAGAACCAAAACAGAAATCAGAATCCTCAAGGTCAGGTTATGACACGCGATCAGTATCAGGAAAGAGAGAGGGAAAGCCAGCAATACCTGAAAGAATTACGGGAAAAAGAAGCCGAAAACCAAAAGAAAAGGCAGGATGTTGTAATCGATCCTGGGCCTTCTACGAGCCAGCAGAATTTTGAGGTCGGTAACACAAAAAAAACGCCGATTTCTCAACGACAGTGAGAACTTGTAAATACATTGCCACACCACACCTGATTACAATTAATGAGATATATGAAGTTACTGATGAAGACTTGCTAGAAGAGAGGGGTATCGTTAAAGAGGAAAGACCATGTGCCTTACCTATTATTTCTGTACTGATAGATGGCCAACAGTACAAAGCCCTGATGGATACTGGTGCAATTATCTCCATCATTTCAGAGGAATGTTATCAAAGTCTGCTAAGAGGAGAGAACATGACAGTTCTACCTGTTTCTACCGTCAAAGTGTGAGGGATATTCCAAGATAAGGCAGTGAAGTGCAAGATTCAAGTGTTATTGAACTTTGAGATCAATGGAAGGAATTATGAACAGATCTTTATTGTGGTGAGCAAGATCAATTTTGATATGGTGCTTGGAATCGATTTTATATCGAAGGTCGGAGCTATTATTGACATGAAGAACAGAAGTATTAGCTTTAATGATGGGTACATGATCACAGAAGAGATAGAAAAACAGGACGTGAAAAACAGTCTGGAAATAGACCTTGGGGAAGAAATTTTGAATACCATAATTAATGAAGTGGAAAATTTAGCAGAAATACCCAGTAGAAAACTGAAGGATTTGAAGAAATTCAGGGGGAATTTGAGGATCTGATAAAGGAATTCCAAGATATTTTTGATGAAAAGCCTGGATTGATTAAGGATTATAAATACAAGATAAGGCTGACAGATGAAACCCCTTACCAGAAGAGAATATACCCCATACCTGAGAAATACTATCAAGAAGTACGAGGGTTAATCAGAAAAATGGAGGTAGACGGGATTATTAAAAAACAGGCGTCGTCTTATATAAACCCCATCACAGTAGTGAAGAAAAGTAATGGTCAGATACGTCTTTGTCTCGATGCCAGGACCATCAACTTGAAGATTCTTCCAGAAAATGACCGACCACCCAAGATTAGAGATCTGCTTCGAAAATTCAAAGGGAGAGCATGTTTCAGCATTCTTGACTTGACGTCTTCATTTTATCAAGTTCAACTAGAAGAAGATAGTATGCAGTACACTGGATTCTTATTTGACCAGACGTCATGGGTCTTTGTCAGAATGCCTTTTGGTATGGTTAACAGTGGACCAGCACTTATTCGAGCACTTGATAGTAAGCTCACTGACGAAGTGAAAGAAAATGTAATGTGCTACATTGACGATTTAATCGTATCTTCACCCAGCGCCGCAGAACATTTAGTGCACTTGAGAAAGTTGTTCGAGAATTTAAGGGAGGCCAATATCAAGGTCATTTTTGTAAATTGTCAATTCTTGAAGGAGGAGATAAATTACTTGGGGCATACTATTGATAAAGATGGATATCATCCAAACATGCAAAAAGTAGAGGCGATCACGAGATTTCCAAAGCCAACTAAGGTGAAACAAGTCAGAGAATTTGTAGGCGCATGCCAATTTATTAGCAGCCACTGTCCAAGATACTCTGAAATTATGGCTCCTCTGTATGACTTACTCAAGAAGAATAACAGATGGAAATGGAGTACCACAGCAGACGAGGCTTTTGAGAAAGCAAAAGAGATGCTCAGAAATAACGTGAAACTGGAGTACCCAGACTTTGAGAAGGTGTTCTATATTGAGTCTGATGCATCAAGAATAGGCATTAGTGCAGTCTTATACCAGAAAGACGAGGCAGGCAACAAGCACTACATTGCATTCACTAGTCGGAAGTTGAAGAAACACGAGGAAAACTACTTCACGACTAAACTTGAAGCGTTAGCTTTTGTGACAGCTTTGCAAGCGTGGAAGAAAATCCTGCTGGGACATAAGGTCATCGTTATTACTGACCATAAAGCACTACAGTTTATGCTGCAAACTGACATGTCGAGTGATAGATTGACACGTTGGGCTTTGTTCACCCAACAGTTTAACGCCACTATCGTCCACCAGCCTGGGAAAGATAACTTACTGGCTGATGCTTTATCACGTAACCCTATTAAAAATGTGCAGATACACCATGTACAATTGGAGCAAGAAGATCAAGAAACCGTTAGGAGGTTAGCCCGAATCGGTGTGTCACAGAAGAGACACGCTCCAATAAGGAAAATGTACAGGTTCCTCAAGGGTTACATGGACAATACAGATGTTGACTATGCAGCTACACGGAGAAATTCACGACACTTTGTCTTGAGTGGAGACATCGTATGCAAGTATGCTGACTCTGCGCATACAAAACTCCGAATAGTCGTGCCACCTAAACTTGTTGTCAATTTAGTGTGGGTAGCTCATCACGCAACTGGACATGCCGGTTTAGATAAAACTCTTAATACTCTTAAAGAGAGATTTATTTGGACTAACATGCGTTCCAGCATTGCCAAGTTCGTTCGATCATGTGACAAATGTCAAAGAGCAAAGTATGCTTCTGCTTTATTAAAAGGAAAACCGAAGACTATGATTCCTTCTAAACCAAACGAACTCATGGCGACGGATATATTTGGCCCCTGTCCGAAGGGATATCAGGGTAACCTGTACCTGTTGGTTACCGTGGATGTTTTCTCAAAATTTGTTACAATGAGTCCCATGCAGAAAGCTAACACGAGGAACGTTGTAAGCAGACTGGAAAATGCTGTATTTCCTAAAGCTGGTAAACCAGAATATCTACTGTCAGATCATGGAACGCAGTTTACATCCTTGGAATTTGCTGCGGATATGGAAAGGCTTGGCATTAAGCACTTATTTTCAAGCGTGCGTTACCCAGAATCGAATTCCTCAGAAAGATATATGGCTGAATTTTCGAAATTCTGTCGAATTTTCTGTCCAAATGATCATTCTGGTTGGGTGAGATTTGTGCCCCTTATTGAGGAATGTCTGAACTCTACAGTGCAGGAGAGCACAGGAGAAGTGCCAATGCGACTTCATCTAGGAAGAAACCCAGAAAGGCCGTGGGATAATCTTTTCAACCACGTTCCTAGAGATCCCGACCTAGGAAGGCAGCAGAGGATTGACAAGGCGAAGGAACAACTCCAGAAAGCAGCAGAGAAACGATTGAAAAGAGTAGCTGGAAAACGTTTTGGTGCACCCTTTCAAGTTGGAAATCTTGTATTACTACGCAGACCTGTCAAGGCTGATATGAGCAAGAAAATCTATCCCAAGTTAGAAATTGTGTTTATGGGTCCGTTTAGAATTACGAATGCCTATGGAAACAACTGTTATGAGCTCTACGATGATGAGAATAATGTCATTTATGGCAAGTTCAATGCTGGAAATTTGAAAAGATACTATCCTAGAGTAAGCCAGTAATAATTCAATTTCGTGTTCAAGAGAGTTGAGGTACTTGCAACACTGAGTTTAAAAACAATTTGCAACTGTTTTTAAAACGTGGTGAGGGGAGAATGCCCCCGTAAATTGAATTATGTAGAGACCACGGTGGCTATTAGTGGTAAATATGAAGAAAGTTATGGCTGTCATAGTTAT
The DNA here is from genome assembly GCA_946902985.2 of Meconema thalassinum. Classification (NCBI taxonomy): domain Eukaryota; kingdom Metazoa; phylum Arthropoda; class Insecta; order Orthoptera; family Tettigoniidae; genus Meconema; species Meconema thalassinum. The sequence goes on along the minus strand of OX336395.1, from coordinate 117,727,668 downwards.
GACGTGGGTAGTCATGACGTAAGCACGGATGACGCAGACGTTATGCGAGCAGGCTACATGAGCTGAGATTCTTTATGACGTCAGCATTTATTCGAGAAAGATTCGAGATTTACGACGCAGTCGCAGGAAATGTGGAATTGTGCTGAGGAAGAAATTATGCTATTGGAGGGGAGGCTCGAACCAATGAACGATAGTTTGAAGGAAGACGGAGATTGCTGAAACTATGATATTTTTAATACTTCTTGGAATGCAGAATTGTGGAAATCCATTTGCAGTAGAGGCATTGATCTGGAATTTTGGTGAAATTTATTTTCAGTTTTTGAATTTTGAAAATCCGTCATGTATTGACGAAGTTGGAACTTCTAGCGATGACGCAGTAACACGCTATGGAAGGGATAGATACGCCCCTTATGAAGTTTATAAAAGGCCTTGCGCAGAAGAGAGCGGTCTCATATCTCAAATCGTCAGATCTCAAATCGTCAGAACCTAAGCTCAGATCTTCAGTATCAGTTCTTATATAGTCGTTTTTCTGATTTGGTGAGACGTCGAGTGAAATTAGTAGAAAGAGTCGTCATTATAACGCGTGGTGAAGCCACCGCAGTGAACTATCGAGCAGACAAGCAGTACAAGTTTACAGTGAGTAAAACTAGGTGAAGTTAAAACGCACATTATAACGCGTCTACAAGATTAGCTATGAACAGTTAGCGGTCGCCTATAAGCTAATTCTATTGTGTAGTGCTACATTAAGGAATGTAGAAAAGTTGAACAATTTCGCGGAGTTATTGTGGAAGATATTGGCAATTTTAGACGACTGACAAAAGTGATTTTCTCGCCACCTGAGAAGCACTTTATATCGTCAGATTCTACGCCACGGCTGACACTGCTAGTGCAATAGGGAGACTTCAGATTGCTTTTGTGACACAACGCTACAGTATTATGGAGCAGTTTAATATGGCAGTTTGTTCTTCTATTACCATAACCGAAGAGAAGATGGAAGGCTAAAGGACTTGAATGCAATTGGGACATATATTAACGGAGTAAGATAGCAGCATGGAACTTCGCTAATTGCCATTCCACACAAGCGAACATGTGGTGAATAACCATCTACACCCATGTTTCGTGGTTCAATGCTGAATACTATCAAACAGCAATGGAAACGATTTCATACTCACTGAATATGAATATTTCTTCGGAAATTACTACAAAAACTTCATGGCGATTTTCTACTGGAACTTCAGGGATTTTTCAAGAGAGGTCAGGGTAGTCCCGACTCACAAAGAAGAATTTTGCCGGAAGGATGTCTTTCGTCTACACGGAGCAGTGCAATTTCCGGAGGAGGAAGCAGTTCGATTCTCCGAGGGTGCTGTTTCCTGTTTGGAGGATGGAGCTCATCTTCAAGTTGGTGAAATGGATCCATCAGCAGTCTTCTTTGGGGAATTTTCCTCTGGAACGTCAATCGGCAGATAAGGTAGTCGTGAACGTTTATTGTTTTATTTGAGTTTTTTAGCGATATCTGAGCAACCATTTTCCCATATTTTCTGTCCTCATGTATTTTGCCCTATATTCTTGTTTGAGATTCCCATTCTCAATACACCTTGATGAGTTATGCCTTTTTCGACGATTTATTAAGACATTGTTATGTCATGGGCATAGTTAAATGATTTTGGATCACTTGAGACTGATATTTAGATTTTTCAGTAATTTGCTTATTTTTGTAGTCACGATTTGACTGTAAGTTAATGATTTTTATGGCAGATTTAAATTCAGACAGCGTGTCACTTTATTAAAGTAATTCTACCCCAGTTTAATTACTTTGACCAATTTTCTGTCATCATCAAGAAGGAAGAACATTTAAATGATTTTAGAGCGTTAAAATCCATTACGTTGTCGACGATCTTGGAAATACTAGTCGTTATTTGAATTGATTGCAACACAGACATTTATCGTCAGTTATGAACGACCATTGCATCATAGACAATTTTGTGAAAGATGAACTTTAATTATGAATTATTGAATGCATTAAAGTCATGAACTTTTGTTAGGAGTTTTTTCTCAATTAGAGATTTATATAATAATGTTTGCATTCCACAATCTAATTGGATTCTATTCGACTATTTTGCAGTTTAGTCGCACTTTGTTTGATGATAGTATTTTTATACTACAATTCTTTGAAGATAATCTTAAATTTTGATAGACCAGACAGGCGTATATAAGCGTATTCACTATTAAATTTGTTTGTGATTGGCAAATTTTTACTTCATTTCGATTCATGAATGAAATCCACGAAGGTTTAAGATAACAGTTTTGAAACAATAAATGATTATAAGAATTTTTGAAGTGGAACTATGAATGTATAATCGCTAGTGCAGCGGACGTGTTGAAAGTCGCTGATGTATAATGCCCTTGAATTAATGAAGGAGGTTCCCACAGTAATTAATGATGTTGAAGAATTTGTTAGTGGAGATTTTTGTAAGTTCTGTGGAAGATTTTGATGCCATATATATTAATATATGATGAATTTTGGGCCTATTTTAATGCAGTTTTGTGCATTATTTTGTAAGCGAAGTATTTTCCGATGGAGTGTATTGTATTAGTCCTTTGAAAGTTAATCAAGTGAATTTACTGTTATAATTAACAAGAGTATTGAAAGAATTTGAGATAAGATTTTGAATGAAGATTACCGTCACAAATAATTATAATAATTATTAAACATTTATTAAACCAGATTGTGACATAAAATGTATAACTAACCTTCATTGGTCGATTATATTGACACGATTATGAAATTACCAACCGGATGAACATGTGGTTAAATGTATTTCTTAAATTAATAATTTGAATAATTTAAATGTTAATATTGTAAATAATGATGTAAATATCTTTGACAATTAATGTGTAACGAAAGTAATGTTAGAGGCGTGTTTAAATTTTTCCTAATTGTCTTCGACAATATTATAAACAATTTCTAATTGTTATAAATAATTTATGGGCTTTTGTAATAAACATTTAAGAGTTTGTTTTATACTCTAAACAACGCTTATTAAACATTTGAATGCTAATTAAACGGGGACAGTACCTTCTACAAGGCCACGGCCGCCTTCTTCCCTCTTCCTTGTCTATCCATCCTAACCATCCCTTACCTTCCCTCATAAGGTCCCTGTTCGATTTGCAGGTGAGGCCGCCTGGGCGAGGTGCCAATCACACCTCACCAGTTGTATCCCTTCCGATTCGATGTTCCCAGCTCTAGGACACTGCCCGTAGAGGTGGTAGTGGTGAGTTCCCTCACTGAGTCCTTGGGTTCCACCAACCTGGAGGGTAAACGACTAATATATATATATATATAATGTTTTATTTTAATTTGCAAATTTGTTTTATTTTATTGTTTAATTTTAATGTTCTTGATTATATTTACTAGTTGATATTTTATCCAGCACCATAGTTTAAGGAGACAGATATAAATATTTTCCTTTCAGAAATATTACATCTACAAGAATCTTTGTTGTAATTTGGCTGAAAGTTTCAACTAAGTTATTAAGCACATTTTATAGTAACCTACAAACTAGGATATAAAGGGTTAAAACAATATATATATATATATATAGATAGATAGATAGTTTTATTTTGTCTGGCAAGATTACGACCATTGGGCCCTCTGTTCCATCTAACCAGATTTTACAATTAATTCACTATTACATTATTTGCAGAACTTAACAATGGTACTTAAATCTAACAGGAATACATTTCAGATCCGATCACAATACATATAATGGCAAGTAAGCATGGCGTAGGAAAAATTATTGTAATTAGTTAATTATTGCTAAAGTAAGAAAATAATAGGGAAATACAAACACTAATAAAACAGATTGCAAATAGTTTCGAAGGAATTAAAGAGATTGTTACTATGGTGTATCAAAAGAGCAATCAGTATGGTCTTGACCTCAACATTAAGAAAACAAAATATATGATAATATCGCGAAAACCTGCATTGTCACAAGACCTTTTAGTCGATGGACATCAGATTGAGCAAGTCAAGAGTTTGGTTTATTTAGGACAGAATATTAATGAGAATTAGGATCCTTTGGTTGAAATAAGATGCCGTATAGAGAAGACTAGATCCATCTTTATGGCAATGAAACAACTACTATGCTGTTGAGATCTCAGTATGACGCTTAAGAAAAGAATTGTGAAGTGTTATGTTTTCGCCACCCTTCTTTATGGTGTTGAAGCTTGGACCTTGTCCGTAGCTACAGAAAAGAAGATTCGAGCTTTTGAAATGTGGTTATACCGGCGGATTCTTAAAATCTGGTGGACAGAACATGTGGAGTAATGCCGAGGTTCTTCAGCGTGTGAGCAGCCAACCTGAGCTGTTAAACACAATTAAGAAGAGGAAATTGGAATACTTGGGACACATGATGAGGAATCCCAAATACCGTCTGCTCCAAGTTATACTTCAGGTTAAAATTGAAGGTCAGCGTGGACGGGGAAGGAGACGAATAACTTGGATGGATAATTTAGCGCTGTCTTCCGCGGAACTCTTCAGGATTGAACAGGATAAGAAGGTGTTAGCCATGGCGGTAGCCAACGTCTGTATCGGATGAGGCAGAAGAAGAAGAAGAAGAAGAAGAAGAAGAATAAAACAGAAACTAATGATGATGTGATGTTGATGATGATGATGATGATAAGCATCATGGCTGAGTTATTACTATAATAATGATTTTGCAATGCGCATTTAAAAGGATGTAAGAAATTATTTGGGTATCTAAACAGAAAATAAATAAAATGTAAATTAGAAAAACGAATATAACTCAGCATAAGGATTCAAATATTTGACGTGTTGAGTTCAGCTTTCATTTCTTTTGTGATATGTACAGCTGGCATTGCTGCCTGAAGTTGGACGGGGTTACTCCTCTGGCAGAGCGCGGCAGGTTGTTCCACAGTCGTGCAGTACTACGAAGGAGTTAGTGGCGCAATTTATTCTGACTGTTTGGTCTCTGAACTCCCCTCCTCAGTCCTTGTAGGGTTAATGGCCAAAATTTTCAAATACAGACGCCAAGGATATTGAAATGTTGAAAAGTCGAAGAAAAAAGTGACAGTCAGTCTGAAAGACTAGACTTTGTATCATTTTAAATGCTACAAATGCTGAAAAATGCTAGAAAGGCTGGAGGCTTCTCGCTTCGATCGAACCAAAGACTCTTGACATGTTAGAAAATGATCTGCATAATACTTATCTTGCTTATCTTGTTTCAAATTACTCGCGAAGGGCAAGTGCAAACCAAGGGCAAAGCAAGGTCCAGCGCGGAGAATGCCGCACGCTCACCAGAGCGCGCGGGGACTTGCCCCTTCCATCCAGTCTAAAAACACTAATAGTGGGCGATGTATTGAAGATAGAGATATGCTCTCACGGACTTTTTTGTAGAACTTTTCATGCTGACAAATTCCTATGCTCGTAGTATATTGATATTTTTAACGGTTTGCCCAGCGTAAGCTTAAGAAGCGCACGGACGCCAAGTTTGTTTTCGAGGAAATCGTTACTGCTTGGCTTCCTTTGAACATAGTACTTAAATTATTTTCTACAGAATCTTTCCTCGAGATATCCTTTACAGAATGGTGAAAACCGCATCAAAATCCATCCAGTGATTCTCGAGATTACCCGTGACATCCAAGAATCGGGGATTTTTGTCTTATACTAAAGGAGTAGAGATAGTCGGGGTACACATGCACCGAGCGGTACTATGACGTCACTCACATCAGTGCATCTGTCCGTCCGTCACCGTAATGTAACGCCAGACCCCAGCGTAACGACGAAGTCGACAAGATCATTTAAAATGATAAAATAAAAGAAACCAAGTCCGTGCGCCCTTCAGCTTAGTCGATATTTAACATAACGAGACTTCCTTTCTTGTGTTTCAGATTCCGTCGCCTGCGAGGTCCATTCAGCGCATTTATTGTGAACCTTGCTGTGGCGGATTTGATCACATCTCTGCTGCACGGCATGGCAGCGGCATCTTCTATCCAGGGCCAGTGGCTCTTCGGCAGTATCGGTGAGTAGGGATGCGATAAAACTTAGCAATTTACTAGGTTTGTGCCGTGTCTTGTGTGGGATTTCGCCTTGGACACCACGCTGGCTCATCAGCGGGCTACTGGTATCCCCGCCCGGACCCTCACAGGAGTATCGATCTGCGCACTACCTCCCTTAATATAAAGCGCACCGCGCACTTTCGTATTGGGAGGTTATGGCTGCTTGAGCTTTCAGTTCTCGCAATAAATTGGGAATTATAATTCAATAGGCAATGAAGGAAATTGGAGAAAAATTTAAAGTGGGAGTGAAGAATCAAGGAGAAATAATTTCAACTTCGAGATTTGCCGATGACATAGTCATCTTGGCCAACAAGCCTGAAGATTTGAATGAGTTTTTGAATGGTATGGACTCCGTCTCGAGGAAAGAATTCATGATGAAAATTAATAAATGTAAAACAAAAATACAGGAATGCAGCCGAAATAAATCAGAAACCTCTATGAATATCAAATTGGCAGGTGAAAAACTAAAGGAAGTCGGAGATTTCTGTTACTTAGGAAGCAAAATAACCAGTGATGGACGAAGCAAAGAGGATATAAAAAGTAGGTTATCTCAGGCAAGTAAAGCATTTCTTCAGAAAAGGAATCTGTTGACATCGAATATAGATTTAGGTATTAGGAAGTCATTTTTGAAGGCCTTTGTCTGGAGCGTGGTGCTCTATGGAAGTGAAACTTGGACTATTGGTGCAGCAGAAAAGAGGATAATTGAAGCGTTTAAAATGTGGTGTTACAGGAGAATGATGAAGATCAGATGGGTAGATAAGGTTACAAACGAAGAGGTATTAAGGTTCGTGGGAGAGGAGAGATGTTTCTGGCGACTACTAATGAAGAGAAGAGATAGGTTGGTAGGACACATACTAAGACACCCAGGAATAGCAAGCTTAATTATGGAAGGAAGGGTCGAGGACAAGAACAGTAGGGGTAGACCAAGGTTAGAATAAGTTAAACTGGTTGCCTCGGAAGTAGAGTGTGGTATCTATGTAGAGATGAAACGTTTAGTTCAGGACAGGGAGGCATTGAGGACTGCAACAAACCAGTCAAAAGACTGAGGTCTCAAACAACAACATAATTCTGGATTATCAGACTTATCCTACACACACCCAAGTAAACGAGGTTGATGAGTAATATGTCCCAACTCCCTAAATGAAAAAAAAAAAACATCAACAATAAGCATTTTACATTTTTAATTATTCTCTGTATAAAATAAACCCCAACATATTTCCAGTTTCCCAATAAACCTTCACTCGGTGAGTCACCCTTCCCGCCAAAGCTGTTCGGTTGCCATGGCGACGCGGAGCGAATGACGTCAGCCACACGTCATTTAGAGGTACTGTTCCGCGCCAACAGATCCTCATTCTTTAGATTGAAAAGGGGGAAAGCGTGAAATGATTACTTAAATAAAGTACGGAGTGAAATACTGAGCGAGGTTAAAACGCCACCCATTCAAATTCTTTATACACCACATACCTTCTGTAAATAAACCGTGACGTAGATAAGTTTTCCCAAACAGCAATACACGCCATCAGCATTTAAAACTAATGCCCGACTGGGTCAGGGAATGGAATGAATGAAGCCCCCATCTATCGGCGAGGATATGAACTGTGCCGGCTGCCGAAGCCTGTCGCACTCCTCTGAGGCAATGATTAAATGAATGACAGATAAAATGAAATGATAGTGGAGAGTGTTACTGGAATGAAATGTTGAGAGGGAAAACCGGAGTACCCGGAGAAAAACCTGCCTGCCTCCGTTTTTTCCAGCACAGATCTCACATGGAGTGACCGGGATTTGAACCATGGACCCAGTGGTGAGAGGTCGGCGTGCTGCCGCCTAAGCCACGGAGGCTTCCATTTAAAACTAACAATAATAATAATAATAATAATAATAATAATAATAATAATAATAATAATAATAATAATAATATTGATCAGGCGCGGTTCTAGAGTTTGGCTTTGGGGGAGGGTGTCATAGAATCGATTTTTTAAAGAAAAATGTTATCACTAAAAATGCAAACACAAAATAACCAAACGTACAAAGCCAGACTAACTTTTTTGCAACCTACATGGATAGAAATTTGATGCGTTCAGCGCACCAAAAATATTCGTACAAATTGCAACGGCGTGTTTTGCGACTTTTACGTCGAGCTTCGAGAAAAGTATCAAGGTTCGTTACAGTTTCGGCAAGTCGAGTTGGTACCGACAAAGGGAGAAAGTCACAGCTTAAATTGCCAACCAAGCTTGCTTGGACGTCGGGAAAATAATTTGGTGCGAAAAAAAGCCCCAAATTCCTATCCGTGCATTGCTGCACATTTATCGTGACATCACTATAGACATCGATTCGGTAATCACAAGGTTTGCTAAACAAAATAGACGAGTTGATTTCGTTATATAAATAATCGTTTTTATATAACAGGTATGAAGTTGTAAATATGTACAGTTGTAACAGAACACAATGATTGCAATAAAGATATTTTCAGTATTGAATAAAATGATAAAAACTGTTTTTCAGTTAAAATTTGTTAAGTTTTATTTGTCTGGTTATTGTGTTTTCTTTTTTTGAGTTTGCAAAAAAAAATGGTCTCCGTTAAGGGGGGGGGGTCATGACCCCCGTGACCCCTCCCCTTGAATCCGCGCCTGATATTGACAATAAACGATCAACGTCCATCAATGCCAAGATACCGGGTGAGTTAGCCGTGGTCGTTACGGCATGACTGCTGGCAGTCGCTCACATCCGGGAGGCGAGGAGGTTCGAATCCCCCCCGCCGGCAACCTTGAAGATGGTCTTCTGTGGTTTTCCATCTTCCTTCTAGGCAAATGCCGGGGTTGGTCCCTAACTATAGGCCACAGCCGCTACCTTCCAACTCCTCGACCTTCCATTCCAACTTCCCTCCCCAACGGTACTTGTAGCTCACCCATTGGGTGTCCGTCTCGAAGTAGCTACAAAACTGGCGAGCCGAACATGTCCTCGGACACTCCCAGCACTAAAAGCCATACGCTAAAAAAAATGCCAAGATTAGGCATTATTGTTTAGTTGTTCGTCCAGAAGCTCTGCACGCAGCAGATTGCCTTGCAATGAATAACAAAGGTTTAGTTGAAAAGTTAGAGGCCAAAGAATAAAACGTCCTAAGAAAGATCCTAGGACCAGTCAGAGAAAATGGAGAGTTCAGGAGGTGACATAACAACGAACTCTACATACGTGTGGAAAGGATAACGGACTTGATGCGAAAAGGGAGAATTAGTTTCAATGGCCACATAACACGCATGAGCTCACAGAGACTGACCAACCGCATATTTTCCTACTTTGTAGGCAAGAAAACCAAAGGACCATGGTTCTCTGAGATCGAAAAAGATCTTATAGAAGTAGGGATTTCGCTTGAGGACATTCAAGAACGTCTTCCTCTCCAGAAAAAAAAATCTTAGAGCACACCAGCGATTCCAAGAAAAGCCACAACTGAGAACGGGCAAGAAGTGGACGGCTGAGAGAAAGGAGGCGCACAGGAAACGAATGAAGGACTACTGGGAAAAGATTAAAGCTCAAAGACGGAAACAGTTGAAGTTACGAGGTCCATTGCTGGACGAAACGAAGGAGACGAAGAAGAAGAAGAAGAAGAAGAGGAGAGTCTAATCAGAACAGGATTTCAATTGAAGGTTGATGAATTCAAAGGGTGTCAGGAAAAACAAAGCTTAATCACCTAGCTCATCTGGTCTGATGACAGAAGGAGGAGATTCAGTGAACATATGAAAACAAATCTGGCATGAGAAACAGAGATTGGCAAGTCGGCCGATTGCTTACCACGGTCCACAGTGGACAAAAATCGACAGAAGAAGAAGAAGAAGTCTAATCTAATAATAAAAATAATTATAATAATAGACTAACAGCAAGAAACAAACATATTGGAATGCCGCCGAAATAAATCAGAAACCTCTATGGACACCAAATTGGCAGGCGAGAAGCTAAAGGAAGTAGGAAACTTCTGTTTAGGGGCAGATGACCTCGTAGTTCCGCCCCTTAAAACAACAATAACTAACTAACTGGACTTCTGTTACTTAGGAAGCAAAATAACCAGTGATGAACGAAGCAAAGAGGATATAAAAAGTAGGTTGGCCCAGGCAAGGTAAGCATTTCTGCAAAAAAGGAATCTGTTGACATCAAATATAGATTTAGGTATTAGGAAGTCATTTTTGAAAGCCTTTGTCTGGAGCGTGGCGCTATATGGGAGTGAAACTTGGACTATTGGTGCAGCAGAAAACAGGAGAATTAAAGCGTTTGAAATGTGGCGTTACAGGAGAATCATGAAGATCAGATGAGTAGATAGGGTTACAAACGAAGAGGTATTAAGACGAGTGGGAGAGGAGAGATGTTTCTGGCGACTGCTAATGATGAGGTTGGTAGGACACATACTAAGACATCCAGGAATATCATGCTTTGTTAAGGAAGGAAGGGTGGCGGACAAGAACTCTAGGGGTAGACCAAGGTTAGAATATGTTAAACAGATTGCCTCGGATGAGGGTGTGGTAGTTATGTGGAGATGGAACGATTAGCTCAGGACAGGGAGGTATGTATAGCTGCATCAAACCAGTTAAAAGACTGAAGACTCAAACAACAACAGAGGCTCGTAGAAAATGGAACGTTGTGATCCCTAGGAGGATTGACAGTAGTGATAAGCAACTACTGTATGACTAGTCCGGTGATCAAACACAGGCCACCAATTATTTACACTAGTCTAGCCAGCTCGACTGTGTTTGCGCTTGGCTGGACATAGTTGCAGTGACAGCCGAGTATCGTGTTTACTGCGTAAGTTCAAAACACTGCCCCAGGCGTTCCAGTCCCCATACAACATTGGCAATATTCCAATACTGAATGCATTGCTCCAAGGAAGTTTGTACAGCGCAAGGTTTGTCTACACAATGACTTCAAAGTAAGACCTATCTTTTATCTGTAGTACAATGTTCGAATTAGCATACCTGTACAAGTTGGATAATACATGTATAATGAAGAACGTCAAGAAAAAGTTAGGTGAATTGCATGACATCATGATTTGGGGTGGAACAAGAAGAAGTACAGACCAGACTCAATGGATGGAAATCCCAATTCCAGGAACATAACCTATACATCAGCGAGACAGTGGTGATGGCAGTCAACAGTGATGGGCGTCCAGCAAGTGTTAAACCAGGAGACCACCAGATGGAGTGTGTGGACAGTTTTCCTTACCTCGGAACTGTAATCTCCAGTGATAATTTGGTCGGTAAAGAAATTATCAACAGAGTGCAAAAGGGATCAGAATTCTACCAGCAAGTAAGAACATTTCTATGGGATGACATGATTCCAAACTGGTGATGTTTAACAGCCACTTTATACCAATATTGACCTATGGTATTGAAGCATGCAACCTTACAAACAGAGATTTATTTATTTATTTATTTATTTGTGCGCCCCAATAATAGTGCACCTACACAGTAAGATACATTTCCTGATATGTCTGCATTAAGTATTAATATCTTAATGTAATTCTTAAAACTAGGGAGTTCACACAGATCAAAATGCATAGTAGTAAAAAGATAATATAAAAACTAAATCTAAATTTGATCTAATGCCAAATATAAAAACAGGTTTTGAATTTATTACATAATAAACTAAAAGGTAACATTAATAACTAGGGAACAGGTCTATCCACATATATACATTGTTGATTCTGTTATGTGTGATAATTTTATTTCAAGTATGAATTAGAGTGAATGGATTATAATTTCCAAGAACTGTCTGATTGAGAGACAGAAATCTAGTTTCCAGTTTACACGAACCGCATCGTTGTAAATACTGCAAAGCCTCCATACAGGTGAATTTTTATGTGAAGTGGTATTGGTTATATCATTTTTGAATGTTATGGTTGATCTTTTAGTTAAGAGAGGGATGTTGAAATTTAGGTCTGCAAGCATCAGAGATGAAATTACTTAGATCCAGCATCCAGAAGACCAAGATGGACAAGTTAAAGAACGAGGAGGTGAGGAGACAAGCTGGAATAAAGACATCCCTATTAGACCGAGTCAGCACATCTAGACTACGGGGGTACGGGCATGTGATGAGGCTGGAGCCTACAAGATCAGCCAGAATAAATTTGGAAAGGCAGGTGGATGGAAAAGACCTGTAGGAAGACCTAGAACCCGGAGGACGGACATGATCAAGGTTGATCTAGCGACCAGAGGATGGACAGTGGAGGATGTTCTCCATGACAAGTTGTATATGGGCAGGTTGAAGTGGCAGAGGCTCATAAATAGGGCTCGGATTTTTAGGTAAATAAATATTGTTTTATGTAAATACATATCTTAAGCATTTTTTCCATAAATGTACAAATTCCTGCTTTTCACCTATTAGCACATAAAAAGAAATAATATTTACATATTTTAAAATCAGTATGCTAGATCTTTCAGTTTATTGCATTTTTGTTGTTTGTTACTTCAACGGGGCTATATTATCTTCATGCAGAGCGTATGTCAGCTTGGAACTGTGTTATTCTTAACTGGTCGCCCCGTACCACTCACTATGGAAGCCGAGGATTTCCTTCTCCATAGCCACATTGCACCACGTGCTAGACCTCCACCTCCCCCAGCTACCTGGAACCAGTGTTGTGATGGACAACCTGAAGATGTATCTCGTTGTGTATTGTAATGCTTCAGCAGTCAGTGAGACATAGCATTCGTGAGTGCTGCATATTGTTTATAATCACATTAATAAACTAAATTATAATTACATATTTTTAATTTTTTGTCACATATTTCAGGTATTTTTAATACATAAAAATAATTATTTTCCCGATTGTTAGCACTTAAAAATCCGAGCCCTACTCATAAATAGTACCCGAGAAAATGGAACTGTGCAGGGTAGTTCGGAAGTGGGCGTAACCCCCCTTTATTTTCAACATTATGATAGTTATGGTTGAATGTTGGTTACACACAGTTACCTTGAAGTCTTAAGTGTCATTAACATCGGTATGAGCACCATCCTTGTCGTAACACAGCTGAATTCTACGCCATGTTCTCGCAGATGTTTTGCGGAGATACTCCGGAGCCACGAAGGTGACCCCCCAGGGGCTTACATCTATTGGGACGTGGGTTGGCGACCACGGCACCCCAGCTGAGTCCGGCATTGCTTCCACTTACTTGTGCCGGGCTCCTCTCTGTCTTATTTCCTGTCGACCTCACTTGGTCAACTCTTGTTCTCTTCCGACCCCGACGGTAAAAGGGTATCCGAGGCATAGGGAGTCTCTTCTTTTCCCGCCTTAATTGGCCCTTGTCTCATCTTTTCTTTCCTATTGCGAGGGGTCAGCCTTCTGTTTCTTTTCATGTTCTCTCCTGCCTTCTGCTCAAGGCCCTCAAGGAGGCAGGGTGTATGTAACCCTACCACATTTGGTGCACCCTAGATAATGCTACACCCTCAGGGACTCACGGCTGGTGGGTTCGGGAGTTGGCGACCCCGAAGGATTCCTGAGCTGGGTCCGGTTTTCCCCTTTTGTCCCTTATCTGTCGGGTGGACTCTCTCCTCTTTGCCTTTCCTATCTGCCTTTCACGGCTCTCCCTCCTTCCAAGTACCTCAATCCGCTTTCTTCGAGGGTTGAGGGCATTTCTTTTCCTACGCTCCTTAATTTGCCTTATTCTCCTTTAGTTTTCCATTTCTTCTTCTAGTATGTAGGTTAGTAGTTAGTTTTAATTTTAAGTTTGCATTTCATTTCATTTTCATCTTCACGATCACCCAAACCATCAGGGGCCGATAACCTAGATGTTAGGCCCCTTAAAACAACAATTATCATCATCATGGCATCCACGAAGGTGAAGGTGTGTTCCACAGGTGCTCGTAATTCCTGGGCTGGGTGATATCGAGTGTTTCTTACTTGTTGCTTTATGAAACCACAGAGAGCATTGTCTGGTGTGGTCCGATCGGAATTTCTTGGAGGCCAGGCAAGGGGAGCTGGTAAAGATGCAGAACTTCTTCCAATCCACCGGCCAGGAGAGGTCTGATTCAGGTAATTGCGCACGTGAATCGCGAAGTGTGCCTGTGCTCCATCCTGTTGTAAGACAACAGCGTCTTTGATACAACTTGTCTTGCTTGCAATTGTGTCACCAAGCACTCATTAAGCATCTGCTGGTAAGAATGTCCATTAATATTGACTTCGAAGAACAATGGCAGTCACTTCGAATGCTATTCGATAATTTGTTTTATCATTTCAAACGATCTTGTTGACTCCGTCGTTATGGTTGAGTCTAAAGTTATGCGGGATGGAGACGGAAGTGACGTCATGCAGCCGCGCGCGAAGCCTTAGTTAATGGGTAAAGGACGGCGAGTGCGTGACGTCATGCAGCCACCAGGGAAGCCGAAGTTAATGGTTAATGGAGTCTGTTGAAAGAGACCTGGGGCGTCGAGTGACCTAGGGCTTTGAGCGAAGCGAAAAGAATACAGGGTGCCTCCTAAAGAGGTGTGCAGGATGTCAGAGCCAAATACAGGGTGACACTTAACGAAGTGTACAGTATGTTAGATTCAATTCAAATACAGGGAGACCCTTAAAGAGGTTTGCAAGATATCAGATTCAAATAATGGGTTACCCTTAAAGAGTTGTAAAAGATGTCAGACTCAAATTCAGGGTGACCCTTAAAGAGGTTCCCGCGCGGGAAGCCTAAGTTAATGGGTAATGGAGTCTGTTGAAAGAGTTCTGGGGCTTCGAGCGAAGCTAGAAGCCCTCCTGAGCCTTTCTAACATGTGTAGCATTTGTAGCATGCGTCATTTGAAATGGTATAAAGTCTAGTCTTTCAGACTGACTGTAATTTTTATCTTCTATTTTTTTTTTCAATATTTCAATATTTTATTTTCGTCTTCTTCTCCTTCGCGAATGGGTCGCTTAGGACCACGTGAAACCAATACTTCCTAGCCTTCCTGTTGGCCCAGTATTCCTTCATTCGCAACGAGTGGGTCTGTTTCCGCTGCTCTGACCATTGATGTTGTGTAGTCTTCATCTCTTCTTCCTCGAAATCCCGCGTCTGAGTGATTTTCCTGATTTCCTTCCGGTCATGTAAGTTTGGTGATCCTAATTCCTTTACGTCTCCCTCTGTAAATTTATACCAATTTGGTGTAGTAGCCTTGTTCTTTAAGAAAGTATGTATTTTGAGTGTTAGTCTGTTCGGGTCCACTCTTTCTATGTGTCCCATTATAGTTATTTTATATATATATTTTTAATTCTTTTTATTTTTAAAATTTGTATTAAATAATAGTCTATATAGTTTTGTTTTTTTATTTTTTACATTTTTGTTTTTATTTTATTTAGCAACTTTTAGATTCTTTGTTTTTGATTTTAATTTTATTCCTTTTTTAATTTTCAATTTTTTTATTTATATTTTATTAGCTTTATTATTTATGTATTGATTTTTCTAATTTTGGGTCTCCTATGGTATCTAGGAGTTTTTCGGTAAAATCAAAGCCAGAGTCATGATAGATGAAGCATACAATCTGTTCCATTTGAAACATTTTTTTAAAATTCTTATTTGTAATTTCTGAGTGGCGCTTTTAAGGCTGCACGATTCATATACTGTTTGTCTAAAGAATAAGGTGGTGTTCCGATATGAACTGAATAGCCGCTTCCTATGGAGATCAACTCACGGATGAAACAGGAGAACAAACTAATGAAGATGTTAAATATTTACTCTAGTCTTGGGCTGGCTGTACGATAATGGATTATTAATTTTCCTTCCCTTTCAAGACCAACATCGTAGAACAAACACGTTTCTCCAAAAGGAAGTAAAAGGTTTCATTCCTTTTCGTTTCATCTATAACTTGCGTATTCTGGCCTTTTACTTCAAGGCAAGAAATAATTAAGATTATTATTGATTTATTGATTGATTTTATGTTCACGGCTACACTTAGAGCTTAAGAGCTCCTTTACAGTAGCGCCCTACATAAAATAAGATTAGGGCTTATAAAAATAAAACATTTCACTTACATTCACAATATAATCATAGTCTAACAATTATAGTAACAAAAAGATAGTAACAATACAATTATAATAATAATACTAATGATAATGGAAAAATTATATACATAAGAGTGAGAGGGCATACAGACTATCAGCCCGAAAAACAAACACCATATACTGTACAAGAAAAGCTATTAAAGTAGACAGGTTGTGAGTTATTGTCCTTGTGTTATAATTGATTGAACATATGAAATAATTTCAGCGCCTTGCAAATCATTTCTACTCTATTGTCGTACAAAGTAAATGTTGGAAACCTGGCATCGAGTCTTAATAATTTTGCTGACCTCTGTATGTACTGAAGGAGAAAATACTGAGTATCACTAATTTCCTGTGTTCATTGCTGTACCTACCACCTTAACACTTGGAGTGCGGGCGCTGTAATATTATGTTCGAAGGTAACTTTTTTAAACTGCGGCGAGCGTAATATTACGTTGATCGATTTCTCGCGCTTTGTGTTGGAGACGAACGCAATATTACAGCTCTAGCACTCGCGTGTGGGTGCCAGTAAGCATGCAGTTGCACATACTATCACTAGATAGCACCACGTCACTGTTCAGCGGAAGAATATTGATCTGTTCGAAGGCAAGCGATGCAAGTTCAAGTAGGTCAAATCTGTTTTCCTTTCCTTTGTTTTTATTATTCTTTGTGGACAGATTTTTCTCTCGCAAAAACGTTGAGTTTTTTCTATGACTAGTATATATATTTGGGGTTAAAATTCGCTTTACAGGTTCTGAATCTGACGCAACCGAAGAGACAGTTCTCCCTTCTACTTCTGCCAGCGCGCCTGCTCGTTCCAGGACGAGAGCGCGCGCAACAGCTGGTTACGGCTTTCTTTCTTTTTTTTACATTATAGTTTTATTTTCAATCGTGTCGGATTTTTATTAAATTTCTAGTGTAAGGGTTCGGAAATCGAACGGACTTTTCAATTTATTTGTTACTCAAACCACATTCAGTTTGTGCCATTCTGAACATAGCCATAAATTCTGGAAATCAGCCAGCACAGGGGTGAGGAGCAACATTTAAGGCATCAGCAGGGTAAGTGTCAATCACTTGTATGGTGGAAGTAAACAAACACGTCATTTGCCATATTCCTTTCAGATCTCAATCCACGCTCCTTCCTCCTTTGGCTCCTAGCCAACTGTGACCCCTTTCGAACAACATGTAATATCATTTTACGAAGAATCTAGGCAATGCACTGACTTTCGAGATATTGATTCAGTCTGACCGAGCCGGTGTACTTCTTAGAAGATAATAGGCTCCCTCTTGAAATATGACTTACTTGACTGATGTCCTGTGTCCCCTTTCGGAGCAAAGGGCTGCAACAAAGATCCTCCATTGATCTCTTCTCCTGGCAATCTGTTGGAGATCTGCCCAGGATTTGCCTTCTTCCTTCATCTCCTCCTCCAAGCTTCTTTTCCAGGTCACCTTAGGTCTTCCAACATCCAATTTTCGTAACCTGTTTCATGCCAAAGATCGTCGTCTTTTTATTTGTCCGGTTTTACTCTGTTACAGTTTCAGTAACTATGTTCTCTTGGAGGTACGGGTGGAGCTCTGTGTGGATAAAAAAAATTCTATCCGCATCCGCACCGCACGACTTTTATCCGAATCCACTGACATTACAATAATATTTATTTATTTATTGGATAAAGCATAACGTATTAGAGCAACACATTTAGACATTTGAGGAGAAAGTCATTCCCCTAAGCTATGTGTGTCAAGTACTATGTATAAAATGAATGTTATGCAACGAGAATTGCAACCATTTTCACTTCGGAGTGTTAAATAAGCTTAATGACATAATTTGAGATTATCTTAAATCATCTTACATTTGTCATGGAAAAAGGATAACGGAAAAGATATGATATGTCATAAACATCCAGGTGTTAGTAATGATATTCAACAAGTTCTGATTGTATTCTAAAAACTATCCGAAAATTTACTCCAAACATTATCCTCAGCTTATCCACCATCCGCACAGCCATGCAAACTATATCCGCATGGCAAAAAATGTTGCGGATATCCGCGGGTTTATCCGCTGCCTCTCTTATCGTCTGTGCTCACCTTCTGGTTACTTCACGATTTGATGTTCGTCGCTACTGCCTGTGCTTCGGTTGTCAATTTAGATCTCTACAGGGTGTAACCAGACTCACTCCTCCTTTCTCAACCAGGCTTGGGACCACCTATGGTGAAGTTCTCTTGAGATATATTGTTTTAGATCCCTTATTGGGGGGTGGTTGGATCTAAAACGGAAGAGTTATTGTGTTAATTTATAAAGAAGTGCCAAAAAAGGGGGTAGCTTCCCGTAGTCGGGCAAGCTGACCAGTGTAGAGTGTTGTTTAGTGTTAGGATGCTAGGGGTTGCTCTTATAAAAGATCTAGGTGTATTTTAGGGGATGGAACTTAGCGTACAGGTCAACGCGCTGGTCGTCCAGCTGGCTGGTTAGATAATCGACTTGCACGCGTCAGCTATATGGCGCGTGCCGCTCCTGGCAGTCGGGCCACTGCGTGAAATGCAATGCTACCTGAGCTAGCAAGTGCCTGGCTACTGTGTGTCACGTCTAATCGTAACGGAGGATTCAGGAAGGGAGTTAGGGCGTAAAGAAGCGTGTAAACAGTAATGCAGGTGTAATGTACTGACCAAGTATTTATTGGTCAGTAATATGGAATTATGAGTCCCTTTTAAGGGATGTAGTGATGTTACAATGTATGTGTACAAACTTGTGTATACAATTGGTGGGCAAAGGTTACAAAGTACAGGATTCTGAACACTGCTGACTCACCTGATGATAACAGCGATAGCCTCCGGCCGCCGTACTGTAAGACTGGTAATTGAGAGAGGGACTGCCCTAGTTAAGGCCTCCCTTTATAGTCTCCGGCGTTGTGCTGTCAGCATTGTGCTGAATAGATGTCCTAGTTAATTGTGTGTCGCTGTTTGTGGTAGTGATGCAATTATTGGGTAAGCTTTCCAGACTGGCTAGCTGCCCTTGCGTGTTAATAGATGTTGGACTGGGCTTACAGGATTTGCCAGTTAGGGGTAGTTTGAATAGATGATGGGGGGATGGCCTCCAGGGGGTGCAGACCCCTGGGGGTTGTACAAGCCTCTTCCCCTATTTAGTTCGCGTCCCCGCGAACGGGAACGGAACTTGGGGTTGGGGATGTAGATGCAGCAGTTAGTTCTTGAAGTTCTTGAAGCTCTCTCGTATCTTCTGTTGGTGTCGTCCTTCGTCGTCGTGTGGATGTGGTGATGGCGTGTAGATGTGTAGGTGTGAGATCAGCTCGTGTTCAGAGGGGTGGGTTATGGGATAGACATATATACATATAACATTCGACATTGGCATAGACATTACATGAGAAAAAAAATTTGGTATTGACATATTGAAAGTTTGCATTAAAAAAATATAGTTCTGACGGTTATTCGGTACATTGTTGTGCAGGGAGGAAAAAACCCAGGGCTGAACGGATGATTGCGTCGTCCGCCCTATCTTAGGGAAAAAGTGCTCCCTGCAATGAGAAAGAGAGAAGAAATAGACAAAAATGGGTGTTCCAGGGTATAATTTAAGGGAAATATTCAAAGTGCATTTATTGATTTGGGATAAAACGGAACACCCTGACAAATGGGGAAGTTAGAAGAAAGAAAAATGAAAGAAAACGAATCATAGACATTGTATACATTGGTGGTCATGATAATGATAACAGATATGACCTGATAATAATAATAATAATAATCATTACATTTGTAATATTCCTGACGATTTATAAGTAAACATAGTAAACATAGTAATAATGATGAACATAGAAAAAAATAATGGTTG
The DNA here is from genome assembly GCA_946902985.2 of Meconema thalassinum. Taxonomy (NCBI): domain Eukaryota; kingdom Metazoa; phylum Arthropoda; class Insecta; order Orthoptera; family Tettigoniidae; genus Meconema; species Meconema thalassinum. Next base: position 117,707,770 of record OX336395.1, on the reverse strand, counting down.
CCATGTTGGTACCCTGTATGTATAGGTATGTTGGCCACCCCTGTGGAACCTTTCAATTGTATGATATGGCGAGAAAATACAAAATAATTTACAATTTACAATTATCAACTATCATATATACCTTGTAGAGCTCTGTTACATGGCCAGTTATTGTATACCTCTTATTCTTTGTGCGCACCTTACCATCATGCCTCGACTACCGCTCTTTATTCGGCCGTTCCTGGTGCGGTTTAGTGGCTAGTCCACTATTCCCTCCTTGTACTTATTATATAACCTCGTGGTTTTCCGTCGTGGGTCAGAATTCCACCTTAGGGTCGAAGGTTCGGCACTTACAACCTCCGTGTCGCCCTTCGAGCCTGAAGTAACGCTTCATTTGCGTATGCTGAATGTGTTTGCGTTCAGCGATGTTCATCATCCCACGTATGCTGTCCACCGCTGACCGCTGACGTTGTCACCTTTAAGGGTGCAACTAAAATCGATGAGTAGTGTGTTTGTGTGTGACATAGATGAAGGTGTGTGTATTTTGGTGTGGGTAATATATTTACAACAGACATATTCATGCTCCTAGCTATCTGTAAATCAAAAAATGTATCAATGTAAAAATGTTCATCTCTTCGTTGCTCCGTGGTCTTCCTGTGTGGGTGAAAGTGGATTAATCATTAATAAGACATTACAATACATTGCAATGCATTACATGTATATATATAACACTTCATTGGTAGCGCTTAATTTGTAAAACTAAGTGTGGCGCCACTGAAGTCTAACTTAATCTAGGTGGGCCTAGGTTGGTCTATTTTAGCCTAGTGTTGTCGGGCTTACCCTGGTAACGGATTTTTAGCCACCAGGTGCCGAGCGGCTTAATCTTAATCCTATTTATATTAATATGTTGCCGGGCTTACCCTACACGGTGCCGTAATGTCGTTTCTTAATGTGTTGTCGGTCTTACCCCGGTAGCGGAATTTTGGATACCGGATGCCGATATATTCTAGCTTAATCTAAAAAACATTTGCCTTAATTGTAAAACTATACTGTATATACAAGCCGAGTAGACCTTATTCTAAAGCCGAAATGTGCTGTGCCCAGTTTTAGCAACAGCGCTGGTTGAGTTTGCTTACATCTAAGTGACCTTAAAAATGGCACTGTAACTTAAATACTAAAATTTAGATGGAGGCTCGTCCGTCCGATTTCTCTCGCGGGGGCCCTTGTAGTACATTGTTGAGACCGGAACCCAACAATGCCTCGTAGTCCCCTCCATTTTAATCCTAATGTCGACGTTTATCAACTAGTATTAACCTAGTCGCAGGCGGCTTACGGTGCCCCTGAGCAAACCGTTTCGCCCGCTGTACTTATCAGCTCTTCACCTTTGCCTTTGCGTGTGTAGTCGTAGTTGGGTCGCCCACTTAACCCCTGTGGGTTGCTCGCTATGCTACCTATTTAATGCCCTTAGGCTGCCCGATGCGTCGCCATTTATGTGGGCATTGGACATCGTCCAATGGCATAATGTTATCTTCGCCTTCATTGGCAATCGTAGTCTGCTTTTCGCAGTAATATTTCTCTTCGCCTTTATCGGCCACAGTAGTATGCTTTTCGCAATAATATTTCTCTTCGCCTTTATCGGCCGCAGTAGTATGCTTTTCGCAATAATATTTCACTCCAGCGCACAGGAGTCTTGCTTCCCGCTATAGAAGCCCTACTTACTTAATTTTAGCTAGAAGTCTAGTCATAATGGGGTCGTCTCTAGGGTCATCCCCTGAGTCCGGCACGGAGTGAGCTATTTCTCCCACCATCCTCAGAAAGACTTCCCTGCAGGTCTTGGCTTCGACGACCGTGGCACATAGTGGGTGTAACTGTCTCCGACAAGGGGGATAGGCTAGATGCACCTCTAGATCTTGACGTTTGCCCGTGCCAGATCCCGAATGCTTCAACCTTACGTGGTTCGTCTGTTCGGTCTGGTCGGTATGTTAAGTTATTGAGCCAACTGGTGTAAGGGTCACCATCACCTTCCCCAGCTCTGCTCCAGTGTGGTGCCTCTTGCCTTCGGCTTGTGCCGCTATCACCAATCAGAGTGTTTCAGATTCATTTTCATGTAAAAAAAAAAATATGGGCGTAACCTTTGTAAATAAGTTATTTTGTGTAAAATGTAAAATATTTCAAGTGTTGTGGGGTTGTAGAGCTTCTAAGTGCATAGACTACTTCAGGTCTACTATTGATACGTCGGCTGTCCAGCGATAATGCTCCGTTACCCTTCATGGAGGTGTTAGTAGGGTCTATGATGTCATGTACCCTGTTATTAGGATCTGGGGGTAGTTATTTGTAGAGTGGGCTGAAAGCATGGTAGAAAGAGGTTGTGCATCTTTGGGCTCAAATAAATGGTGGCCTTGAGCCGGTAATGCTACTAGGATTGCTCTTACAATGAGTGGACTGGGGCAGGTAATTCCCAGGATTGCAAAAATATAAAAATTCCATGCAGGTTTAATAGTAATAGCCCTTGGTAAATGGATGGGATACTCGTGCAGGTATCTGGATATGAGGCATCTGCACTCATGTACGGATAGATGTAGGGTGAGGCGTAATAATAATATATCCCTGTCATGCGGGAGTATTTAATTAACAAAAATGGTTAATATCTGATTGTGGCCTCATCTCTCATTTGGAGATGCGCATTATGCTCAATTGATGTTTGCCGACCCACCCCTAATACTCAGGTGGTAGCATCGAGAGCCAAGGCGTAGTAAGCCTTCTCTTTAAACGCATGAAGTCTATCAACCCCTGTGTATACTTTGTAATGTAGTGTAGCTGTTTTGATCGTGTTCATGTGTCTGCGTTGGTTATATTGGACGTGAGAAGGTTATTAGAAAGGAGTAAGGTATTCAAAATGGTAGCCTTTAGGTGGTATGTCGGTAATCCCTCTGGGATTATCCACCTATGCCTCAGTCATTCTCCCTTTGACCATGTCTGCTCGCTATCCGCTTCTTGGGATAGTAAAGCGTCGTGACGCTGTGACGTCCCTACTTAATCTGGTCTGCCATCTGTAGTGTGAATGTGGCCAGTGGTCATAGTGCGACTGGCCATGCCCTAATCGCCTGGAATGATTTTTGAAAACTGAAATCCAGAATGGAAGTTATTAGGGGGGAGGTCTTGTTTCCTCAGAGCCCCTGTCCGTGTTCGCTCCTGATTAGTGAGCGCGTGTGTGTGTGACTATGTTCCGCTACACCACGCGGACGGTTGGTCTGTTACAGGCTAAGTCGTAATGTGTATCGCGTGTATGGGCAGGAGGTGCCCGTGGCCTGTCAACGTCTTTGAGAACGTGCTCCTATGGGCCCAAGATAAGTTCCGATCTGTCACGTCTGTCCATTTGCTAAATGTTTTTGCAGTGTTAAAAAAGTATGGTATTATGATTGTTTTGCGTTTGTAATTTCACGGTCACTGCCGATACAACAATTTGCAATGCGCAAATGAAAGTACGCATACCTGTGAAGAGTTTGTGTGTTTTTGAATTCTCCTCGTAGTGTAATTTGGGGAGTTGTATGATTCTAAACTCGGCGTGAATGAACGCGTATTTCTCAGGTTCGTCTGTAGTGCTCCCAGTCAGTCTGTGCCAGCAAAGGCCGCCCACGGCGAGTGAGCTATCGCTGACGCGATAGTCTCGAGTTTCACTCACGTGTGCGTTATCTTGTTAGTTGCTTGCCAATGCTGCGTGTCTGTATGTTTGTGCCTCTTAGCCCGAGTGCCAACTCTGTAATTGCGAGTGCGGCCTTCCGTCATGCAAAAGAACCTCTCACTAACTACATTCGTGTCCCCAAGTTTTGTGTTAACTGTATCGTGGGTCGAATGTGTCCCTATCCATTGTACAAAATGTCGTTATATACGAGTGTCTCCGGGCCGCTAGTCGCGTGTTTGGTGACTATGTGCCGGAGGCGATTTTGTTGTTTCTCATTTATGAACATTTGTTAGTGAAACTGTCCCAATCTATTTTAGCTTCCTACGTTTCTATCCTGCAACTGGATAGCTACCCGACCTGCCATTCCTGGTATTCAGAAGGTTGCGGGTTTTGAGACCGTCTTTACCCAGAGTAATTGTTTCTTGTGCTATTCAGGTTGTGTCTCCGGGACAGTTCTGGTGAGTGTTAGGATCGTATCCCGGTGCGGTCAGTGAGGTCCGAAGGCTATTTCTTGGCCTTCTTTCCACGTCTGCCAGCGGGATCATTTCCTTTTCTTTTAGTAGTGTGCCTGTCATGTGGCAATGTAAATTGCTTGTATGACTTCCAAAAATATGTAGGGTTTCCCAAAGTCTGGGATTTTCACCCTATGGTGTGTTTGCGTTTAGCTTGCGTGTTATTATGGAGGTGAGAAAAAAAGTCATGTTATAGGCAGTGTAACGTGTCACGTACGCCTATGGATGCAATATATACAGTTCAACTTGGCCAATTTTTCCTTCATCGGGCCTAATGACTGAGGCAGAGAGAAAAAAAAATGAGCTATGCCCCGCTCCGTATTAAGAGAGCACTTTGAAAAGGTATAAAAATATATTGTATCTCGTCTGCACCCTGCTTTATGCTGATTAAAGCGGGTTGCCCGACGACGATAGTCTGTCAAAATTGTGTCGTAAACACTATGAAAAATGTTTAAAAATGGTAAGTGGGACCTGAGCGTGCTATCCACCTAGTTGGTGACGTTAGTACTATAGTAATCTAGTTACGTCTCAGGGAAATCTACAACTTTTGAAAAATAGTTTGAGATTTTTAATTCTTGCTACAATCAGGGCTCTCGCCCGCCACAAGGGAATCTATCAAACTGTGGGACCGGATCATAGAACATTTAGTCATTTCCACCTAGAAAGACCCGCTTAAGCTCTATGCTGTGATTTGATGCTTAAGCTGTGTTCGGAATATCTCTTTCCGGCCTTAAGCCGCGTGGCTCACCTGATGGGCTTCCACTTGGCTTTGGATATTAGAAACTTTACGCTATCCGAGTTATAATATGGACCACTATGTTCAGTAACCATTGATGGCCTGAGAAAAAAAAATGCTAGGGGTCCACAATAAAAATCAAGAAGAATTTAGACTTATACACCTTTGGTTTAGCCATGTTGTACTGCATATAGATGCAAAAAAAAATGTGCCGTTTACATTAGTGAGTCTTTATGTGTTTATTGGCGTATTTCTCCCGTGTAAACGAGCTTATGTGTGTCCCTAATATAGGTGCAAGTGTTATTAGTATATTTCTGTGTCCCTGGTGGAAGTCGTTATTGTCGTCCGAGCGTCCGTGCTCTGGAAGACTCTGAAGACTTCCGCCCTGTTACGAGATTAGAGGCCCCTGAAATCCACTGAGGTGCTCCTTTGCTATTTTCCGGCGGAATTTCTAGCAAAGTAAGCCTGGGCCTACTTCCACCGTAGCGCGTGTCTGTAGGTTTGAGTGTGCCTGTATTCGAGGGCCTAATTGCGCTCTGCGCTACCCTAGTAGAGTTTACGGGGGTGTGTGTATTTTTGACTGCGTGGTTTTGTGGGGTAGGTGATAACACCTTTCCTGTACCCCGTGTACCGTGTGTGAGTGCGTGGTCACAATGTGCAGGCGTGTATCGTGTATCCTGAGGGCCTGAATGCAACACCCTCTTATGCGTTCGCACCTGGGGTACGAATGCCGGTGTTCGCCTCCGTACTGGCAAACTTGCCCTTTGAACTGGCGGTAAAGGCCGCTTGATGGCTTGTGTCTGCCCTAGCAATGTGGTGGCGAGTAGCCTGACCGCTTTCTGGCCTGTGGCCACGGTAGACTCCTGCCATTGTGTTTGCCTATCTGTGTGGGTGTGTGTAGGCTCAATGTGCTGTAGGGCGGGCTCTACGTCCTCAGCCCATGACGTGGTTACCTCCCGTTGTCTCCCTGTCATACTATGTGTGTCTGAGGGTCCTGGCTTCAACTCCCTCTCGTTCGTCCGTTGCGAGGGGGTTGGCCTAGGGTCTGCTGCTCGGTTTGGCAAAATTGCCTTCCGAACCGGAGCTAAGGGATGTGTATTGGTGTAAGCTTGTCCCCGCAGTGTATTGGAGTCTAACCTGGCCGTCTTCTGGACTGTGGCCATGGTGACCTCCTTCCCATGTGTGGCAGTACATGGCGAGAGGGACATCCTCGCAAATTGTCGAGTCAGCGTATCCACGCTTATGCCCTCTCTCGGCTGGGCTGGTGGCCCTGCCATGTACTCGAAAATGGCCTTGTTGTTCTGGAGTTCGCGGTACTCGTCCCAAATTTGCGTGTACTGACCGTTGAGGCTCATGGCCTGCTCAGCGACTTTTGTGCCATTGGTCCCTATGCGTCGGTGTTCCCTGATAAGTGTTTCCCATTGCTGGAACATGAACTCGTGTCGGCAGTGTAATTGCCAGTGTGCTTTAATGATCTGTGTACGGAGGGTGGGGATTTTCGCCCGAATCTTGCGATTCTTAGCGCTGCGGATTGGCCGGACAAGGGCTCTTATGATCCGCATGTACTGGGCGTGCAGGAGCTGCTGAAACCTTCTGAGGTAGTCCTGCCTAGTTTCAAAAACTCTGTGCCAGGCAATTAATTCCTGGTACTCCCCAATGCTCCTCAGCACAGCTAGGCGGTATAGAGGGGCCATGCTAAATGAAGTGTATGCGTCTAAAGAAAAACTGTGCGTGTTTGTCAATGTATCCTGTGTCTCTCTGATTCTTTCTGGGGGCTGGGGGGTTGGTTTGGGAGAAAAAATTCCCTGTGTAGCTAGCGCAAAGCAAAAAAAAATTGCTTTCTGTCTGAGAGAAAAAAATTCACAATTTCGCTTGGCTATATGCGGTACGGGCCGTTTTGACCACGAAAACTCGTTGTATGAGTCCTATTTTACTGTGCGTGGTACCCGGCCTCCACCATCTGTTTTAGATCCCTTATTGGGGGGGGGGGGGGGGGGGTTGGATCTAAAACGGAAGAGTTATTGTGTTAATTTATAAAGAAGTGCCAAAAAAGGGGGTAGCTTCCCGTAGTCGGGCAAGCTGACCAGTGTAGAGTGTTGTTTAGTGTTAGGATGCTAGGGGTTGCTCTTATAAAAGATCTAGTTGTATTTTAGGGGATGGAACTTAGCGTACAGGTCAACGCGCTGGTCGTCCAGCTGGCTGGTTAGATAATCGACTTGCACGCGTCAGCTATATGGCGCGTGCCGCTCCTGGCAGTCGGGCCACTGCGTGAAATGCAATGCTACCTGAGCTAGCAAGTGCCTGGCTACTGTGTCACGTCTAATCGTAACGGAGGATTCAGGAAGGGAGTTAGGGCGTAAAGAAGCGTGTAAACAGTAATGCAGGTGTAATGTACTGACCAAGTATTTATTGGTCAGTAATATGGAATTATGAGTCCCTTTTAAGGGATGTAGTGATGTTACAATGTATGTGTACAAACTTGTGTATACAATTGGTGGGCAAAGGTTACAAAGTACAGGATTCTGAACACTGCTGACTCACCTGATGATAACAGCGATAGCCTCCGGCCGCCGTACTGTAAGACTGGTAATTGAGAGAGGGACTGCCCTAGTTAAGGCCTCCCTTTATAGTCTCCGGCGTTGTGCTGTCAGCATTGTGCTGAATAGATGTCCTAGTTAATTGTGTGTCGCTGTTTGTGGTAGTGATGCAATTATTGGGTAAGCTTTCCAGACTGGCTAGCTGCCCTTGCGTGTTAATAGATGTTGGACTGGGCTTACAGGATTTGCCAGTTAGGGGTAGTTTGAATAGATGATGGAGGGATGGCCTCCAGGGGGTGCAGGCCCCTGGGGGTTGTACAATATCGACTAAAATATATCTTCCGGCATGGTCTACATGAGGTGAAAGTTCGAGATCTATTCATTGTAGCCAATAGCTGTAATTGCACAGAAAACATGGAGATATACTCAAATTGAGTCAATAAAAATGTTCAGCTCAAATACATTACACTCATCAGGAGCGGATGCAGAATTTCTTATTGTATGGGGGGGCTGGGTCCGTGAATGTAACTCGAGCAGCAGGCATATATTTACAATCATGATCCAAGATGGATTGTTGGTTTAAGTGTACCACGATACGTACGTGTTTAGGGTAATCTTTTAGTGTAGTCGATGACGTCATGGATGACGTACGAACGTTGATGTTCGCCTGTTTGATGTTGGGCCTTGATTTGTCGCCATATTACTCAGCAGCTGTATGAGGTTTCAACCTGTTCTTCGTCACATGCGGATTCAGTCTCATGGGGGTCCATTGATGCTCATGTCCGTAGGTTTCACCAGAAAGTACCCTACACGTGATCCCTGGCTGGTGCTAAGCGAGCAGCAGCGAACAGGCGGTCGGACACATCTCTCTCCTCTGGTCAAGATACAATAATGAACATGGACTATAACTAGGACCCTGATTTCTGGTAATGTAAGAGGCTTCAAAGCGGTGAAATAAAATGTTCAAAGCGGTGAAATGAAAAAGTGAGGTGTGAGTGTGATTAATAACTATGTGTACGGTGCACGGTTTTTGTTATATATAGAACACTATGGAAACAGTTGGAGGAATAACAATTTATTCTAGTTAATATTTTCGAAAGAACTAAAACTCGAATTAATTATATTTTCTCTGTTTAATACCTAACCTAACATTTACTTCAACAGATATCCTCCAGGACTACATGAAACTTGTGCTGTTTCCAAAGTACAAGCAGAGCATTGTTTTCGTAATTTCAGTACTTTAACCAACTTCTCTTTTTCGTATCTTATGAGACATTAAATATTTAAGATTTCTTATTTTCTATCGAACGGCTGATTGTGGAACAATTTCAATTAACTTTAAAGTAAATAGTTTAAAAAATCCTATTACCAGCATTTCGTTGGTATTTAGCATTTTAGGGTGAAAATAACACACTTCGCAAAATAACTTCATTTAACGATATTTCGCGGCTTCAATATTAAAATCAAATGGCATATTTGGGGTAAATATATAGTTGTGATGACTGACATATATGTTTTCTGAAATATTTCGCGGATATCGTTTTAACCAAAAATTCGGGACTCTAAATATAACCAAAGAACCGCCAGTAACAACGCCGTCAGAAATTCATCAATTTAAATAGTTGCTTCTGTTTGGCTTTTTAAAGCAGCAATACGCCCAACTAGTACATACCTATACAGTATATTACTAAAGTTTGGAACACTTTTCTCAAGAACTACTTAAGTTCGGGCCGGATATATTGTAATGTGTTGGTAACCATAACGTTTTATACAATGAACGGAAGTATATATAAAATAATCAATGTTTTCAATTTAAAATTAAGAAACCATATCTTTTTAGAGGAAAGAATATTTTCTAAGTTTGTTAATTTTTAAACGGCCCAAAATAATTTTTCTAGAAAAACCAATCCGTTCATTTTGTCAAGTCACATGTTATTTACATTCCAGGATAGGAATAAGTATCCTTGACAAGAAAGTTTCAAGAAAAGTGTACCAAACTTGAGAAATGTATATAGTAGAATTGTTTTCTTTGACCTTGGTTTTTGAGCTCCCTGTACAAAATCAGACAATAATATTTCATTTCTATTGTTAGCAGGTGGCTTAGAAAGGTTGGATCTTTGTTTAGTGTAAAATTAACAAGTATTGACCAAACGGAAATAACAGTAATTTGTTTTCAAAATTTCCTCATTTAATTGAGCCATTGTCACAACCTAGTTCCCTTAAAGTTAGGGACCATCCCGGCATTTGCCTGGAGTAGAAGTAAGGAACCCACGGAAAACCACTTCTAGGAGGGTGAAGGGTATAATTACGCAATCTGCTTTTATTAATTAAAGTTTTATTGCGCACAAATTGTGCAAAATTATAAATAATAAATCCGCCATTGTAAAGATTAATCGGTTGTCTGAGATGACAGAGAAAGTAGGTTTAGAGATTTCCTTTGAGAATACAAAGTACATGACAAACATCAGTGATGGACCAAGGAAGCAATTAATCTTAGAATCTGGAAATTAGACCGAGCCTATCACCTGACGAAAAACCTCTATAATAAGAAGTCGCTGAGCATTGGAGCCAAATTAAGACACTACAGCACGGTTGTCAAACCTGAAGCATTATATGTTTCGGAGACTTTGACTTTGAACAGGCGGGGACTAGTCGACCAGTTGGTCAAAAGAGAACGCAGGGTATTGGGAAAAATTTTAGGCAACAGATGGGTTGACGGGCACATACGTTTGAAGTCGAACGAAGAGTTATATAGAAAGATAGAACCAGTCACGTCAACAATAAAAAGGAAAAGGTTGTCGTTCTATGGACACATTTTCAGAATGTCCAACGATCGTCTAACTAAGAAAATTTGGAATTTCGTGAAACCAAAGAGGAAAAAATTGGCATGGTTTGAAGAATGTAACAAAGACCTTCTAGAAATTGGTATTCCGGACTGAAAAATTATGAACAGGTGTGAATTCAGACACCTAATCAAAAATTACCAGGGATTTAAGGTAGGGGCAGAACCCAAAAGGCGGAGGGGACCTCTTTCAGAAGATCGGAAGAAGGCGCTGATTGATCGGCTCAAGAGATACTGGCAAGACATCAATGCTGGCAGACGATCTAGAACGAAACATTGATTTTGATTGTTACTCCGTAGTCCATAGTGGCTCAATTCGAATGTAAAAAAAAGTTGTGCAGAATGATAGAGTTTGTTTGTGGTTCACTTTGTACAGAACGCTTTTTTGGCTTTCCACGTCTTTCACAACAAAGGACATGGTATCGGCTACAGTCTTGGTCACATCTGCCGCACACGCAGTTGGCGTTTGGTTCATGGTAGTGTTTTATTTTGCACACTTTATGAAGATATCCATGCACTGCCAATGAGTTGACAAAGTGCCGGAGGTATTGATTTGTTTCAGTCCAGGATCTATTTGTCATAGCCTTGGTAGCGTAGAAATCCATCGGGATCTCTCCTCTCTTATTTTCCCTATCTTGTAAGCATTTTTCCCAGCTCTCCGTGGATGGAAGTTGGAGCTTAGTCCTCAGATCTTGCATTGGGAAAGTTTCCTTTGCCAGCTCATCCACCAGCCTGGACCTTGTATATCTGCACACGCCCAGGATTACCTTTAGGTAGCGTGCCTTTACTCCTTCATGGTTTTGAAGACTCCGATGTCCACTTTGCGCCATATTATTTCGATTCCATAAGTTAGAATTGGAATTATGTTTGTGTTGAACAGCGACATTGCTGTATCTAGTGAGAGTTTTTTCGGGGTCCTGATGTCATACATTGCCTTTGTAGCTGCCGTAGCTCTCGATTTTACATGTAGTCTGAAGGATTTGATGATGGTCGTCTGGAGTGTTACGCCGAGATACTTGAAGGTGCTAACTGTGTTTAGCGGTGTGTTTCCGAGCGAGATTCTATCGTCGTGACTCCCCTTTCCCCCTTTCCTGAAGGTCATTTTCACAGTTTTCTGCTTTCATAAAACCCCGTCAAATAACAAAAGTTTATCTTGGAATTAGAGATTTGCGAGTGATTCCACATACATATATTTACCTCAGTACAGTGATTGCCAGAGCTGTTTGTAGATATTCACAGAAATACGATAAGGGTCCTTATCAGATCTTTCAAGACATTATTAGTTGTACCCCTCAGGGGCTCACGACTTGTGGGACGTAGGTTGGCGACCACGGGGCCCCAGCTGAGTCCAGCATTGTTTCCACTTACTTGTACGGGGCTCCTCTCTATTCTCTTTCCCCTCGACCTCCGTTGGTCAACCCTTGTTCTTTTCCGACCCCAACGGTATTAGGGTATCCGAGGCCTAGGGAGACTTTCACTATCCCGCCCTAAATGGCTCTTGTCTCATCTTTCCTGATACCCTTATTCTTCGAGGGGTCAGTCTTGTTTCTCTTTATTTTTTTGTTATCTTCTACCCTTTGCACAAGGCCCTCAAGGTGGCAGAGTGTGTGTAGCCCCACTACTTCTGGTGCACCCTAAATAGTGCTATACCCTCAAGGGCTCACGGCTGGTGAGTTTGAGAGCTGGCGACCCCGAGGGATTCCTGAGCAGGGTCCATTTTGTCCCCTTTTTCCTCTGACCTTTGGGCGGGCCCTCTCCTCTTTCCCTTTCCTATGTGCCTTTCATGGCTCTCCTTCCTTCCAAGTCCCTCAATCCTCATTCTTCGAGGGCTGAGGGCATTTCTTTTCTTCCTGTCCTTTATTTTCCGTATCCTTTATTTGTTTACCACTTTTTCTTCTAGTGTGTAAGTCTGTAGTTAGTAATATTTATAGTTTTCATTCTCATCTCATCTTTCACTATCACCCAAACCATTAGAGGCCGAAAACCTAGATGTTAGGCCCCTTAAAATAACGATTATCATTAATCATCATCATCATCATCACATTATTAGTAGATATACATTGATTTTTTATGTCGCAGTTCTAGCATTTTAACCATCATATCATCAGAGTACACGCAGGTCATTTCTGCATATTAAAATTAGTTTACAATTCTAGTTTAGGGTTTATTGCTCTTAAGTGTAACGCAGCAATAGTAGTTACACCTTCATAGATTCCTTGGTGGAGGGAGAATGTTTGTTGAGGGGATCGTCATTTCTCAGTCATGCAACATTATAGATATTAAAATAACTAGTTATTTTTTCCAGTGCTTAATGCTTTAGTACTTATCAGTAATAGTTGCCAAATCATCTAAGGTTTTGCTGTGCTTTTTGTCTTTGAAGATCATGGTGATGATAAATATAATAATAATATCACATGGCCTCGGGTGCCGGGAGCAAGCTTTGTTATTTGACACCCAGAGGGTGGCTTGTATGTCGAATTTGATTGTTCCTTGAAGTACTATGAATGTCAAGGAGGATAGATATTGTATGGTACCTGAGAGGGTAGCCTGTACAAATAATTAACCTAAGGGATGAAATAAGTGTGTTTAGGGGGAAAGCTTGGCAATTACGTGTAAGAGGTATTGATTATCTAGTGGCTTGAGATCGTCAGTACGATCTGCAAGGAGAACTCCCCAATGTACTTCTTGGCGGGGTAGTTCAGGGTGTGAGTGTGTAAGGAAGTGTAATTTAATTATTATTCTATGCGCGATATCGGTGCCCACCGTTCTAATGTAAGTCGTAAACAGGCGAGCTAGTAGTAAGCCTGCTTGTGTCAGCGCTGTGCTGTGACTCTCTGCTGACGTCACGAAGCAATTAAATAATAGTGATAATGCTAGATCCTACCTATCGGGGAAGCTAAGAGGGTAGGATCTTATCAGCCAATTAAATAAAGGAAAAGACCAGTGACTTCTATTATGTTTGAATTTAATGAGTACTTCGAGTTTGAAGTACTCTATCAGACTGTGTGTGTAGTGATCGCTTGAGACACTTATCCTTCGGCTTCCAGCAGCTAATTGGCACGTAGGTAACACTGAGACGGACTGATCCGGGGGCATTACCTCCCGGAGTTCTTACAGAAGTGTCGCGCTGTGTTTACGGAATCCGCACATTTCTCCCATGTCATAGCCCTCTCTGGGGTCGTTGGCTGGGACACGAGGCTACCTGAGTTCATGGAGGTGATAATTTTTAGATGTATAACTCTGTAAATGTATTTGTAGTTTTTTTTTGCAGTAGGTGTATGGCGTTTTTTTTTTGGGGGGGGGGGGGTTAGTGTTAGGGGATGATGGTGGCGTACCCTAGAGTTACAACAACCCCCTTTGTTGGGTTAGTTATCGTCCTCGATAACTGGACGAAGACGTGGGGGTGGTTTTTGAAAAATAGGGCATCTTCTTCTTTCTTGTAATTATTCTTTCTTCTTTTCTTCTCTTCTTTGATTTCTGTCCGGAAATGTGTTGGTGGCGTCGTCGGGGGTGTGTGGGTAGCCTCGTGGTAGATAGGGGTGAGTAATGGGGGTAGATATAGAATGTGTTTTATGGAAGTGATCGTTGAAGGTTGTGGATGCGTAGAAGTATCATGTATAGTGTGTGCCTCCGTGTAGTGTCCAGCGATCATGTGTAGGTGTATAAGGTGAGGGGAACAATATATATTTACAATGTGGTGTCAAAAAATGCAAACATGAGGGTGTGAAGCTTAATATGTTACACTGTCAATAGTCGTTCTGATGATAATATGAGTGTACTCTCGGGAGACAACATTTATCTCTATTGCAACGTTGAAAAATATAAAGTACATAATTAAAACATGAAAAACATTATAAATAACAAAACATTCATCATCGCCAATTCATCTAAAGGGGTGCAGGAACACAACGAGAGGAAAAAACATCCTAAGGGTGGGGGAGGCTATACAATGAACGTACCTCTGGTGCGGATGAAAAACTGCCCTCGTGTGCCCTGCACGTGTATAAAAGAGATAGGGTGGAGAGAAAGAAACAAAGAAATATCGCAGGGTGTAATTTAAGGGAATATATTTATAAATATTTTATTGTGGGGAAGAAATGCGACATTTGTACAACAGGGAGTTTAAAAGAACAGAAAGGAAAAACAATGTGTATTCATTCAATTATAACAATCTCCTACTTTCGCAACAATAACATTACCATAATATCATATTTACTCAATCAGAACACTATCAAACTCTATTAACGACAACAATATTATAACAATACCATATTTACTCAATTGTAACACTATCATGTTCTCTTACCTATAACAATATCTTAACAATACCAAATTTTCTCAACTATGATAATATCATACTCTTGCATCAACAATACTATACTCTCCTAACTACAATACTATCGTGAGTGCACTCTTACTTAATATCTATATCTATACCTGAACTACCATTTAGGACCTGCAGGTGATTTAGCTACCTGTCTATGGTATGACTCGCTCCCTGTGGGAAAGCGAAGTCATCTTGGCAGCACAAATCGTCCTTCACAAAAATAGGCGCGAGTTGTGTGGCCGTAGTGCACCTCTCATTGCAGGTGTCAAATGTTCATCGTTGATCCGACCTCCAGTGGGGGTATATCCCACAGGTATATCTCCACCGTGGTTCAGATGTACACCTGGAAACGTATATCATGTGTGTGAGGGGGGGGGGGGGAGGAATCGTGTATGGGCCGTGTGATTGTGAAATGTGGGGGAGGGAAATTTGTGTATTAAAAAATACATATATTAGTGGATATATAATGTCGCCATCTGTTGGGAGAAAAAGACATATCAAATCACAATATAGAGTGTCCAAACTCGGCATCTGCGGGGTGAACCTGTGGATGTATACAAAAAACATGTCATCATGAAAATATATCATGTGAATTCACTGTAATTGGGTATCTCGGCGAGTGCCCAAAATGGAGCTACTCCCGATGCATATGCGCAAAGTATGCACCACTATGTGCGCTGTGTCGGGGTTTGGCGCCTCAGGTTTGCAACCTGCGCTGAAAAAAAAGACATACATATAAGTATAAAATATAGACTTAAAATTAATACTGGCCATTCGTTACTTTATGATTTCATATACCTTCATGTTTGTTTATTCATTAATCCTTATTTCCTATACCTTCGCGCTTCTCTTTATTCTTATTCATCATGTTCCTATATCCTTGTGCTATTTCATTCTTTATTCATTATTACATATACCTTTTATAATTCTTTATTCCTTACTCATTATTTCGTATATCTTTGTGCTACTTCATTCTTTATTCATTATTGCTTATACCTTTGTGTTTCTTTATTCCTTAATCATTATTTCCTTTACCTTTGAGTTACTTTATTCTTATTCATCATGTTCCTATATCTCCGTGCTACTTCATTCTTTATTCATTATTGTCTATACTGTGCCCGTTTAGACCGAAGTCCGCACGACCACATATGCATTTTACCAAGAATCAGTTAGCACGAGAGTCAAAATATCCCGGGGCGCCAGATGGGTTAAAGCTAATCGCAAAAAAACGACATCAAAATAAAATAAAAATGCTTTACTGATTTTTGGCTCAATGCAACAATAAGGATAGAAGGAGATTCAACTGGTCATAACACAACATGTAAAATTATCTCATTTTATTCTAAATTTTAAAATTGACTGCAAAATGATGCTCAAGGTAACATCATTCCAGTGCGACGGCACACACTACTATTTACACAATGTACTGAAATTTTCCAACACATTGAACAATTGTCTTTGGAGACACAAGTCTGATTATCAGTCCTGTAGACTGTGTTCCAAAATTATGTCAATTATTTACGATGAAATCCAGTTCAAATTAAATTGTCTTTACTGGAAATATTGTAGTTCACTGGTTGAATTTCTAACATGATATTAACACTCGTAGAAATTCTCACTGTTTATAATTGTTTATAGAATTTTTTAACTTCCACTTATTTTTCCAGTTTCAAAAATATTGTCAAAAATATTATCTTTGACCCAACACTAATTATGTACACATATTAATAACAACATCTGAAAAGTATTTGACCCTTGGGCATGGCATCGAAGAACTGTGCGAAGCACAACAAAATTTATTATTCTTCCAAAATTAAACATTTCGAGAAGTGACTCGATTATGAACTTCAAATTCCAAAGAAATATGATTTCTGAATCATCAGCTTGATCAAAAAAAATTGTTGAACCATTCAACTATTCGATTTTCCACTTGGAATCATTATTAAGAAAAATATTTATATTTGTTGCTATTTTAGTAACTCTCACAACTTGCAATTCTTGAACAGAATGCGGAAATAAGAATTGTAGCTTTATAATAAATTCATTTAGCTCATGACAATAGGATTGAAAACATCCTTTAAGTAATTCGCGGATACAGAATTATTTTTTAATTGGCAGTGGCCCATTCAATTATTTGTGTAAGAACACAGTATCCCAACAACAACGGCAAAGGTCTTCCTCTGAAGAAGAATAAAATTTTATCATGACAAAACCGGGTTCTAGCAAATCCAAAGTATTAATGGAATACGTAAACAAGTTTGAAATAATTACTTATGGTTTGGTCATTCATTCGACGAAATGTGTGGTTCCAATACTCCTCCTATAAACCTGAGCCATCAAACCTGCTATTTGATTGATGCTCAAAAAAAACCTCCTCATTCCTGCGACTTAAACATGCGCACCTGGGAATGGCATTTCAACTACTCCACACACATAAATTTTCTTCCCAAAATTTATACAATAAATCAAGCCTCTGCTTATTATCAAAACTGGAAGATCTATAAACTTACAAGTTTATTTTATTTTACCATTCAGTTCAAACCGTGAAGTTACCACACTTGTGATATTCTCTATTTCACTTTCGAATGTGTGCCTACGTCATGATTTTATATAAACACAAAAAAAATCCTAATTGATACAAATATCATTGGCTTCCTGTTTCATGCCTTTCCGTGTTATCTGAAAAATATACTTTGCTCAATGCAAATATTAACTGTTCAACCAGAACTATAATGTTGGTGGAATACGGGCTTGCGCTATCCACTAGCTTTCGGAAAATCACCTGTTCCAAACTAGGAATGATTAAACTAATCCTTAAGCTCTCTCTCAACGAATGTGATTATTAGAAAATGTAAGATCCAATAATTATTTAGAAAAATTATGAAAATTATTATTATTATTGTATTATAATTGTTATTATTTCCTTAAATATGTTTAATTATTATTTCCTTATGTGAAAAAAACACATGTTCGACTCTTCGAATATGGACAAAATATCCATTCCTCAACAAAAATAAATATTAACTTCTACAGTTATATCGGCTGATTACCGTGATTCTCAAACAAAATGAACATTCAAATAAATGCTCGGTATGCTCGGTCATCGATCCTAAACTGTTCTGAGTGCTGAAATTACTCAGAATAACCCTAATGTGTCTAGCGTAAATCAATGCAAGATTTAAATACGAAGAAAATAAATGTGTTGGTCATCTGCAGAAAATGAGTTTGTTCCAATTAGCTAGGCATAATATAAAAGTCAAATGTGGCTTACATTTCTCGTTGGTCTTGAAGCGTAATGAACCTGGTCTGTACCAGATTTATCCAGATACATGCCCTATTGGACACGCACGTCTAATCCTTGTATCGGCCGCCATTATATACCCACAATCTGTCTAGCACGACGTAGTGGAAATATTTCTTGAAGTTTGAAGTAACTGCTGATCCATTTTAATATTGACTTCAATTAAATCCATAGCAGTTCGCTTAAATGGGGTCAGATCCAAATGAACTCTTCTCAAAAGCGTCAGTTGTAACATAACTCACGGTAATCTTTTCAGTACAGGAAAACACTGATAGTCTAAAACAATCAACGGCTGTTCTGAAGATCGTTCCCTGGGCATGTCTTCACACCATCTATCATGCGCGACGCAACATATAGTTTCCCTTTGTCGGCTAATGAACAACACCGTGGTAGACTGGCCTTCAATATACTGAAAGATCTGAGTGGTTATTTAGTTACAATTTGTGAAACTGACAAGTTGGATTAAAATATCCAAGTATTGAATTATTGTTACTGGACTGTGACAGAATAATATCTAGAAAAAGTCTAGCATATGTCCATATAGAAAGAAAGTGTTTCACCAATGTCCGTAGAAAATAACAATCACCTTAGTGATTCCCTCTACCGGAAACTTACTACGTTCCCCACGTATCGTAGCACTTTTGTGACTATCACAATTCAAAGATATCTTCTGCGTAGATTCGGCAACCATGTGCCTTGGCTCGACGTAGCAGCAGCACCTTGTCCTACAAGAGCTTGGTTTGAAGTGAGCTGCTTATGCTTGGGCCGAGCGGCTTTTATACAAAACGGTCGGCTCCACGCTGGATCACGCTGAAATCTGTAAATCCTCATATCTCCGGTGTTTCTGGTCTGATTCACTTGAGACTAAGTGCATCCTCTTTCATTTGGCCGTGCCAGTAATCTGATCCAAGTATCAAGTCTCTACTCCATGGCTAAGTATTTAATCACCAAATAGTCTCGACCTCTGCTACTATTTGCCACGTCACATAACATCTTCTTGGCTGCATAAAGTTTCCATTTCAATCTAGAAGGAAAGGAGCGCGATATTCAAACATCTCAACTTTCAAAAGCAGCTGTAGCCTTTCCCTTGATACCTAGGTGTCTGAATCTTGGAATACCCATTCCTAGAATTGGGCACAATACCTTTGTATTTCTTTATTCCTTTCTCATTATTTCCTATACCTTCGCGTTACTTTATTCCTATTCATCATGTTCCTATATCTTGGTGCTACTTCATCCTTTATTCATTATTGCCTATACCTTTGTATTTCTTTATGCTGTCGGACCTTCCAGTGAAGGACATTCACGTGAACGGTATGGACCGTTCCAATCGGGCTTACGCATCTGCGTAAGACCGCATTCGGCACTTATATATTGCCATCCAGGCAATATCAATATATTCCTCCCCCTGGGGCACAACCAGAGCGCTCAACGGTAGTTGTAACCTCGGCCAGGGAGAGAACCGTAGGTTCGTTGCATATCGCAAGTCTCAAATCATAGGTGATACCCTCCGGGGGCATGAACAGAGGAGATCATCGGTGTTACATACCTCGGCCCGGAGATCATATATTCATTATTTCATTATTTCATTTCATTATTTCCTCATTTCATTCCTTCCTTATTTCATTATTCCCTTACTTCATTATTCCATTTCATTATTACATTTTTCACTATTTCCTTACTTCATTATTTCATTATTCCCTTAATTCCTTATTCCATTTCATTGTTATTCAGTATTATTCATTGTTATTCATCTTCACCTGCCGCTGCAGGACTTGCTTCCGCAATGAAGCATTTACTTAATCATACATGCTAACTAACGTCAAGTCAAGTGGGTCGTCTTGGGAAGGAGGATGTATCCTGTCCGACACGGGGGTAGTTAATTCCCTCATCGAACCATCAAGCCTCCATCCGCAGGTATAGCTTAGACGACGTTAGGGCATTAAAAATGGGTATAACGGACCCCATGCCGGGGGAGACAGGGTAGGTACATCCTCGAGCACGGGCGCTTGCCCACCCTAACACGTCACCACTATGACCTCCCGTCGGTCGTCAACGTCGAAGTCATATCATGTCAGGTCCTGGGCTCTGCTTGCCCTCTGTCCTGGTTACAACTTACCAATTCCTATTTTCCCCAGGAAAATAGGGTCACATCTATCATAGTGCACCTTCGTGCACAAACCATTAGAAAATAGTGTCAAGCGGTATTGTGTTGTGTGGGGTGTTATAGTTATTCGGGGGGGGGGGGATGACTGCGGTGGCACAGTGCACTTTCGTTGCGCCTGGCTGTCGGATATCTAGCTTATGTCAGCTGCGTATAATCCCCTCTCACATGTTAGTGGGTAAGTCAAGGATGTGGAAGGGTGTTCCCGTGTCATTGGGCAGCTGTAAGTATGTTAGAATTTATAAGTATCGGGTAAATGGATGGTGAGATAGGTCCAAGGAATCGTGGTCCTATGGGGATGTCGGGGAACGTTAAATGGCAGGATCTCTCGACCGGTGCGGGTGAGGGTCTTATTGGTTAGGATCTGGGTGTTCAATGTGGTTTTTAGATACCATACTGAAGGAGGTAGGGTGGCATTTATGCTCTCAAGTGGCATGCAGGGTAAAAATGCTGGTTAAAAATTAAAACAATTCATGCACTGGTGTTATCTGGTGTTGCCTGGGACGCTAAGCTGTTAGCTTTAAAGTTCCGAATGTTTATTAACATTTAGCCATGAGCGATATAGCATGTCTTACACCCTGGTAATTGCATGATTACCAAGTGCCGTGCATTAATAGGGAACAAGTGTATAAATGTTTAATTGTGGAGTGTTAACAATGTATAGTGGGAGAGAAATGTGCTATTAAGCTTGGATGCACTAGTCGCAATATATGGCATCTGTGGCCATAATGATAATAGACTGCTGTCTTCACTCGTATAATATACTCTAGACTTATATACTAGGAAGCCTATATTCTAAAACTGGTCATCTAGGATCATTACATAATATAATCCCTTAAGCTAGAGATTCTGTCTTATAGATATATATATATATTCTAAAGCAGGTCACATCTCTGTGCACGATATGTGTGGCCTAAGTCCTTCCTATAGGGGGGGGGGCTTATTGCTGTAAAAATATCTTATCCGCCCTGTGGAAATGTGGAGGATCCATAAGTGTGTATTATCATTCTAGTATTTGGGGGGATGGTATATGTGAATGCCAGCTATGTGGTAAACGGGGCTAGAAATTCCACTAAATGTGGTGTTTTAATTGTGGGGTTCAAGAGGGGTAAAATTCGCGTGGCGGGAATATTAATGCGCCATCGCTGTAGACGAGTTTGCTCGTCCGATTCTGGAAGAGAATATTTTGTCCAATATCGCTGTACCACGAATAAAATAAATTAAAATCTACTAATAGGGAAGTAGATCTATTTATGTGTATGGTCACGGAGACATGCCCTTGTTTTCATATGTCGGAGGGTGTGTCTATATAAGGGTGTATTCGAGGGCAAATGTTTACTGAAGCCCGATGAAAGATAAAATAAGGTGTATTTGTGTGACGAGGCGCTGTGTGTATATCATTGATAACAATGGCTCCATGCCGTGAAATATGCTGTCCCGGTGTTACGTAGTGAGGGATGAAGGGGCTGAACTGAAAGAAAAATATTTCTTTACCCTGGTGGGTATGGTATATTCCGAGAATGATATGTCTCGACCTCATTGTCATTTGAATTCAGCGCGCGAGAGTGTGAACGGTTAGTATAAATAATGGCTGCCGGCGAGGTACTTGTCACGTGAGTGGCGTGACTTGTGATAACGTGTGTGTACGGAAGGTATCAGATATCGGCTGCTGCAAGGCGGGACCTAAAGTGCTTATTGGCTAGCGTACTGCTGTAGATCATGTTTATCGGCGCGCTATGCTGATTGGACCTGAGCGCTAGGAGTGGGTTTAAATCATGGCGCTTTGTTGCTATACAGTAAATGAACTGTCAAAAGCACGTGTTGGGCATTGAGTGGAGTGGTTTTCATGTATGCATTGTCACATGCTATACAGCCTGTGTATTGTATAATCTGGGTTTAAGTTAGGGACTTCTCGTCTGTATATCGGGAAACAAAGCATGTCCCTCTTGTGGGGAACACTGGTGGGATTACGCTGTCATCATAGCGTACTCAAATGTGGCAAATGATATATATATAGAAATACTGTGCTTCTTGTACACAATTTATGGAGTATGCTGGAGTGTATTGTGAATGTATGGAAGCATATGGCGACTCCTTGTGGGTGTAAAAAGACTGTGTGTCACTCTGTAGAAAAGTGTTTCTGTGGTTTGATCCCACTTACTTCGGGAAAATGCAAAAATAATGTGGGGCGCAGTAATATGCTGGGTGTTAACCTGTAGACAAGTGTTTCTGTGGTTTACTTCCTCTCACTTCAGGAAAATGCTAAATGGTGTACATAAAAAATATTTAGTTTTTCTGTACCTAATTTACGAATTGTATTATACTGTACTGTGAATGTGTGGACGCATGTAGCGATTCCATGTGGGTGTAACAATGTTGGGTATCACTCTGTAGGAAAAGTGTTTACGTGGTTTATTCCCGTGTATTGGAATCTGCGTGCGATTAAGTTGGTAAAAAATGTGTGTCCTGTATGAGATTTATGAATATGAAATGTTTAGATAGCTTCCTATGGTAAAGAATCTTTCCGTGGTTTGCTATGTGTACACCAGTTGTGTAAAGGACCCTTCTGACGCATGGCCATGTAGGCGCGTGGCTGTGTACGTGACTCTTCGCAAAGAGTTGTTAGTATGTAGGAATCGTGTATTGCTGACTGGGCGTGACGGCTCTTGTTACTTCCGCCTGTCGCGGCAGAGGATTGAGCTCGCTTGCTGATTATTGTGTGTAACACCTGTAAGACCTTGTCTACAATATATTACCTGGAAAGGCGTATATGCACTGTTCATAATATAAGTGTGGAACTATTATTAATAACGTTAAATCGGCATTTCCTATTTGGTATCTTGCAACTTAAGCCTACTTATGGTGTAGGGCCTAAGCGGGATTGGTGATGACATCTTTTCAGACTGTGGCTACTAGATGCCATTGTGCAATTGGCGCTATTGCCCATGCTTATTTGGCGTATCGTGTTCATGGGGACTTAAGGGAAATATGATGCACATGTAACTACTAAATGTACATCTAGCCTCGACCTTTCTTAAACTAGTATGTGCAAACAGATTTTATGATCCTAGAAAGACATGAGACATAAAAAATATAAACTGGTATACGTTATTATATTGGTTACACTTAAACATGCAATCTTATAATTAGGAGTCGTATCTATGCCCTGTGTGGAACTGTCGGTGATCGATAGTTGTGAACATGGCTACTACAGGCCATAGTGCATAGGGCGCTTGTTTGACTCGTATGGTCCTGGGTTTGATATATGTGTGGTAGAAATATACTTGAATGCCTTTTGCTTGTGACGTAACGCTTTCGTTTCTTAGCCACGGAGGGTCGAGATGTGGGGGTGGTTTTCTGGGAATGGTAGGGTATCATACGCCGTACATGAACCGTGTCCTTAATAATTTTATGGTTGTACCGAATGTTGACGAGGTAGTTTAGGTCCGAAATTTTCCTCTGGATTCTGAACGGACCTGTCCATTTCGGGATGAGGAATTCTGACACGTTTTTAATGCGAGTGGGTGACCATATCATAATGAGCTGTCCGGGTTTGTATTCCTGGTGTTTGTGGGTTTTATCATATGTGAGTTTCTGCCTGTTTTGTGAAGTGCACAAATATTGCAACCTTTCAGCGTTGCTAGGGAGTGTATCCTGTGGGATGTAAATGTTGTCGATCGGAGAGCGCGGATGGTATCCGTGTAAAAGAAAGTGCGGGGTGTGTTTGGTCGCCTGCGACACGGATGTGTTGTAACTAAAGGTTACTGCTGGGAGGTAATTATCCCAGTCAGTGCCCTTGTCGTTAGTAAAACGAGCTATCGCGCCGCCAAGTATTTTGTTCATAGCTTCAGTTACCCATTCGTCTGAGGGCTGAAACTAGTGGTTGTGTATGCTTTTATGTGAAGCAATTTAAGGAGCTGTGTAATGGCATTAGATGTGAAAACTGTTCCTCTGTCGGATAACAATGTGTGGAAAATACCATACTTGGTAATGATTTCCACAAGGAACTCTGCGATTTGGTGTGCGCTAGCTTTTGGGACCACTTTGGTGATAATGTATCGGGTAAGGCACTCGGTTGCTCCCAGTATGTATCTGTTACCTTTGTCTGAGGTTGTAATTGGACCCTTTACGTCAATGCCTAGGCGGTGGAAAAGTTCACCGACGGGGATGGGGTGGAGTAAGCCATGGGGTTTACCAGGTCGGTGTTTGTTCCTCTGGCATGTGTGACAAGTTCTGATGAACTCTGTGATGTCATTTTTCATGTTTTCCCAATAGTACTTATTGCGAATGCGTAAATATGTTTTATGGACTCCAAAGTGTGCGCGATTAAGGGGTGGGCAGTGATATTCCGTCATTACGTGGTTTCGGAGTGTAGTGGGAAGGGCAACGGGTGTGACGTCATGCGTGGCCGTGGATTTGTACCTAAGGAGATCGTCCTTATCCATAAAAAATCTGCGTGATAAGCGGGCAGTTTTACTATCTACCTGGTCGCGATTATGTAAGGCAATCCTAATTTGTCCCAACTGTGGATCGTTTAATTGCTCGTGTTTTAGATCAATGTGAGTGATGGCAAATGTGGGTAAGGAGTCCCAGGCATGATTGACATCCTCGTCAGGTGGTTCGAGTACAGGTACTCTCGAGAGACCGTCTGCATCAAGGTGTGCCTTACCTTTCTTGTGTTTAACTCCAAATGTGTAATCATATAATTTAAATATGAACCTATTAGGCCGGGAATTGGGATTTTTGAATTTATCCCAGTAAAGAAGGCTGGCGTGATCCGTAACTACCGTAAAGTGGATACCATATAGATATGTCCGGAAGTAGTTTACGGCCCAAGAGAATGCGAGCATCTCTCTTTCGGTCGCGGAATATCTGGTTTCTACCGGTGTAAGATTACGGGTAGCATATGTAATTGGGTGTTGTTTGCCATCATCGGCCTCTTGTAGCAGGGCTGCCCCGATGCCAAATTGGCTTGCATCCACATTTACGAAGGTGGGCCTACCTTCCTGAAAATGCTGGAGCAGGGGCGGTGTAGTGAGTAAGTGTTTAAGTTTGTCGAAAGCCTCTCTATGTGTTTCTGTGACCATAAAGGGCGTTTTCTCGTGTGTGAGCTCGGTTAGGGGGTTAGCTATCTGTGCAAATCCGTGAATGAAACGACGGTAATAACTTGCGAGGCCCAAAAAAGAACGTAGCTGTTTAATGTTTTCCGGCATTGGAATGTCGGTGATGGCGGCGACTTTGGCAGGGTCAGGAGTGATACCGTCGCGGCTAACAACGTGACCTAGAATGTGGACCTTCGTCTTTGCAAACTGACATTTGGATGGCTTAAGCTTCAATTTAACATGCCTAATCCTGTCAAAAGCTTCGTTCAAGTGTATGATGTGCTCTTCGAATGTTTGTGAGAAGACTGTTATATCGTCTATATACGTTAATACCGAGCGGTATTTGAGGCCGCGAATGCCTTATCTACCAATTTTTGGAATGTCTGACTGGCATTCTTTAAACCCATTGGGAGGACGATATAACCGGAGGCCGTTTTCGGTGACATATGCCAACTTATGCTATCGGGTTCATAGACAGGGATCGAGTAAAATCCGGAGTAACAGTCCATTATCGAGAAATATTTAGCTCCGCTTAGGGTCTCTAGATAAGGGTCTGTGCACGGTAACGGGTAATTGTCACTCTTAATTAGTCTATTAAGGCGTCGACAATCTGTGCAAAACCTATGCGAACCATCGGGTTTACGGGTAAGGATTACCGGGGCACTATAATTAGACACAATGGGGTGGATGATCTTGGCTTCTAACATCTCCTGAATCTGTGTTTCTATGGCTTGTCGCTCCTTAGCGCTAACCTTGCAAGGTGCCTGGTGAACCGGAGCATCACTGGTCAATTCGACACGGTGGTGAATTAAGTCGGTTACTTCTAAATCGGCAAGGGAATGTGCAAAAATATCCTTATATTCTTCCAAGAGGTTTGTAAGCTTTCTATTTAGCTCTGGGGTTAGTGGCTGTGTTTCCCCAGTGGCGGGCGTGGCTGTGTTAGCACTAGTGTTTGTTGGCGGAGATATGGTAACCAACGGAGAGACCTGGTGCGCGCGCGGGACTCGCTGCGCTCGTGGATTGTATGTATTCCGGGCGTATGATATCGGGTGTGTAGTGATAAGGTCTCCGTTCACTAATCGTATTTCATTAGTGACAAAGCTAATGTTCGCTTCGAACTTGGCAAGGAAGTTCGTGCCAATGATACACGGAAAGGAAAGGTCCTTAATTACAAACATGGGATAGCTAGTTTCAAAAGGAAGCTTGTAGTTTAACGTGACCGTTAATCTCGAGATCATGAGCCACGGGACCTCCTTTTTACGTGGAATCCGAACCACAGGACGTGGCATTTCACTTCGAAAATCTCACATGCATTGACCGGGCAGGCTAGTTTCAAAAGAACCTATCTGGAGATGTATGTCAGTAGTGCCTAAGCACGAAATGGTTTGGGAATTAGCAGCCACAAGGCGAGTGTTGAGAGGCATCCTCTGTATGCGCTCGCCGTTAATGTACTTACAGCTGACACAGCAAATAGCTGATCCCGTGTCTAGTAAGATCTGAATTTTATACCCGTTAATTTTGGCCGGGCTAGAGAGGGCTGTAATATTGTGTCCGTCCTGTGCAGTATACATGTTGTTAAGAGTATATGTAATGATCGGTGCTGTGGGATCTTGGGACGGTGAATTATGTTTATCGTTATTTATCGCAGCCTGCGAGACTGTGTGTTCTGCCGGTCTGTTACTTGTGTTGAGCAAACGCGGAGTTGCGGTCTGATCACTGAACCTGACACGCTTTGCTGAGTCCCGTGAAA
Source organism: Meconema thalassinum (assembly GCA_946902985.2). Taxonomy (NCBI): domain Eukaryota; kingdom Metazoa; phylum Arthropoda; class Insecta; order Orthoptera; family Tettigoniidae; genus Meconema; species Meconema thalassinum. The sequence continues at coordinate 117,680,838 of OX336395.1, read as the reverse complement.
CTGGGAGTCGCACTTCAGCTGTGTCATTCCCGTCTGCCATGTGTAGTGTCCTAAGCTTTCTCTTGAGCTGTCGGTGAATGGATAAATATTTAGAATGATGTTTGCTGTCCCGGGATGTGAATCCTGGCCTCGGCAGGGGTGTTCTAAAGGGCCGGTGTGTGTGTGAGTAGTTGTTGGTTTGCAGCCGGCTTTCTGTGGAGGTAACTTATTCGCGCCAGTAGCGATACAAGTCACCAGCTTTGCCGCGCCTGGTTTAGTGGTCGGGCCGCTTGGGTCCGCGGGTGGAATCAATGTGGGTGGGCGTATCACGGGTGGTCTAACTACTCTGGTTGTGGAAACGTCCTTATGGGTTGTAATCTTGTTGCCAATTGTTAATGTGCCTGTAGTGTCCTCTTTTCCAACCTGAGGGGCGGAGGGTTGAGATGTGTGAGGCGATTTGATAGTAAGAGGGCTGTAATGACCCGCATTCGGATTGCCCGTGAACAAAAGGTTCAGATGTTTGTCGTAGCCTACTGTAGAAAAAGTGGGTTCCATCTTGTCCAGTGTATAGACATGGATATTAGTCTTAAGGACATGGCCTAGAGCGGTAACCTCCGTTGCTCCAGCGTATGTGCCATTTCGATGCATATAATCCCCATATGCATATTTATTGGGGAATAAGGCATCATTACCGTTGGCGAGGAAATATTTATACTCGTCCCAGTGTGCCATTATATACATGACCAGTTGTGTTCTGAGTTCTATGGAGCAGGAAACTGAGTGCCCGAAAGAGGCAATTACCATCCCCTTTGACCTATGTGCCTGGAGCTGCGATCGGGGAGGTATTTCCTGCGCTGTGTTCTGGCGGGCGGAAGTTGGGGGGATTACTGGATCGGGCAGGGTAGTTGTCCTGTGGGGGTTGAGTGGAGCGCTTAGTGGTTACCGGGGAAGGGTTATCCGATTGAGTGGGTGCTGGCCCTTCCCTAGCTAATAGTTTTTTTGGCTGGGCATAACCTCGGTTGTCTGTGTAGCGAGGCTGTCCCTTGGGCGCCTTGTCTCGCCAATTTTTTTGGCCGGGGCTGATATTGGGGGTTGGGGTGTGATACCCGTCTATATCGTGGGGGTGAATGTCTTCGTGAATCCCGTGGAGGGTGGTCGGGCAGTGGATAGTCCTCCGGTCCTCTTTATCGTTGGACAGGGGCGTATTGAGGGTATGCTGGGGGAGGCCTTTCGTATTGAGGCTCATATCGTTCCCACTGCGGGGAAGTGTTCGGCCGACGGTTTGCAGGGGTATTGACTGGGCGTGTGTATCTGGTGTTTTGGTCACGATGCCATGTTCGGTCGTCCCTATATTGGGGATGAAGGTTTGGTGTATGATCTGGGGGTGGATTGCCGCGTGGGCGATTTTCTGCCGGATACAGTGTCTGCGGGAAGGGATGGGATTCGTTGCGGCGTGGCACTTCCTCCTGGTATTGCGAATAATAGTTCGCCTCTTTACCGGGGGTGAATTGAGCCAATGGGGGTGGTTAGGTCTACCATGATCCTGTTGATCGCCCCTTGGTGCTCGCCATGTATCCCGAGGATCATCCCTACGAGGGCGGGTTTTAGGACTAGCGTGGATGGCCGTTATTTGCATCTCCTGCATCTGTTTGGTCAGATCGCGGATCTGCTGATGCAAATCACCGTTATCCATGCGGATGTGCTGGTCCACGGCTTTTTGAGTCATTTTATTGCCCTCTTCGATAAATTTAATATTTGCCTGTAACTCTAGTGCGGTGTTGCTTTGCAAGGTGCAGAGCTTGTCCACCAAGGTAGGGCGCATTCCCTGCATAAAGAGACGTACTTTCTGCCTGTCTGGCATCTCCCTATTATACCTCTCACACATTAATCAATTTGGCATTAATATATGCCTGTGTGCCTTCCGTGGGACCTTGTTTGCGAGCGCGGATTTTGTCATACAAGCCATCCTCATCAGGGGTGAGTTGAAATGTATTGACGAGGACGGTTGAAAATTGTTCCCACGTGGCATTGGCCAAGGTGGCTTCATGGAGTTCGTACCACGTGAGGGCCGATTTAGTGAGGTATGCTGGTAAGAGGCGTTTCTAATCCTCAGCTGTCCAGCCGATAATTTTAGCCGTTCGATTGAAGGCTCTCAAATAATCCTCGGGGCCCTGCTTGTCACCTGGGTATTTAGCAGGTTGTATCATTGGATACTTTGTAGGCATGGCCATGTCCGCGCTGTAGGGAGTGTTGGGGGGTAATTAAGGGGGTGCGCTCAACTGGGGAATCTAGGTCGCTGTTATTTAATGCAACGCTAGAGTGTGCGTGGCTTAGGGGTTGCTGGTGAACCTTGACTGGTGTTATATAGGTGTTTCCGCTTTGGGAGGAGCCTGGATGGTTAGGGGTAGAGTGTGTAGCGTCCTGAAGGTTGAATAGCTCAGTACCCTGGATATTATCCAGCGACAAGTTATGTTCAATGTTAACTGCCTGTAGTGTGGAAAGCGCCTTGGTAATATTGTCGCCTAGAGTTAAGGCGATGGCGTGTATATCTGCGATTAGTCCCCCGTTCGTAGAATTGTGTGGAATCTCGTCTAACTGTTGTAACAGGATCTGCTACCCGTTGTAGGTTTGTTGCGTGTCACTGATGTGTTGTAATATAGCGTACGGTAATGTGGGGGTCAATTCCTCACTATCAACTCTATCTGAAGACGACTGTTGAGCGTTCTGTATCTGTGCTCGTGTGAGGGGGCGTTTTTGTCTGATTGCGTTTGGGTATTTGAGCTTGAAATTTATAACTGCGTCCTCAAGTTCGGTAAGTAATTGGCCTGCGTTGTGTTCTGTTATTAAGTCGGGGTTTTTAACTAGGATTTTAGGGCGTAGTGGTTTGGTGGTAACGGCGAGGTTGTGTGCTGTATCTCTAAGTGCACGCTTGACCTTACCAATATGTTGGTATTTGAGCATGGATCTCTACTGTACATCCTACTGTAAGGGCGTATCTATGGGGATGTAAATTGCGTATGGCTAGGTAAGGGTGGCGTTTAAAAATGTACTATCTATCGGGGCGGGCTTGGGTTGGGTACAAAAATATTATTGGACCCTCACTTCAAAAAATTTTCCCAATTTTGGGTGGCGTTCGCTTGGCTAGAAAGAGGTTAAGTTCTAGGGATCTTTTCCGCGGAATACGTTGTATGTACTCCTTTAGGCGTTGTCTTATGACAACGTCGCGGTACCTAGCGGCTCCACCATTTGTTAGGTACCTGATAGGGTAGCCTGTACAAAGAATTAACCTAAGGGATGAAATAAGTGTGTTTAGGGGGAAAGCTTGGCAATTACGTGTAAGAGGTATTGATTATCTAGTGGCTTGAGATCGTCAGTAGGATCTGCAAGGAGAACTCCTCAATGCACTGCTTGGCGGGGTAGTTCAGGGTGTGAGTGTGTAAGGAAGGGTAATTTAATTATTATTCTATGCGCGATATCGGTGCCCAGCGTTCTAATGTAAGTCGTAAGCAGGCGAGCTAGTAGTGAGCCTGCTTGTGTCAGCGCTGTGCTGTGACGCTCTGCTGACGTCACGAAGCAATTAAATAATAGTGCTAATTCTAGATCCTACCTATAGAGGAAGCTAAGAGGGTAGGATCTTATCAGCTAATTAAATAAAGGAAAAGACCAGTGACTTCTATTATGTTTGAATTTAATGAGTACTTCGAGTTTGAAGTACTCTATCTAATAGCAGTGCAGTTAATAAAAATGAATAATTATTACAATCCAAGCACAGGGGGATGGGAGTGTAGTATGACTGTGTGTGTAGTGATCGCTTGAGACACTTACCCTTCGGCTTCCAGCAGCGATTCGGCACGTAGGAAACACTGAGACAGACTGATCCGGGGGCATGAACTCCCGGAGTTCTTATAGAAGTGTCGCGCTGTGTTTGCGGAATCCGCACATTTCTCCCATGCCATAGCCCTCTCTGGGGTCGTTGGCTGGGACACGAGGCTACCTGAGTTCATGGAGGTGATAATTTATTAGATGTATAACTCTGTAAATGTATTTGTAGATTTTTGCAGTAGGTGTATGGCTTTTGTTTTTTGGGGGGACTTTAGTGTTAGGGGATGATGGTAGCGTACCCTAGGGGTACAACAATATCTAAGCTCCTTGAGCACTACAGCACTTTCTAGTAGAGAAATAAGGAACTTTGTGTTGGCGGAAACTACCAAGATTAATTTTGCCATTATGAACACGGCCTACTGATTTCAAATGGGTTCTTTGTCTTGCCAACATCGTAACATGGTGTCGTAATTTTTGCCGCCTTTCAAAAATCACTCACCACGGCCAGGAGCAAACCTGCAAGTTTGGGCTAGTAGACCGACACGTTCACGACTCACCCACCGTGGTAAGCATGATGATGATGATAATTGTTGTCTTAAGGGGCCTAACATCTAGGTTAACGGCCCCTAATGGTTTGGGTGATAGTAAAAGATGAGAATTATAACTATAACTAATACTAACTACAAACTTAAATACTAGAAGAAGAAATGATAAACAAAGGATAAGGCAAATAAAGAACAGGAAGAAAAGAAATGCCCTCAACCCTTGAAGAATGAGGATTGTAGGTCTTGGAAAAAAGGAGAGCCATGCAAGGCTGATAGTAAAGGGAAAGTGGAGAGGGCCCGCACCAAGGTCAGAGGAAAAAGGGGACAACACGGACCCATCTCAGGAACCCCTATGGGTTGCCAACTCCCAAACTCACCAGCCGTTAGCCCTTGAGGGTGTAGCACTATCAAGGTTGCACCAGAAGTGGCGGGGCAACATACACCCTGCCTCCTTGAGGGCCTTGTACTGAAGAGAGGAGATAACATGAAAAGAAAAAGAAGGCTGACCCCTCGAAGACTGAGGGTATCAGGAAAGATGAGACAAGGGTCAATTACGGCGGAAAAGTGAAAGAATCTGTAGGCCTCGGATACCCTAATAACTTCGGGGTTGGAAGAGAACAAGAGCTGAGCAGGAGAGGTCGACAGGAAAGAAGATGGGGAGGAGCCCGGCACAAGTAAGTGGAAGCAATGTCCGATTCAGATGTGGTCCCATGGTCGTCAACCCACGTTTCACTAGATGTCAGCCTCTAGGGGGTTTTGTCTTTGTAGGGCAGAGGTTGTTTTTGGGTGGTATTGCGGGTTTGGTAGTGTTTTGTATAGCTATTTTGTCTTATTCACGAGGATCTACCAACCATGGCGAAAGAGAGCGCTAACGCGCTACCTCGTGTGGGTTCAAATCCCACCTTGGCCATCCTGAAAATGGTTTTCGTGTTTTACCATTTTCACCACCAGGCAAATGCCGAGTGATTCCATTCAACAGATCCACGGCCGAATCCTTTCCAAAATCCCATCTCTAATCCTCCCTTAATTAGACCCAAGTTAGCGGTCGCCTGTCATATCCCCAGTTGTGTCTCATTCATTCATTCATCTGCTTACTAAGAGTGTCCAGCTCCCAGACGCTCTCCTTGAGGCGGTAAAGGAATGATCCCTCGCCGAGTCCGTGGGTGAAACAGACCTGGGAGAATAGACGATTAAACAAAATTGTAACTGATGCCGACTGAATTCAATATTTCTTCCTATATTTTTAGCCTATTTTCAATTTTGAAAAAATAGGCTTATGAGATCACCTTTTGTCCGTGTGTGTGTGTGTGCGTGTGTGTGTGTGTGTGTGTGAGGTGTGCGTATGTGTCCCCCTAATAAAATCTAAACGGCTGGAGCGATTTCAGTGAAACTCAGTAAGTTCATAGCACTATTCCCGGGGACCTCGACCGTGCCCTTCAAATTTTGTTACGTCTCACCAATCCAACATGGCGGCTGTGCGAAATATTTCACTAGCATTCAATATCTCCGAAACTATTACCGATATCGCCCTGAAATTGTGTACGGTGATAAAGGGCACTACTAAATATTCACTTATGAGACTTTCAAAAACCTGGTGACTACAAAACGAACATGGCGGCCAAGCGAAGTTGAGACTTTTAAATAGACTTTTCTCGCGATTTAACTATCCAAACGTAATGAAACTTGGTACAGCAAATGTTTGTACACATTGCAATGCACTGGAGTCTAATTTAGTTCAATTGTTTACATAACCTCAAAATGGCGGCTGTGCGAAATATTTCACTGACATTCTATATCTCCGAAACTATTACAGATATCACCCTGCAATTTTGTACGGTGATAAAGGGTACTGATACAAGTTTATCTATGTATAACTCATAAACCTGTAAAGTACAAAACGAACATGGCGACCAAGCGAATTTGAAATATTTTAATAGACTTTTCTCGTGAGTTAACTCTCTGAGCGCAGTGAAATGTGGTACAGTAAATGATTTTGCAGATTGCAATGTACTGCCATCTAATTTAATTCAATTGTTTACATAACCTCAAGTTGGCGGCTGTGCGAAATTTTAAAATTAAGTTTTTTTTCTTGTGTAATCATGTGATCAAAGTGAAAGTTTGAATAATGAACCAAGGCAATAAGTGTCCTTGAATGGTACATAACTCTATGGCCTATACATATAACAATCCTAAATGGCGAGCTTCCGAAATATTTAGACGGTTCTCAATATCTATGAATCTTTTACAGCAACCAAACTGAAATTTTATGTTCATGGAGACTATGAACATATGTTCACCTATAGGACTTTCAGTAACCTGGTGAGCACGAATCCAACATGGCGGCGACGCGAAGTATAAATATTTAAATGGACGTTTCTCGCGAATTAACTATCCGAGTGCCGTGAAACGTTGCACGTTAAATGCTTACACAAATGTTGATCCACTGGCATCTAATTTATTTCAATTGTTCGCATAATCACAAGATGGCTGCTGTGCGTAATTTTAAAATCTCGTTTTTACTTCTTGTGTTCTAATCATGCGATTGAAGTTTGAATACCACACGTACAATAATCTTAATATAATAGTACAAAAATAAAAATCCAACCTGGCGACCATCTGAAATATTTAGACGGTTCTCAATATCTACGAATCTCTTACAGCAATTAAACTGAAATTTTGTATGTTGATAGAGGCAATTAACATGAGCAGGATATATGAAAATAGGCTGTATAGTTCTTCACGGAACTACTTGTTCTCCCTCTTCCCCAGTCCATGACAAATATACACTGGCCGGCAAAAGAACCAATCACTTGAAAAATTCAACATTACTTACATTTAAATCATAAATATGAACGCTCTAGGTCTAGTACATAACTTACTGTTTATAACATGGAAGTGAGGTTAATTGTTTCCTGGATGTATTACCATTCTTCACGTCATTGTTTCACTTAACAATAGCGATTCATTGACTTGATGCTGTTTCCCGCGGAAAGATGTGCGCGCCACCATTTTCGATCGGAGCCACCGTTCTGGCAACATCTTCAGGCCTCAAGCGCATATTCGTTTCTGAATTGCACAAAGGCAACTGAGGATATGGCTGTATTGATCTATTCCAATGCCAACAAGGGGCATAATGAAAAATAATAAAACATTGCATTGTTGACGATAGTGATAGCACGCACATCATTCCGCGGGAAACAGCATCATGTCAAAGAATCGCTATTGTTAAGTGACACAATGACATGAAGAATGGTAATGCATCCAGGAAACCAATTTAACCTTACTTCCATGCTCTAACTACAGTATGTACTGTACTAGGCCTATATCGTTCATATTTGTGATTTGAATAAAGGTAATACGGTATTGAATTTTTCAAGTGATCGTTTTCTTTTTTCTGGTCAGTGTATATAGAGTATATCTCATGTAATTTCTTCAGTTTCTTCTTTCACATATCAGTAATTGGGACCGACTGGACTGAAAAGTTTCAATATCAATTATCAATATGGCAACATTTTAAAATGGCTTCAAATCCATCTATACAAGTTTAATCGGTTACCGTTTGGCACTGAGAATTACAACGTACAGAGAGAGGCCAATATCTCATCCATTTGGTGCGTCAAAGGGATCGATAACAGCAGGAAGTGGTGGTTTGACCACCGGACCGGGAGGGACGGAGAGACGATGACTGTCTCCCACATCCCATTCATCTGCAGCGAGCCACATACACTTACTACCAGGGTTGGGGAGGAACTGTTACTTTTACGGTAACGAGTTGGTAATGAAGTTACTAATTAAATTGGTTGGTTTGTTCCTCAGCTTAATGGCTGCGACAACGCAGTCATGTAGGCCCGTGTACTTTGGGTGTGTGTAGAATCTGTCTGATAACTGGTGTTAATTGTGATGGCTGTGTTAGTGTGTATTATCTGTTTTTAATTCTAGTAAGGACTGCAGACATTCGATTTTCCAAGTATTCCTACTTTTTCTACCAAATACCACCGTCAACGACCAACTATTTTTGAACGTGTTTACTAGATTCCATCCCAGTCGGTTCTTGACGACGAACGATGGAACCTAAGAACGTTAGTCGAATTTAACCTATAATTTAGCTTCACACAAATGTAATTAGTGGAAGGTTCTTTATCATGCCATAAATCTATGGGACCGCCTGCTTTACTTCCCCTACGATGGAAGGCATACAGAGGGATTTTAACGCTCTTAAAAAATCCGACGACTTCGGCCGGGTTTGAACCCATGACCTTGGGCATAGAAGCCCAGCATGCTACCAACTATGCCAACGAAGCCACCTTGTTTACTGTTATTTGTGATGGTAAGTCAATCATCAGGTTGTTGTTTTGTAACTTGGAATGGAAAATATGAAACAAGTGAACCCATGTACCATTGGCTCAAGGGGAGTCGAATCCATGTATTTTTGTAAAAGGAAGGAAGGAAATATACAGTCTTTAGAGGAACATAGAAAGATTTCATGCAAGGGATGCTAGCATAACGTTGGGTAAGAAGCTGGACCCAGGTGGCTAGGAAATGAGGTCATGCCTGACTCATTGATAAAGAGCCAGTCACGAGTATAAATAGACTGAGTGGAAATTTCCAGGCGTATGAGAGAGAAGCACGTTTCGGAAATCGCCCTTACCTTGCTTTAAAACGGCAACAGCGCAACTGTGCCAGAAGAAGAATAATTAAATTTAACACATTTGCAAGAATAAAAGTAAGTAAATAAATATAGCATTGTGAATGATTTCAGAAGAGAGATTTTTGTGTGGAGAAAAAGCTTTTAATAATTGTCCAGGAAAGAAGTGCAAACGTAGCCATACGTCATAGGGGGATTACCGAGGTCCGAGGAGTGGGGAATTAAAAATCAACAGCAACGCCCACACAGCTGAAGACTAAAAATTATTTAATATCTCAGAAATGCACGATCGATTTTCATGCGCAGTGAGGTCATTTCACGTTGAGGAAACGAGCTTTTTGGAGATATAATTTTTATAATTGTGCGACAATTATTTCAAAAGTTGGTCACGAAAAGGACTAGGATTTTGTCTTTTTTTGACTAAATGGTATAAAAGTCCAGGCCAAGCCAGACCAATCATGCAGTTACTAGTCCGTCCAGGGGGCGTGACGTTGCGGCATCACACATCGAATGCAGTTTCCGATAGCCCAGGGGGCGTCATAGTGCTACATCACGCCGAAGATTCTACAAGTATTTCTTGAGGGGAAACGCTGTATCTCATCGTATAGACATTATCCGATAGCCAAGAGCGTCGTGGTTTCGATAACCAACGAGCATCCGTAAGGAGTAGCCAAGAAGTATTATTACAGTATCGCCGTGTGGAGAATTAGGAAAATCCTAGTTACAGGATTTAGTTCCGACAATATAAAGTTTACAGTGAAAAGTTCAGTAATTACAGTCAAAGCAGGCTGCGAACTTAGAGCCCAGGGCGATAGGTCTTAAATTAAACGACCAAAAGTATCATAACGTATTGAAGTAACGTAACAGCGAGATAAACATTCTATCAACTTTAAAGAACCCGAGTAGGGACGGACAGAACAAGGTTCGCAAAGTATTCCGGAAAGATAGGAATTCGAGAACCGAATAAGCGGAAAGGAGAAGGAAACTCTAGACATTGTTTCAAGGAAGCAGACGAACTATTAAAAAGCACTAAGTTACGAGGAGTATTAGTTGCTAGAAATCAATAGGTCACCGATAGATTATCTGGGGGACCGTGGACAGAATAGACTTTCGCTAGACCAACCAATAGGGTCTAGAAAGGAGCCGTTCGAGTCAATAATAATAGCAGATCGTCAGGAAACGGGATTTGAAGGAGTACTATTCCAGGGAGGAAGTAGATGGTTCGAGACTTTTACATTCTGGCAAGATAGGAAGCCGACATTTACTAAATTTCACCCTTGGAGACGGGAGGTCAAGAAATCACGTGTGAAAGGCTTAATAGCAGCCTTAGTGATTAGAATCTGTGAAGTGTAAATATATAAAAATTTGTGATAAAAGTAATATTTTCAGTGTTTTTATCGTGTATTCGAAACGAATACACCAGTGTATTTTAAAATGTTATCAGTGTTAAATGTATACGAGTTAAATGTGTGTCAAGATATGTCAGTACATGAAATGAATTTGTACAAGATGGTGTAATCACAAAATAGTGGGCAAAAATGAAACATCCCAAGAAAAGGAAGGTCAGGGACCGACCTATAACATGTGAGTAAAGATTTTCATTATGTTTTGTGTTGGGAAAGTGTTTGTGTACAATCCACCGGAGTTTGAGATAGAGGGATGTTTCTGAATAACAAATAACAGAATAAGAGCGCGGTCTGAACTAATAAAACTTGAGAAATTGTAAATAATTATGTGAAGTGGATAAATCCTGTAGAGGAAATGTATGAAATAAAATGTCTGTGTATTTGACAAATGTTACAAAAGCAAGCGTAATAAATAATAATAATAATAATAATAATAATAATAATAATAATAATAAAAGAAATATAAATAAAGATTAAATTGAATGATATGAAAGTAAGAGCGTTTGAGCCTGAATAAAAGTATAAGACATGGTGTTAATGCATGTTCTTAAAATATAGCGATTATTGTCAAGGGAAAGGATTAATATAAAAATTGAGATATGGACCAATTGTTAATGTGGAATTTATCAGTTCTTTGGAAGACGCTAGGCCTTAAAATAATGTACAGCGCAATGTAGCGCATTAAAGTAAATTGTCACGCTAGGAATGCGTAGAATCTAAATGTACTTGGTAAATTACTTATGAGGGACAGTTGATTGCGGTAATTGAGCCATGATAAAGTCCTCCAATAGTGACGTAGATCACGAGGCTATGTGTGTTATGTTGTATTATAATAGGGAGCAAATGTATGGTATTATGAGCGCAGGTAATATAGGCCACGGCCGACCCTAAGTCGCATTTATATAAGTCCTCTAGTATGGGAATGGTTCCCGAGGCATGTTAAGAGAGTCGAACCCAGACTCGTCTAGTTGTTGAAGCCCCTAAGTATTCGTCGTTGTATGTGAATTACTCTTACCAATCAATGATGACAATTCATAATTAATAAATGCCAAGGTTACGAAAGTGGTTTATGAACCTAATAATGTTGTTGAAAGTAAATGAAAGAAACGCCAGGTCTTCCCAGAGAACTGAAGAAAAGAAAGATCTGTTTTAAAAGAATTGAGTATAGCTGCCACGCGTGGGCAAGGCTGGAGGCTCCCCTCTTAGCCATAAATCTCGCCCAAGTGATTACGGTCCAACCCTTGTTATTGTAAGTGTGCTAGGTCGGAAAGGACCGTCTGAGAGAAGTAATAATACGCCGTGAGTGTTTAAAAGTTGTTAATGACCCGGGATTTGAACCGAGGTCCTTGTAGAGGAAAGTACCGCTTGCCAGTTCAGATCGTAGCTTTCTTATGTGATAATGGTCTTATAAGACAAATAAATAAATAAAAATCCCTAGTGTAATGTTGTATGGATGTAGGATTCCATGAGTTCAATGAAGATAACTAGATTCCGGGAGCAATCATAGTTTTTGACTTTGTCAAGTAATCTTCGGTAACTTTGGAGTACACAAGTATTTTCCCGATCACTGTAGTGAATTTGTGAAACTTGAGAGAGATGGTAACGTGGAGAACATTGTTGAATGCCCAAACATTTAAGTAGAGAAGTAATATATACTGTAAAGATAATTATGCATTGTTCTAATTACAAGAAACTCATAAAATAAATATTGAGGTGTGTAAATGAATAACACCGTTCTTATTGGAAAGTATCGAGCCAGTGGAGCTCGTAATTATATTGAACTTTAAAAAGGGATACTTTATGAAAGTGAAAAGAATTATAAGTTGGTTGGTTTGAAGGAAACCATTTGTTTTAATATAATGTTTGTTTAATTTTTATATCTTCCTTGTTCACTTTGAACAAGTTTTGAAGGATTTGGTCAATAGTTGATTTGTTTTATTTGTTTGTAGCGCCATAATTTTGGTTAATTAAATGTGTTAAAATAGGAGTTGAATTTGTTTTTATTTTGAAAGTGTATCCTCTATTTAATCCAAAATGTGTAAATCACAGAGTGGGAGAACATACCATAACCCCGAAAATCCCGATTTGAGCATTGCTGGCATACTGTGATTTGCATATTTCTTGCTGGAAGGGCACACTAGGGGTATGGGGACTTTCGCGGGCACCCTGTAGTTTTATTCCAAGAATATGATCGGATTGTTCCTAAGTTAAAACCCCGACCACCTGTGTCCAAATCTTATCCTCAATCACAAATATGCTCACTTGTTGTGTATTTGAGTCTTAAGTCTTTTGACTGGTTTGATGCAGCACTCCAAGCCTCCCTGTCCTGAGCTAATCGTTTCATCTCTACATAGCTACCACACCTTACTAACGAAGAAATCTGTTCAACATATTCTGACCTTGGTCTACCCCTACAGTTCTTGTCTTCGGCCCTTCCGTCCATAACAAGCTTGCTATTCCTGGGTGTCTTAGTGTGTGTCTTACCAACGTATCTCTTCTCTTCATTAGCAGTCGCCAGAAACATCTCTCCTCCCCCCACTCGTCTTAATACCTCTTCGTTTGCAACCCTGTCTACCCTTCTGATCTTCATAATTCTTCTGTAACACCACATTTCAATAGCTTTAATTCTCCTCTTTTCTGCTGTGCAATGAGTTCAAATTTCACTTCCATAGAGCTCCACGCTTTAGACAAAGGCTTTCAAAACTGACTTCCTAATACTTAGATACTGTATATATTTGATACAGGCTGCGGTGGCCAGGAATGCTAACGCGCTACCTCGTGCCTCGCTGGGATCGGAAGAGCGTGTATTCGAATCCCACTTTTCCCGTCCTGAAAGTGGTTTTGGTGCTGTCCTATTTTTATCACCAGGCAAATGCTGGGACGTTTTCTTTCAATAGATTCACACCCGATTACCTTCCAAAATCCCTTCTCTGACCCGTGCTGAAAAGAAGCTAAAAGGCCATTGGCTGCATTAATAATAATAATAATAATAATAATATCGTATGGCCACGGGTGCCGGTTGCAAGCTTTGTTATTTGACACCCAGAGGAGAGCTTGCATGTCGAATTTTGTTGTTCCTCGGAGCACTATGAAAGTGAAGGAGATTATACATCTAAACTCCTTGGCACTATAGCGCTTGCTAGTAGAGAAATGAGTAACTTTTTGTTGGCGGAAAATCCTGAGATTAATTTTGCCATTATGAACACGGCCTACTGAATTCAAATGGTTTCTTTAACATGCCAAATTCGTATTACATGCGTGTCGTGATTTTTCTGCCTTTCAAAAAGCACTTACCACGGCCAGCAGCGAACCTGCAAACTTGGGGTTAGTAATCTGACACGACAACCACTCACCCACCGTGGCAGGCTGCATTAATATATATGGGAAGGGAAGGAAATATTGAGACGGATAGGCCAGGAAGAGGGAAGGAGGCGGCCGTGGCCTTACAGTAGGGACCATCCTGGCATTTGCCCGAAGACGAAGTGGGGAAATAACGGAAAACCACTTCGAGGATGGCTGAGGTGGGAATCGAACCCCCTCTACTCATTTGGACCCCCCGAGGCTAAGTAGTCCCCGTTCCAGTCCTCATACCACTTTTTAAATTTCGTGGCAGAGCTGGGAATCGAACCCAGGACCTCCGGGGTGGCAGCTAACCATGCTGACCGCTACGCTACGGAGGTGACTCTGTATTAATAATAATAAATATATATTTGGTGTCAACAGATTTCTTAATATGCTTGAACCAACCTACTTTTTATATCCTCTTTTCTTCGTCCATCACTGGTTATTTTGATTCCTAAGTAACAGATGTCTCCTACTTTCTCCTTTAGCTTTTCACCTGGCAAATTGGCGTCAATAGAGGTTTCTGATATCTTTCTGCTGCATTGCTTGGCTTTTGTTTAACTTTCATGGATTTTCATCAGGAATTCATTCCTCAAGACAGATCGGTCGGTTGTTTCCTTAGTTTAGGGACTGTGACAACGCGTTCATGTAGCCCCGTGTACTTTGTGTGTGTGTAGAATCTTTTTGATAACCGGTGTTAATTGTAATGTCTGTATTATTGTGTGTATCTGTTTTAATTCAAGTAAGGACTGGAGACATTTAATTTTTTTCAAGTATTTCCTACCAGATGCCACCGCAGTCGGCTCTTGACGACGAACGTTAGTCAAAGTTTAATATATATATACAATTTAGCTTCATACAGGTGTAATTAGTGGAAAGATCTTTAACATGCCATAAATCTATGACTTGGGACCGCCGGCTTACTTCCCCTCCGAAGGAAGGCATACTGAGGGATTTTTAACTTATTAAAAAATCCGACAACTTCGACCGGGATTGAACCCGCGAACTTGGGCAACTACGGAGTACATACATTTTAAATACTCGGTCAAATCTTCTGGTCCCCCAGGGACTCACACATAGTGGGACGTGGGTTGGCGACCACGGGACCCCAGCTGAGTCCAGCATTTCTTCCGCTTACTTGTGCTGGGCTCCTCTCTGTTCTCTTTTCTGTCGGCATCCCTTGGTCAACTCTTGTTCTCTTCCGACCCCGACGGTTTTAGGGTATCCGTGGCCTAGGGAATCTCTTCCTTTTCTGCCTTAATTGGCCCTTGTCTCATCTTTTCTGATGCCTCGTTCTTTTAAGGATCAGCCTTCTTATTCCTTTTTATTATAGTTCTTTTTCTCTTTACGATTCCCATCCGTTTTTAGCCTATTTTCAATTTTGAAAAAATAGGCTTATGAGATCACCTTTTGTCCGTGTGTGTGTGCGTGTGTGATTCGTGTGGTTGAGATTCAAAATCTTAACGGCTGGAGCGATTTCATTGAAACTCGGTAAGTTCATAGCACTATTCCGGGCAACCCTGACCGTGCCCTTCAAATTTTGTTACGACTCACCAATCCAACATTGCGGCTGTGCGAAATATTTCACTAGCATTCAATATCTCCGAAACTATTACCGATATTACCCTGACATTTTGTATGGTGATAAAGGGAACTACTATAAGTTCACTTATGTGACCTTTGAAAACCTGGTAACTACAAAACCAACATGGCGGCCAAGCGAAGTTGCGACTTTTTATAGACGTTTCTCGCGATTTAACCAACCAAACGCAATGAAACTTGGTACATTATATGTTTATATACATTGTAATGCACTGACATTCAACTTCGTTCAATTGTTTACATAACCACAAGATGGCGGATGAGCGAAATATTTCACCGACATTCTATATCTCTGAAACTATTAGCGGTCTCTCCTTGACATTTTGTACGGAGATAAAGGGCACTACTGGAAGTCCATCTATATGACTTTCAAAAACCGGTTACTTAAAAAACGAACATGGCGCCCAAGCGAATTTGAAAATTTTAAATAGACCTTTCTCGCGATTTATTGTTCCAAACGCACTGAAATCTGCTACAGGAAATATTTATACACATTGTAATGCACTGGTATCTAATTCAGTTCAATTGTTTACATAATCTCAAAATGGCGAATTTTAAAATTAAGTTTTTATTTCTTGTGTCGTAATCATGCGATCGAAGGGAAAGTTTGAATAATGAACCTACGCAATAATTTTCCTTTAATGGTACATGACTCTATGGCCTATACATTTAACAATCCAACATGGCGACCATCCGAAGTATTTAGACGGCTCTGAATATCTACGAATCTATTATAGCAATCAAACTGAATTATTTAATGTTCATAGTTCGCCTATAGGACTTTAAATAACCTGGTTATCACAAATCCAACATGGCGAAGTATAAATATTCACATGGACGTTACTCGCAATTTAACCATCCGAGTGCAGTGAAACTTGGTACAGTAAATCCTTAAACGAATGGTAATCCACTGGCATCTAATTTATTTCAATTGTTTCCATAACCTCAAGATGGCAGCTGTGCGAATTTTAAAATCTCCTTGTTACTTCTTGTGTCCTAATTATGCGATTGAATACTACACGTACACAATAATCTGCATGTAACAGTACATAACTCTAGGACCTACATATATAAAATCCTACATGAAGTATTTAGTTGGTTCTCAATATCTACGAATCTATTACAGCAATCAAACTGAAATTGTGTATGTTGATAGTGGCAATTAACATAAGTAGGATATATGAAAATAGGCTGTATAGTTCTTCACGGAACTACTTGTTTTAAATGAATTAACTCCCATGTGTCTGAGTTTCATTTTGTGAGTATTTTGAATCTCAACCACATTTTGTAAGTTATTTATTTATTTATTTATCGTATGGCGTATACATGAGCTACAGATCTATATTTACACTATTTACATAGTTAATCGCTTGTGGCGTCCCCAGGAAAAATTCTCTTCTACCTCCGTCGAAACGGCTCAGTGGGCATTCTTGGGTTATGTGCTTCACAGTTTGCCTCTCAGCACCACAGTCACAACAAGATGATGACTTTTTCCTCCATTTGTATAGCAGATCTGCACACACACCATGGTTAGTTCGGATCCGGTTTAGCTTGGACCATACTTTCCGAGGTTGTTCAAAGCCAGGTACCTTCTGTGAGATGCATGGCATTTCCAAAGACTCTGCTGGGGCGAATTGTCTCCATTCATTAGACCATTTCTCAGTAAGGTTGAAATTACTCATTGCCAGGTTCTCCGCCGTGCAGATGGGTGGATGTCTTGACTTCAGTCTATCTATATGTAGATGGTGGATATCCTCATGAATGGGCAGTCTTTGATTAATCTGGATCTTCTTGTACTCATTCATCAAAGCATTGCATCTGCGGAGGTGGGGTGGGGGAATATGGCTTAATACAGGCAGCCACTGAATAGGAGTTGATCTGATCGTGCCTGTGATCATTCTCATTGTGTCATTTAATTTAACATCTATTCTCTTCACATGAGGGCTGTTTATCCAGACAGGGGCACAATACTCTGCAGTAGAGTAAACCAGGCCAAGAGCTGAGCAACGTAAAGTAGTTGCACTTGCACCCCAAGTAGTACCACATAGTTTTCGAATGATGTTGTTGCGTGTCTGAATCTTGGCAGCACTCTTTCTCAAGTGTTCTTGGAACGACAGCGTTCTATCGAGTGTTACACCCAGATATTTGGGGTGTCTATTGTGGCGGAGAAGGGTGTTATCGAAGTATACCTTGAGATCCCTTGAAGCCATTCGATTGCTCAGATGAAAACAAGAAACTTCTGTTTTACTCATGCTTGGTTGGAGTCTCCATTTTCGGAAGTAGTCTCCTAAAACAGCGAGATCTTTTGTCAGCGTTTCCTCTATCTCCTCGAAGCATAGGTCGTTAGTGGCAAGTGCCCAATCATCTGCATAACCAAATTTCCTGGATTTTGTGGGGGGTATATCTGAAATATATAAATTGAACAGAAGTGGGGCAAGCACTGATCCTTGTGGAAGTCCATTGTTTAGTTTGCTGGATCTGCTGATTTCACGTCCCATGACTACGCGAAATGTTCTGTCACTCAGCATGTTGTTTATAAGGTGGGCCAGACTCCTGCATGGAATCACTTTAAGGAGTTTACTGATAACGCCTTCTCTCCACACTGTGTCGTAAGCTGCCTTTAGGTCTACAAATGCTACCGAAGTCTTTAGTCTTTGTTGGAATCCTGCTTCGATGAAGGTAGTTAATGACAGGACTTGATCGGCACAACTTCTTTGTGGTCTGTAAGTATTTTCAATCTAAATTGCATTTTGTCAGTACCGTATTTTTAATCGCGGGCTTCCACATATTGTGAGTCCTGGCGACTGATCCCAAGTATGTCTAAGACAGAGGTTTCATGCTTCCATCTTGCCAACCGACTAGCAAACTACAAGCCAAATGTTGTATTCCGTGGTGAAAAACTGAAGTACAACCCATTCCCGAAATACCTAGGTGTCACCCTGGACCGAACTTTGAGCTACAAAGAACACCTCACCAAGCTCTCTCACAAAATTTCCACCAGAAATAACATCCTGCACAAGCTTTGCGGTAGTTCATGGGGAGCCACGGCGGACTGCTTAAGATTAACGGGTATCAGTCTAGTCTATTCTGCAGCGGAATACTGTGCTCCAGTATGGTCAGTGAAGAGTCCGGTCTGAACCCCGGCAGCGACCGGTTCGCTGCGCTCTGCTTCGTTGTGAGTTACGTATTCGAGTGTCTAACTTTCAAGTCTTTTCAAGTACAGTAAAAATGGCAACCAACAGTATTAGGAAAAACACTATAAAATGTGCTTTCCCCGACAAGGCCAATAAACCAGGCCCTGCAGAAATACATGAGTGGATTCAGTACACCCTAAAACTCAACATGGACCAATTAGAAGCCATTCAACTAGACAATCTGGAAGCTGCTGTTTTCATCAAGTTCACCAGCAAACTACTGATGGAGAAGGTCCTCAACAGTACCAACGGAAAATCCCAGGTACGGAAATTTAATGGCTCTATATCTGAGGTAATTATAACTTGTGCGGATGTGGACAGCAAACTAATCCGAGTCATGAACCTTCCCATTGAACTGCCGAATGACCGGATAATGTCGTACTTTAGTAAGTACGGGAAAGTTCGTGAAATTAGAAACGAACGATGGTCAGCTACCTACCTATTCAATATTTTGAGTGGTATTCGGGCTATGCGGATTGAACTAAAAACTGCAATTCCACCCATTATTTCTATCGATGGCTACAAAGCACAGGTGGTGTATGATGGACAACCTCGATCATGCTTTTATTGTAATGCCACTGATCACTTTAGACAGGAATGCCCAGTGAGGCGCGGTGAAACTGAAAATAAAACCGGGCCTAAGCTTCTCAGTGAAATTGTAGCCAACAAGGACAGTGAAATTGTCTCGCCTGCCTTATCGGCACCTTGTTCATCTAACGTCAGTATTTCTGCCGAACAACTTGCCCCACTTGATACGTCAGCTGTAGCACAAGACACGATGGACGTGTCGCCTTCTCACTTCACCGCCTTATCGCCGCAACCAGCTGGGTCATTGCCCTCCACTAGTAAACAACAACATACTCTCACATTACAAAAGGAACTCCACGGGTAGCCAGCGTTGCCAGGTTTGTCTGATACTAGCCAATACACCAATGGCAGTCTAGGTAGGGCGGCCAATTCTCTAGTTCCTAAAACTGACCAGAAACCTGACACTAGCACTGCCAGCCCTGATGCGGTCACAGAAGGCGTGACCTCAGGAGACAATGCTACCAGTATGCCACCCTCAAACCAGTCCATAGTTAGTTGTGAACCACAGACCGCTGGTATACGATGGTCGGATGAAATAGAAGACGACCCCTCCAGACACATGGATACAGAAGAGACGGGGTCACGGGACCAGGAGATCATGGACAACAAGGAACTAACTCCGAAAGAACAGGCACCTTTGAAAACCTCCTCCAAAGCTAAAACAATCCGGGCGTCAAAAGAGGGAACGCACAAGCCTTATGCGGGTGTCAGGGACCCCCGACTACAAGGCGGGAAGTCGAGCGACAAGCGTTAAAGACCACCCCATCTCCATCTTGTTTATTTCGGTAAAAAAAACATGTCTATCTATCTGACGATGTTGTTGACATACACGCTAATGACACTCAATGTAAATTGCATTCAAACTGCTAGTAAACAGTCGCTCTTACGCAACCTTATACGAGACCAAGATGTGGATATTGTTCTGTTGCAAGAAGTGGCTACTGAAGACCTCCTTACCATCTCTGGCTACGATAAAATAGTTAATGTCAATGAGCACAAACGTGGTACAGCTATCTACATTAAGGACCATATACCATATGCGGATCCAGTCCAGTTAGTCAACTCACGCGGAATCAGTATCCGTATTCGAGATCTTTTGATTGTCAATGTATATGCTCCCTCTGGTTCGCAGGCCAGGATACAACGCCGGCTCTTCTATACCACAGATATTCTCCCACTTCTCCATAATCATACCGGCAATATAATCCTCGGTGGGGATTTTAACGCAGTGCTATCGCCCAAAGACCAAAGTGGCCAATTTCAGGGCTGCCCTGCACTATCTGCGTTAATACAAGGGTTACGCTTAAAAGACACATGGGAACTGAAGCCGTCGGGGTCAGCCGGTTACACGTACTACTACCATAATGGTGCTTCTCGACTGGATAGAATATATGTCAGCGGGGAATTGAAAGAACACGTGAGAGAAACAGATGTATGCCCGGTGGAGTTTTCAAACCATTGTGCGTATCTGTGCAAGATTCGCCAACCAGAATTGGGACCTCGCCGTGGGAGAGGAACATGGAGGTTAAATGATTCTATTCTGACACACTTGGACATGAAAGATAGCTTTGCCACTGAATGGCATAACTGGAAACGCCACATTCACCGGTTTCAAGATACTCTTGGTTGGTGGCTGAAGTATGCGAAACCCAGAGCTGTTAGGTTATTGAAGGCCTACAGTGCCGAGAGAAGACGCCACATCCATCAGACGACAGATTTCTACTATAAATGTTTACGACAGATATACAATGAAGACCCTACCAACCCTAATACATATCGCCGAATAAAGAAAATCCGAGCGCAGCTCCTCACGCTGCAGCGCAAAGCATTGGAAGGACTCAAACTTCAAGCACAAGATCATCAACATCTGGCATCAGAGGCACCCTCCGTTTATCATTTATACGGGCGTGCCGCAAAGGCCGTCAGAAGTACATCAACCGCATTGCGACACCTGAGGGACAAATGGTGACTAGTCATACCTTAATCACAGAAACGGTAGAGAACTTCTTTCAGTCCCAGTCCCACTTCACCACCAGCATCCGTTCTTCGATGGTGTACGAGGAAGACTTTTGCACAGAGAACAAGAGTGCTTGACCCAGGACATCACCGCCGAAGAAATATATACCTCCATACGCCACAGTGCGCCAAACAAGAGTCCTGGTCCTGATGGCCTGGGGAGAGCTTTCTACATGACGTTTTGGACCACCATTCGCGATGAACTTACAGCCGTAGTGAATGACGCTTGTCGTCCTGGACGAAATATCGACACCCTGAAAGATGGTCTGGTGATATTAGTCCCAAAAATTACACAACCAACACAGCTCAGGGACTTTCGCCCACTGACGCTTTTAAACTTTGACTACAAGATCTTCACGAAATGTATGAAAACGAGACTTCAGGCCTTTATGGAGGAAGCCACATCTCGCCACCAATCGGGTGGGGTACCAGGCAGGTGCATTGTCAACACTACATGTGCTATTCGCGATGTCATTAGTGAGTCGCTGGTCGGCAATAAGAAGAAACTGTTATTATCACTGGATTTTGACCATGCCTTTGATAGGGTAAACCATAAATACATCCTTGCGACTCTTCAAGCTATTGGCTTCGATATGCGGTTTATTGCCCTCGTGAGCAAAATTCTTCATGGTGGATCTTCAAAAGTGAGTGTAAATGGGTATTTCACACGGCCGCTTCTCATCCATCGTGGAGTCAGGCAAGGGTGTCCGATGTCCATGCTTCTTTTCGTTCTATCTCTGGAACCCCTTCTTTGTAATCTCCATACATCTTTCAATGGCACGGTGATCAGTATTTTTGCATATGCGGATGATGTCACCCTTGGGGTGGATCGAACCGTTGACATGCAGCAATTGTTCACGGACCTTGATGAGTACGGGAGATATTCTGGTGCGCGGCTGAGCCGACGAAAAACAAAGGCGATGTGGATTGGGAAATTGGACCGCGTCCAAGGGGTTCTCCCGGCGTGGGTAACGATCGCCTCAGAACTCAAAATATTAGGCATATCTTTCTTGAATAGTGTACACCAAATGATTAAAAAGAACTGGGACGTTGCCCTACATTCTGTGCGTGGTGCCTTGCAACAAGTGCGGTACCGCTCCTTCCTCTTACACCAACGAACAATGTACGTGAATATGTTCAGCTTAAGCAAAATATGGTATCTCAGTCAAATTCTTCCTATGCCAAGAATGGTGGGTACACGTATTATTTCCGCCGTCGGATGGTTTATTTGGCAAGGAGCTCTATTACGTCTTTCCCGCAGCACATTAACATTGCATAAATCCCAGGGAGGTCTGGGACTCATCGACGTTGAAAAGAAAGCTAGAACTTTATTCCTCAAACGACACCTGCAACTGCTTACAGGCTTCGGGACCGATGAGTCACATAACTTCCTACGGAGATGGTGTAGTCCCTATGACTGCTCGAACCCACCTGCTTATTATGATATCAATCATCATGCACCTCATGTCCGGTATCTGAGAGTTGAACTCAGCTACGTGCCACAAGACGTCATCAGGTCTATCTCAACGAAAAAGCTGTATCGTTCTATCATGGCACAACAGTATGTTGCCCCCAGAATTATGCAATCCGCATTGATCGTCAACTGGAATCGAGTCTGGAGGAATGTCTCCAATCGCATTCTTCCCAGCGCAGCGAAGGAAAGTTGGTATAAAGTAATCCATGACCTTATACCAACAAACAGCAGACTCCATCGCATTCACATGGTGGAGAACGCCTTATGCACTTCATGTTCCCATCAGGATACAATCCTGCACCGATTTACGCAGTGTGATCCGATTCGATCGACCTGGAACCGCTTCACCCGGGTCCTGAATAGCTTCATGAACTGTCCTACTACCTCCATCACTCCTGAATGGGTGATCCGACCAACATTTAGCCTTCAACCGCCCCAACTGAACAGTGCGGTAGTGTTACTCCTCGGTTGCTATGTGCACTGTGTGCTGAAAACTACGGGGCCATATACAGAACTCGAAATGCTGTCCGAGGTAAGTGAGTGTGTCCTCACGAGCCTTCGCTGTACTACACGAACTCGCCGGCTGGGGGACTATGCCCAGCAGCTCACCCGCATCATGTGAGTGTTTTGTGCATTGTGATAGTGATTGAACATTGAACATTAAGTAGACTAGTATAACTGTGATAAACGCATCAATATCCATTATTGTTATTCATCTACCACCTCACAATCACCTATGTACCTTAAATATATGAAGACAATAAACAAGTTTCCATTAAAAAAAAAAAAAGAAGTATGGTTGGAAAGTGCACATGTGCATAACGTGGATACCAAGCTGAATGATACTATGCGTTGCATAACCGGCACCATAAAGTCAACTCCTCGCCACTGGCTACCAGTACTCAGCCACATTCCACCACCTCACCTGAGGAGGAAGGAAGCTCTGGTCAGAGAAGCAAAGAAGATCTATGCTTCTCCCTCATTACCAATACACCAGGAGTTCTGCCACCCACCACCGAAGCGACTTCATTCGAGGAGACCAACCAGTTTATTGGCCGACCAACTTCTGGCAAATCGATTCAACCTAAACCAATGCTGGCAGGACGAGTGGTCAAACTCACCGTCTGGAACTAGTGCCCAGGAGATCAACCCAACGGTAAAAATACAAGGATTTGACCTTCCTAGAAAATTATGATGTCGCCTCAATAGACTGAGAACCAGGCACGGCCGTTGCAATTACCTATGCCATAAGTGGGGTTGGATAGATTCCCCATTGTGTCAATGCAATGAGGAGGAACAGACCATGGACCATATCATCCAGCGCTGCCCTCTACACGCCTACTCCGGGAGCCCTAGTGATCTGTTTCATCTTCGAGAATGTACTGTGGAATGGCTCCAAAACTTGAACTTGGATTTGTGATTTGTTTTTATGTAATTCACCATACGATTAAATAAATAAACATATTGTGAGTATTCTGAATCTACCATATATATTTTCAGTTTCAATTGCATTTTGGAAGTAATTTGAATTTCAATTGCATTTCTTGAGTATTTCCAATCTCCATTGCATTTTGTAAGTATTTTTAACCTAAACTACATTGTGTGCGTGTTCTTCAATCTCTTCCTTTTGTGAGTATTTTCCATCTAAATTATATTTTGAAAGTATTTCCACTCTACATTTTGTGAGTCATTTCATTCTGTATTCCCTTTTGTCAATATTTTCAGTCTAACTTAATTTTCATTATGGTTTCCATTTCCTTGTCATTTTCGCTATCACACAGACCATTATGGGCCGATAACCTAGATATTAGGCCCCTATAAACAACAAATATCATCATCATCATCATCAATAAATATTCTGGTTAATCAGCTATGATGAGAATGTCATCAGCAAATCTCACAGTTGAGATTATTGTTCCTTGAATCTTAACTCCTACTTTAACTTTATCTCTTTCTCTAATTTCCTTCATTGCTTGTTCGACGCATAGACTGAAAGGTAATGGTGATACAGTAATAAAAATCAATGGCGACTGCTGATATTTGTAATGTGCAGAACGTAATATGATAGGCTTAACCCGGCAGTGGTCGCGGTGTAAATTCGACGTAAGTGTTCGCGGGTGAGATTTTCGCTCACCCTGGTAATTTCAAGTTTTATACACAAGTGATTGTTTTGAAAGGGACGGTAATACCTTTATTTGCTTTCGTGAAGTATCCACCTGTTCTTTTACTTAATTAGCCATTTTGAAATTCACTTGTGAACAAACTATACAACGGAAAGTAACACAAAAAAAGGTTCCATTTATGGTCGCGGGTGAGGGAAAGTCTCACTTCTGTGCAGGCGCGTACAATAATAGTAACCCTGTGAAAGTTTCAAGTGTTAGATTGCTATTGTTGCGGGGGGTGTCTTGTTATGCCCCCGACTAGGAATATCTAGGAGTGTAGGTGAATCTGTGTGCGGGCTGCAGAGTTACATGCAAGACATTTCCAAAGTGAGACAATCCCTCCCACCGCGACCACTGCCAGGTTAACTTAATTACAGTATTATAGCTGGGCTAAATTGTGATATTACACTCAGTCTAATATTAATTATTCAGTCGCACAGCGCTATTACTAACACAGTACACAATACAATACAATCGAATACCACTCCAAAGATGTGCACACGCTGAAAACGGCGTGAAATCGTAACCAATAAGCCCGAAGTGTTGGTTTAGATTCAACCAATAGCGGCTACGGTGGCGTAGTCGGCAGCATGCTGAGCTTCTATGCCCAAAATAGCGGGTTCAAACACGGCCGAAGCCGTCGGATTTTTTATGAGCGTTAAAAATCCCTCAGTATGCCTTCCTTCGGAGGGGAAGTAAAGCCGGCGGTCCCATGTCATAGATTTATGGCATGTTAAAGAACCTTCCACTAATTGCACCTGTGTGAAGCTAAATTGGATAGGTTAAGAATGTAAACAACGCTCTTAGGTTTCTACGTTCGTTGCCAAGAGCCGACTGCGGTGGCGTCTAGTAGCTAAGTTCTGAACTTGGCCTAGTAGTCGTTGACGGTGGCGGTTGGCGGCAAAAGTAGGAACTATTTGAAAAATTCTAAGTTGCAGTACTTAAATTAAAAAACAGATAACACACACTAATACAGTCATCACAATTAACACCGGTTATCAGACAGATTCTACACTCACCCAAAGTACATGGAGCTACATTACCGCGTTGTCGCAGCCCCTAAACTTAAGAACCAACCAACCAACCAGATTCAACCAATAGCGAGACTTGAGAATCTCAGTTGACGTCCACAGAGCGCCATTTAACAGACCAAACCTGTCCCTTCCCTCCTTAAGGGCTCCCATACATTTCTAAATCTATAAACACGTTCTTTGAGGATGCAAGGCGTCCTTCCTACGCTGTCTACTCCGGGTAGTGATGGTCACACTCCACCCATCTAGGGGTGAAATGCAGAACTAGTTACAAGTACTGACATTGACAGTGAGAAAGAGCTTATCGAGAGGGCGCACAAAGTAGCCCCAAAGACTATTTTACAAAACAGTCAATTTAAGTTTTTTAAACAGTTACAGCTGAGAAATGACTGTAGGATTATCCTTACGTCCTACCTGGAGGAATTGCCACTGATACAAATAACTAAGGTTATGAGACAGTTTCCACACTTCCAACTGGGGCGGAACTACGAGGTCATCTGCCCCTCATAACACAGATTAAAGAATACAAATTTGGAATTGAATTTAAAATTTAGAGGTGGACACCTAAATTTGAAAAGACCTAAAATTAATAAAACAAGAAATTAAATAAAAATAATAATTATAAAAATTAACAAAAATTACGGAAAAAGAAAAAATTATCATTCAAAAACGAACAAGTCGTTGAGTCGATTTACACTAGAAAATTTAGATTGCTGGCCCTAACCCACTCTCACTTATAAAGCGGATAACGCGATCAGCAGCCACCGCGTCATCGGCTAATATAAGTTTGAGTGTCATCTGCAAACCAAGGTTTCTTCGTAAGTCAGCAAAATCCACACACTCGGTTACAATGTGGGCCACGATGAAAACGGCTCCACAGGTACAAAGTGCGGGGTCTTCCCTTCTCATTAGCTACGAGTGGGTGGATGTTGTATAACCTATCCTTAGCCTACACAAAATGACGGACTCTCTCCTTGACCGGAGAGAGCTCCGCCACACGCGATTAGTTCCCTTGATCGCTCTCAGTTTACTGGGCAGTGGGTCAGCTAGCCACTGACTCTCCCAAAATTCCAGAACTTGTAGGAAACCCCACTGTTTTATGATATGATACCCTATAGTCAGTTTTCTATCCCTTGAAACCACTAGATTCTGAACTCTGCTTTCACAAGCCCCGAGTTTGAAACTTTCTATAACGTCTCACATCCTTCTAGATCTTTTCATTTCTTTTTCTTCCTCCCGATATTGTGAAACTTCCAGTGCTCTATGCAAAGAGAAGGAGAATGTGTCTCTCTATATATCCCCTTCCCATCTCAAACGACTTTTCAAGTGCGCCAACTTTCGATTTATATAAATGTAGAAACTTTATAATTAAATCGCCGAGAGGAACAGAATTGTCAAAGAGATTTTCTTCTATTATAGTATTTTTCCCTCGTTTTGTCATCCAATTATCTTAATATTGTTAGGAAATACATGTCTTCGTTCTGGAGAATATTTCGTTTCATTTCAACTTTGCGATTCGATTTATGGAATAGGAATTTGTGAGTTCTATATGTTGGCACTTCTTTGGAGATTGTATTTTTTTTTTGTAAAGAAGACAATTGAACCGTGGAAGATTAGTGCAAAGTCTTGACACGGGTTGATCCACTCTTGCCAGAAGAATATTATTAACCAATTAACAAACAAATGATAACAGAAACGAAAAGAAAATTACGATATCACAGTGTTTTTCAAGTCGCAACATATCTTATAGGATGTTTAACCAATAGCAGATTCATTTATTAATTCTGTTTCGTTCTATTTTATCTTATTTGTTTTGTTAATGATTCTTAAAATATTTTTTTGGTTTATTAATCGTCTTATATTTTGTTTTGATTTGATTTTGATTTCGTTTTGTTTTGAATTGTTCAGTTTTGATTTTTTTGTTTAGATTTTTGTTTCGTTATGTCTTTGTTTTTTATTTTTAGTTTTTAGTTTTCTGGTTCTTTATTTTGTTGTTGTTTCTCTTGTTTTCTTTGTAATTTTTGTGGTTGTTTTATTTTTTGAATTTGTGTTTCTTTTTTTCTTTTGATTTTGTTGGTGTATTTTTTTTTAAGTTTTTGATGGTGCAGATGTCAAGTTGTTTGCCTCTCACCAAGGCGGACCTGGTTCTATTCCCGGTCAAAGTATGTGAGATTTTTCGAAGTGAAATGCCATGTCCTGTGGTTCCGATTCCACGTAATGATGGAGTTACGTGGTCAAGATTGCTGGTTCTTCAGTTTAGGGGCTGCGACAATGCGGTCATGTAGCCCCGTGTACTTTGGGTGTGTGTAGAATCTGTCTGATAACCGATGTTAATTGTGATGGCTGTATTAGTGTGTGTTATTTTTAATTCAGGTAAGGACTGCAGATGATCAATTTCGAGTAGTTATTATTTTTTCCTACCAAATTCTACCGTCAACGACACCTAGATTTGAACTTGGCTACTAGATGCCACCGTAACCGGCCCATGGTGGTGAACGTAGGAACATAATGGAGCGTTAATCAAATCTAACCTACAAATTTAGCTTCACACATTTGTAGTTACTGGAAGGTTACTTTTACATGCCATAAATGTACGACAGCTCCTGTATCTCCGGTGTAGCCCCACTCCTTCTAGTCCGTAATTTAGTCGTAAGTTATAGTTATTTCTAGGCTGTTGTTCATTCCATAATTATTTTAATATTTACCCAAGACATTAGGAGTCCATCATTTCGATATTGTTAGAGTTTTCAGTCTTTTGACTGGTTTGATAGAGCTCTCCAAGGCTCCCTGTCCTCAGCTAATCGTTTCTTCTGTATATAGCTACCACACCTTACATCCGAGGCAATCAGTTTTACATATTCTAACCTTGGTCTACCCCGACAGCTCTTGTCCTTGACCCATCCCTCCATAATTAAGTTTGCTATTCTGGGTAGGTGAGTATGTGTCCTACCAACCTATCTCTTCTCTTCATTAGCAGTCACCAGAAACATCTCTCCTCTGCCTATGGTCTTAGCACATCTTCATTTGTTACTCTATCTACCCATCATCATTCTCCTGTAACACCACATTTGAAATGTGTCTATTCTCTTTTCTGCTGCGCCAACAGTCCAAGTTTCACTTCCATAGAGCGCGATGCTCCAGACAAAGGCTTTCAAAAGTTACTTTCTAATACCTAATTGTATTCAACAAGTTTCTTTTTTGTATACATGCTTTCGTTGCCTGAGTCAACCTACTTTTTTATATTCTCTTTGCTTCGTCCATCACCGGTTATACCCTGATTCCTAAGTGGCAGATGTATCCTACTTCGATGTTAGGCTCCTTGAAACACCAATTAACATAATAAAAATCTCCATGTTTCTTTTGCAGTGAGAGAATCTGTATTGTTGTGTGCAATACTAATTTTATGGCTGTCCAGTACTGAGTTAAGTGGTGTCGTTTCCCCGGTCCGGATACCAGTTCGTAAACGAATCAGCGCTCAGCTTAATCAATCGACTTGGCTGCACGTATAAATCTTTCTCGTCTCTGACGGTCGATCGACTCGACATAAATAACCCAATATCCTGTCCTCGGCGATCCGATAGGTAGAGGGGAGTAGCACGTTCGTTAGTTGGATCAAAGTAGGTAAAGTACAATACAAATGGTCCTTTAAAGAAATATTAGCTTTATTGCAGGTCTAGAAAGATAACTGGATTAACAACCTGATTCCATACGATGTTGTTGATTTACTTAGGGGCTTTGCAACATCGTGGCCGTGTAGCACTTGGGTGTGTGTGCAATCTTTTTAGCCTATTTTCTTTTATGAAAAAAAAAAATAGGCTTATGACATCACTTTTAGTCCGTGTGTTAGTGTGTGCGTATGTGTCTGAGTGTGTGTCCTTAATAAAGTCTAAACGACTTGAGCGATTTCAATGAAACTCGGTACGGACATAACACTGATTTGTCCAACCCCGACCGTGTCCTTCAAATTTTATTACGTCGCACTAATCCAACATGGCGGCCGTGCAAAATATTCCAGTGGCATTCTATATCTCCGAACTTATTACTGATATCACCCTGAAATTTTTTACGAAGATAAAGGGCACTAGAAGTATAAAACGAACATGGCGGGCAAGAAATATTGAAACATTTAAATGAATTCTTCTCGCGATCTAATCATTTGAACGCAGTGAAACTTGGGACGGTAAATGCGTACACAAATTCTAATCCAATGACATTTAATTTAGTTCAATTGTTCACTTAACCTCAAGATGGCGGATGTGCGAAATTTTAAAATCTCGTTCTCATTTCTTTTGCCCTAATCATGCGTGCGAAGTCTACGTTTGAATAATGAATCTACGCAATAATCGTCATCTAATAGTACATAACTCTATGACCTACAGATATAAAAATCCGACATGGCGACTATCCGAAATATTTATACGGTTCTCAATATCTATTAATCTATGACAGCAATCAAACTGAAATTGTGTATGTTGATAGAGGCAATTAACATAAGTAGGATATATGAAAATATGCTATTTATTTCTTCACAGAACTACTTGTTTAGTTGTTAGATCATTTAGTAGCTTTGTTATGGGTGGTGCTGAGTAATGTCCTCAGGGCACTCCTGTGGCCGTGTGTACTGTGAAGGTTCTACTCGTAGCGTCAGTGCTATTGTTCTGACTCGGTGAGGAAAGCAATGGCAAACTGTTGTTGTTTTAAGGCGGCTAACATCTAGGTTATCGGCCCCTAATGGTTTGAGTGATAGTGAAAGAAGAGATGAGATTGAAAACTATACGCTAACTAATAGTATCTACAGACTTATATACTAGAAGAAGAAAAGCGGCTTCGGTGGCGTAGTCGGTAGCATGCTGAGCTTCTATGCCCAAGATCGCGGCCGAAGTCGGATTTTTTAAGAGCGTTAAAAATCCCTCAGTATGCCTTCCTTCGGAGGGGAAGTAAAGCCGGCGGTCCAATGTCATAGATTTATGGCATGGTAAACAACCTTCCACTAATTACACCTGTGTGAAGCTAAATTGGATAGGTTAAGAATTTAAACAACGCTCTTAGGTTTCTACGTTCGTTGCGGTGGCGTCTAGTAGCTAAGTTCTGAACTTGGCCTAGTAGTCGTTGATGGTGGCGCTTGGCAGCAAAATAGGAACTATTTGAAAAATTCTAAGTAGCAGTCTTTACTTAAATAAAAAAAAACAGATACACACACACTAATACAGCCATCAAAATTAACACTGGTTATCAGACAGATTGTACACACACCTAAAGTACACGGGGCTACATGACCGCGTTGTCGCAGCCCCTAAACTGAGGAACCAACCAACCAGAAGAAGAAATGTTAAAAAAAATAAAGGATAAGGCAAATAATGGAAAGGAAGAAATGAAATGCCATCAACCTTCGAAGAATGAGGATGGAGGGACTTGGAAGGAAGGAGAGCCATGAGAGGCAGATATGAAAGTGAAAGAGGAGAGGGCCCGCCCCAAGGTCAGGAAAACAGGGGACAAAGCGAACCCAGCTCAGGAAGCCCTCGGGGTCACCAACTCCCAAACTCACCAGCCGAGAGCCCTTGAGGGTGAAGCACTATCCAGGGTGCACCAGAAGTGGTGGGGCTACATACCCCCTGCCTCCTTGAGGGCCTTGAGCAGAAGGCAGGAGATAACATGAGAAGAAAAAGAAGGCTGACCCCTCGAAGAATGAGGGTATCGGGAAAGATGAGACAAGGGCCAATTGACGCGGGATAGTGAAATACTCCCTAGGCCTCGGATACCCTAATACCGTCGGGGTCGGAAAAGAACAAGAGTTGACCAAGGGAGGTCGACAGGAAAGAAGACGGAGAGGAAACCGGCACAAGTAAGTGGAAGCAATGCCGCACTTAGCTGGGGTGCCGTGGTCGCCAACCCTTGTTCCACTAGATGTGAGTCCCTGGGGGACAATGGCAAACTACCTCACTCCTCAGCTTGCCAGGTACGCCTCATTATAGTGCTGATTTGAGGTTTCGTGGGTATCTGCCGACCTAACCTAACCTATGCTAAGCTAACCTAACCTAACCTAACCTAACCTTCCACACAAATTAATTAAATATTGTTACGTACTACCCCCTGTAGCACGTTCGTTAGTTGGATCAAAGAAGGTAAATCACAACACAAATGGTCCTTTAAAGAAATATTAGCTTTATTGCAGGTCTAGAAAGATACACCACACAATAAGCAAATAGAAACAAATAGCAGTCTTACTCAAATTTGCTCCTTGCGGAGAACACTCACCCCTTTCACTTCTCAAGCAGCTAATCCTTCACTAATTAGATCCGTCCTCGCTAGAAATAACCACAGATCTCCCCCAAGTTCACAAGCCACAATATGTCACTCACTGTTTTTGAATACTATACACTGTTTCGTAATTCACACGTCCCCGTATTACCACTATCGCACAGGTATAAACACACTCCTCCAAACTCAGTCCGTCCCTCGCTGGCCACGTCGCTTTATATAGCGGGAATGGTGACTCAATGGATGTTTCCAGAGGAGACCAGGATTCACGGTTACTCGAGAATTCCATTACTGGGTGGGCCGCGAAGGTTCGAGACGGTCTCTTTGTTACTGCGTGTCTTCTTGTTGCGCAAACCGCTGGTTAACACAGAGGCAGGGGGTCTGTGAATCACGCGGCGAGGTGATGAAGCAACCGCGCAGCCATAACACCATGAATGAATTCTCTTCAAGGGAATGACTGATATATTATGGTGTTTCAAGCCATTTTCAGTGTTGCCATAGTAATCGAAATTTCATGATTTCCAGTCGGTCAACACAAATTTTACCCAATTGTGATGGGTTATTCCCTAATCCTGAAAAAAAAAACATGGACTCACATCTAGTGGGACGTAGGCTGGTGACCACGGGACCTCAGCTGAGTCCGGCATTGCTTCCTCTTACTTGTGCCGGGTTCCTCTCCGTCTTCTTTCCTGTCGACTTCTCTTGGTCAACTGTTGTTCTCTTCTGACCCCGACGGTATTAGGATATTCGAGGCCTAGGGAGTCTCTTCCTTTCCCGCCTTAATTGGCCCTTGTCTCGTCTTTTGATACCCTCCCTCTGCGAGGGGTCAGCCTTTCTTTTTCTTTTCATGTTATCTCCTGTCTTCTGCTCAAGGCCCTCAAGGAGGCAGGGTGTATGTGCCCCACCACTTCTGGTGCAACCTGGATAGTGCTACACCCTCAAGAGCTCACGGTTGGTGGGTTTGGGAGTTGGTGATCCCGAGAGATTCCTGAGCTGGGTCTGGTTTTCCCCCTTTTCCACTGGCTTTGGGGCGGGTCCTCTCCTGTTTCCCTTTTCTATCTACCTTTCAAGGCTCTCCTTCCTTATGAGTCCCCAATTCCTCATTCTTCGAGGTTTGAGGGCATTTCTTTTCTTCCTGTCCTTTAATTTGCCATATCCTTTATTTGTTTACCATTTCTTCTTCTAGTATGTAAGCCTGTAGTTAGTATTTGTTATAGTTTACATTCTCATCTCATCTTTCACTATCACCCAAACCATTAGAGACCGATAACCTAGTATCATCATCATAATCCTGGAAAAAGTTTACATGAGATTAATAAATGCACTTGGATGACCAGTTTTGACCGCCAAGCGATCATCATCAGATCGAT
Source organism: Meconema thalassinum (assembly GCA_946902985.2). Classification (NCBI taxonomy): domain Eukaryota; kingdom Metazoa; phylum Arthropoda; class Insecta; order Orthoptera; family Tettigoniidae; genus Meconema; species Meconema thalassinum. The sequence continues at coordinate 117,647,404 of OX336395.1, read as the reverse complement.
CAGGCTATTATATATATGTCTAAAAGTATGGGTGAAAATATTTACAATATGTAAGAGAGCAGACAGTGACGAAGTTAAGTAACCTGTACAATACAATCTGAACTGACTATTTACAATAATCACATATTCACACTAAGCAAGCAAGTATCTTAACAAAACATCATATATTTATTTATTTAGACTTTGGAAACACATTGCACAAATATAATTATAGTATATATACAGTGTGGTAAGCCTCCATGGCTTAGGCGGCAGCACGCCGGCCTCTCACCGCTGGGTCCGTGGTTCAAATCCCGGTCACTCCATGTGAGATCTGTGCTGGACAAAACGGAGGCAGACAGGTTTTTCTCCGGGTACTCCGGTTTTCCCTGTCAAAATTTCATTCCAGCAACACTCTCCACTAACATTTCATTTCATCTGTCAGTCATTTAATCATTGCCTCTGAGGAGTGCGTCAGGCCTCGGCAGCCGGCACAGTTCATATCCTCGCCGCTAGATGGGGGCTTCATTCATTCCATTCCTGACCCGGTCGGAGACTGGAAGCAGGCTGTGGAATTTCATTTTCATACAGCCCCTTATTTTTTGGAGGAAGGCAACCCAACTAACGCGTATATCACAGTCATCCTAAAAACATTAGTACCTGCTATGTACGTCCATTGTACAACTTTACCGTTGAGTACATCCTCGCGAATATAGTAGAAATCAATAGTGGCAGTGTTCTTTCAATTACCTTAAATATAATGCATGATTGAAACGATCAGAGCTTCGAATAACACCTTCTTACGTTTGGACAGGAAGTGACTACGAATAGATTCAATACGTGCCAGCAATACACCATGGTTCTCGGTAGCTATGGTGGCTCAATCAAGAATTGCTAGAGTAGAGTCAACGAAGTCACATTGTAGTAGGTTCGAAACTTGAACTAGTGCATTTTTTTATTTTTTTTGCTTAATGTCGTTTATTGTGGATGTACTGTATTATGGACGCATATCTATCTGTTCCAACGAGTGATTTTTATTTGGTCCTCAAAAGGACCGTATTTATCCGATGGTACGCAACCAGATTGGACGATGACATAATGATCTGTAGAACGAAAGCAAGGTATCTTGTATATTCAAGGTAGCAAATGTTCGAAATTGTGACCACCTTTGTTTAAAGGAAAACTCCAACTCACTCAGACGACCCACTTAACAAATAGATTTGTTATGTGGGTAGTCTCACGAATAAATACATCAGACCGAAACTATAATTCCTTTCTACGACGTCTGTGCGAAAAGCGCTTGCTATACACTTACAGTAATAGTTAGTTAGTGAGGTTTTAAGGGGCGGAAATACGAGGTCATCTGCCCCAAACATACAGTAAATACAGATAATTATAACAATTTTGGTTTTACGTCCCTTTTAACTGCTCTGGCTTTTAGATACGCCGGGGTGCCGGAATTTTACTCCGAAAGAGATCTTCAACGTGCCAGTAAATCTACTGACACGGCTCCCTCACATTTGCGCACCCTCAAATGCCAGCTGACTGCGCCAGGATACGAACCAGCAACCTTGGGCACAGCAAGCGAGAACGTTACCGCTGAGCCTCGCAGCAAGGCAGTAATTACAGAACGTGTCATATTATTATGAATATTGAAGTATTAAAATTTCAATTATCACGAATAGAGTCGCCTCCGTTACGTAGTGGTCAGCGTGATTAGCTGCCACCCTGGACGTCCTGGGTTCGATTTCCGGCTCTGCCACGAAATTTGAAAAGTGGTATGAGGACCACTCAGCCTCGGGTGGTCCAAATGAGTAGAGGGGGTTCGATTCCCACCTCAGCCATCCTCTAAGTGGTTTTCCTTGGTTTCCCACTTCGCCTTCGGGCAAATGCCGGGATGTTACCTACCGTACGGTCACGGTCGCCTCCTTCCCTCTTCCTTGCCTATCCCTCCCGATCATCCCCTCCCTTTCCATCCCTCAAGAGGACCCTGTTCGCTTTGCAGTTGAGGCCGACTGGGCGAGGTGCTGATCGCATCTCCCCAGTTGTATCCCACAGACGAGATGTTTAAAGCTCCAGGACACTGCCCGTAGAGGCGGTAATGATGGGATCCCTCGCTGAGTCCGTGGGAAAACCCAACCTGGAGGATAAAATAGACTAAAAAAATAATTAAAACGAATAGTATCCATCCATGGTTTTGAACAGTATTTAGGGAAAATAACCATTTAAATGAGACAAGGAAATAACTTTCCCCTATCGTCTTCGAAGATAATGCAAACAAAACCAAGTTGAAATTTTGCTGTACGAGGTAGGGAGGTTATAATAAAATAGTTAAAAAGAATTTTAAAAATCTGCCGTTGGATAGTCTTAAACCCGGGATCTTCGAAAGAGCGGGCGCAATAACACTTGCACACATTTCTGACACAATCTGGTGTTTTTTGTCGCGCTTCTTATTAACGCGTATGGTAAAATATTCAATTATTACAGTTAGATCTTAAATATTGATTGGAATGCATTCATTACGTACCTAGCATGTTTTCTAATTTACTTAAAGCAAGTTTCGCGACCGCTTTGCGTTAATAAGGCGAATGGACTGCAAATAATGACCTCAAACGACAGCCCCTCGGTTTTATTTTATACAACTTAGCTTACAAAATGCTAGCGTGTGATACACTTCGGTCATACAAACAGGTGTACTGACGAAGAGAACAGAATCATACAGGATTTTGTACCAGCGATCACAGCAGCTTCATTTCCAGCGAGTGTCGTATGATACGGGCCTAAGGTTATGCTAAGACTTTTTGTTAAAATTTAATAACAAAACAAGATGTTCGGTAAAGAACGTATAGCCTATTTTCTCCTAAATGCATGGGTATTGTTTTAACTCTTTGTCCTTTTCAAGGAGTATAATTGAATGTTGGTTGTAGTAGCTTCTTGAAATACAACGTGCTATACGGATATTATACATGAATATGAGGTGCCCTTTGCTAGTGCTACCTCTGTAAACAATTTCATTCAATTCGGTTTCACCGTGTTTGAATTGATATAGGGAATCGATTTGCACACATACATGGCCGCTATCTGCAAACTATTGGGCTGATGACCTTGTAGTTCAGTCAAAAGATGCTTCCCACCAAAAGGTATGTTGTTGGAAAAGTTGGTAGAGATCAAATGATTAAGTTGGTCGTAATTTGATTTAAGCTTTTAACATTTGGGTGGCCGCCATTCCGTTTCCTTCAAGATGGCGGTGATATAAAACATGACACTGAGGTGGCCTTTGCTAGTGCTACCACTGTACCAAACTTCTTTCCATTCGGTTTCACCGTGTTTGAAAAGATAGGGGGAATCTATTTGCACACATACATGGCCGCCATCCGCACTTTATTGGCCTCATGACCTTGTAGTTTGGTCAAAAGATTTTCTATACATAAAGGTATGTTGTTGCAAAAATTTGGCAGAGATCGGATGATTAGGTTATTCGTAATTTGATTTAAGCTTTGAAAATTTGGGTGGCCGCCATTACGTTTCCGTCAAGATGGCGGCGATATAAAACATGACACTGAGGGGTCCTTTGCTAGTTCTACCTCTGTACTAAATTTCGTTCAATTCGGTTTCACCGTGTTCGAATTGATAGGGGAGACAGACATTCAGAGTACACACAGTCACACACACACACACACACACAGACACACACAATTTTTGGCCCTGTGTAGATCTCATAAGTCTACTTTCATTTTTTGCAAAAATCGAAAGTAAGCTAATATTACCATGGGAAATTCTAAGGAATACGTATACTTCGATGCAAGCACTGGCGATCATAATTTCCTTCGATATGTTGTTGTTTTGTTTCATTTGAGGGGCTAGAACATCGTGGTCATTTAGCCCCGTTTACTTGGGTGTGTGTGTAGAATTTGTCTGTTAACCTGAGTTATTGTGGGCTTGTAATGATGTGTGTATTTGCAATTAAGGATTGGGAAGGAGGCGGCCGTGGCCTTAAGATAGAATGCGTCCCGGAATTTGGCCGGATTAGAAGTGGGAAACCACGGAAAACCATTTCCAGGGTGGCTGAGGTGAGAAATGAACCCACCTCTTCACATATTTGATACACGAGACTAAGTGTACCCAATTTCAGCTCTCAGACAAGTATTACATTTCTTGGCCGAGCTGGGAATCGAAGTCGGACCTCTGGAGCGACACTTCGATATGTTATGTTAATATGCATGCCAGTTTTTGAATTTTCTGCCATTACAGGTCACGTGGGATAACGTACCAATTCGATCGTATTCTCTTCATAAATCAGCAAAATTCAACTTATTCCTCACAAAAATACGTCGTAAGGCAATAAATGTGGCAAAGTAGTTACATCCCCACTAAAATGGAATGTGGGCTTTCGATCAAAAATGTGAGCCTACTACTGGATTCGAAGCACCGTTCTACCCGCTCGCGCCCACCACGTACGGTCAGCCTTTAACCCTCTCGACCACCAAGTCATGGTAGATACCGCACGCTAAACGTGCTGTAGTTACTGTAGCCGTCCCACCTCAAACGTTTAAGTCCATGTCAAAGTCTTAAATCATGGTTTATGGTGTTGATTTAACTTTCTACTATTACAGACCACGTGGCGTAATCTATTAATTCGATCGTATTACGTGTATGTGTGTTATTTCAAGGAGCAATAAGTCGTATGTTAGTAGAATGGGCCGAAGTAATTGGCGGGGAAAGTTTACGGTCGGTTTTTCTTTGCAAGACCCATGACCCAATTACATTGCTGTCACACTTTCAGAGCGCAGAGCAATATCGACCATCGGGAGAAATGCAATGTTAGTTTGGTTTCATAAAACGAAATAATAAGGGGCTGGTGGACCACACTGTATATATATATATTTATTTACATTTCACTGAAATTGATGGTATATTGGCTTTCACGGCCGGTGAATTAAAACTCAGCAATTCTTCTAGGTTTGTGCCGTGTCTTGTGTGGGGTTTCGCCTAGGACACCAAGAGCCCGCCGATGACCCAGCTTGGTGTCCTAAGTGAAACCCCACACAAGACACGGCACAAATCTAGAAGAATTGCTGAGTTTTATATACATATTTACATAATAATATACACACTGAGTCACAAACAGATATCCAAATTATTTGTGATGTATTCAGGAGCCTTATTTGTTGCGAAGAGGAACTTCTGCGGGTCACCATGGAATGCTCATAAAGGGCACGTTTGGACAATGTGCTGAACCGTTTGACGTTCAACACCACAATCACAGCGCGGGGAGGATGTCAACCCCAGTTTATGTAGGGAATCGGCGCATCAACCACAATTAGTTCCTATTCTATTGAGAGTGGTCCAAATCTTCCTGTGTTAGTCAAATCCTGGTGGCCTGGTTTTGATACAGGGCATCTAGAATTGTTCCTTTGCAGCACTGGTTTGCCATAATTTACTCCATCGATCACTTATATTATACTAGCAATCCGCACCGGCTTCGCCCGGGAAAAGTTACGAATGCATTACGTCAAAAGCGCTTTCTTTTCGATGTCAATGAACTACGACCTATATCCGTTTTAAGGTCTTTGCGTGATGGGTTAAAATCACTGACTGGACTATTAATCATAATATTATCATGGAGATGCATGTGCAACGAGCACTTGTCAGACGTAATTTAAGAATGGCGAGGTGCATGAAACACAAATCTTCCTTCCGTCTAATCTAAAATCACTTACAGTGGGCGATGTATTGAAGATAGCGATATGCTCTCGCGGACTTTTCTGTAGAACTTTTCATGCTGAACAATTCTTACACTCATAGTATATTGATATTTTAACGGTTTGCCCAGCGTAAGCTTAAAAACTGCATGAACGAAGGGTTTCTTTTCGACTATTTCACTGAAATCGTTACTGCTTTGCTTCCTTTGATCATATTTTTTTTTTCTTTAGAAACCTTCCTCGAGATATTCTTTACAGAATGGTGAAAACCGCATCAAAATCCATCCAGTGGTTCTCGAGATTACCCGCGACATCCAAGAATCGGGAACATTGTTTTATACTAAGTAGAGATTTATTGTTATTGACTTGGCAAGTTTGTAACAGAGGATGACGGGAAAGGAGTCTCTTTGTGTTGATGGCAGGAATGTCTTCATGAATGGAGAGCTCAGGACTAGCAGTTATTTTAATGAATTCACGCATAAGTGAACACTCTCGACGCAGGAAAGGAGACTCAATATGGCTCAGGATTGGAAGCCAGAATGTAGGCGTATTCTTTAGAGTGCCTGTTATAATGCACATGGTTTGGTTAAGTAGCTTCACATCGACTATAACTAATACATATTGAACCCTTGCAAAGAAGCTTATGAGATTCAGTTTCGGGGGGTGTAACAGTCCATTTCGTAAGTTGTTGTTAAAGCGCTTCTATAACATGCAGGGTAACACACAACAAAATAACACGCAGGAAGAAGTGAATACCAGGGTTAAAACAAATGAATCTAATAACAGATCAACTATTTACAATAAAAAATAAAAAACAAGATCTCCCAAATGACTCCCACTTGAATTAATTACTTGCCATAACTAGGCCTAATCTCAGGAGAGATTATAACTTGGACCAAATATCTCAAATACTTCAATGACATTGTGTACGTGTGCGGCTGTTCTACATGCTTAACGATGAGTACAAATAAATGCGAGATTCGTCACCATCCGGTAAACCTTCAGAGGACGAATCTGCATTGTCTGGAGCTAGACAGACGCGGGGAACCAACTATACACTACTTAAATTAATCCGACACTTCCTACACTAAATAAAACAACAAATAATTTCCGCATGAAATTGGAATCAAGGAACTGCCGAAGCAAACAACATTAATGCCTAAAATTAGGACTTTTCAAATCAACACAAGTAAATTAACACGTGACCAACAAAGAAAAACACATATGACCGCTTGTCATTTTTACAAGTAAATACAACTACACCACAAGGTGTCACAACAGACAAACTAACATGAAATGAGTCATAGAAAATAACTAGGCTCAAAGCCAACATTTACATCATTAAAACAATATTCCATTCATACGATATGCGATAATTCGTAACAGACATGGCGAACTCCCCAATTAATTATGGTCCAATGACCATCACAAAAGAACAGGTTTGCTAATGATAGCTTATAGGGGTAAGTCGGTCAGCTGGACTGCCTAACAGATGAGTCACCAGACCTAGACGGGCGCTAAGTGGAAATCTGCACATCTGTCAACCCACGTGTCAATAACCTCGACCTGCCGTGGCAAGGGTTCGAGTCTCGAAGAAGCGTGCTCCCAAAGCACAATATACGTGTGTGTGTCAGAATAAAATATCTCAGCATTTCCGCTAGGAAATCCAAGAATCAGCACTGGACAAGGTACAGTAGCCTCCAAGAGCGCTCTGCCTTTCCATCAAAAATACAACAACAACAACAATTATGAGGGCGGTAGCACCACCTACCCCTCACCACGAAGAATCAATACACACACCTGACACAAGAACACACACAGAATCACACGTATGGGTTTGACAGAAACCTGAAATAAATGACATAAAATATTTTCCACCAGCTCGCGCTTCCAATCTAGTCCGTGACTAAAGAACCCGAAACGGAATAAAAAAAAAGCTAAAAAATTAGAACTAAGGTGTTCTACAGTTACATCTTAAGTTGTTGCGCTCGGCAACCCTAGTATGAATAAAAACCTGTTCATAAAACATCTTACAGTAATTACCTCCCTTTCCTATAAAAAAATGAACTTTGATAAAGCATCACTTATCGAATGTAACGAGTTTCGCATTCGCATAGATAAAATCAAATACACACGCCGTGTACACTAAATATGACTCCAAAGAAAAATATACAACAAACAACATTTGGCCACGCGCCAACGTACATTTAAAGATAATAGTGCGGCACACAAAAAAAATCTATACACAAGAAAAACAAGAATGAACTATTTACACCGTTCCCGCGTCTTATCTAACTACATATTGAGTAAATCAATGTTTGTACATCACCGTTTCAGCTTGCAGAACTTAACCTTCATCCCGGTGCATTACCCTACGGGAAATCTAGCCCTCCATCGTCGACGTAGTTGTAGAGGCGATGCACATCAATCCATCACACGACCATACGTCCGACATCTTGGCGTAGCTTCTTGGACAGAAATGTTCAATGTTAATAATATACCTAGCACTAATCGCTGTGAGCTACTACTTTCACTCACAAATATGTCCTATGTGATTACTGATCGTAGACTTGCCCTATCTTAGCATTTGCTTAACACACGCACAAATATCACTCAAAAATATAATACAAAATTTACATAAAATTACACACTTCAAACTCATCGCAACTGGCTTGAAAACAAGTCTTAAACATGTCTATCATGCAGCTCTTATCTCGCCTAGAGATCTCCACTGCTAATCGTGAACTCTGCTCCCTTGAGCACAAAATGAAATGTTAGTGAAGTATGCTCATTAGAGCTTGAAAAATCGTGACGCAGACTGACGTGAACGTTGCTCACCAGAGCTCAATAAAGTTGTGTCCTAAACAGCTCATCACCGATCAATTTATTGGAAACTGACAGAATGAGGTAGGGTGGGGAGAATTTGTAAAAATAATCTGGAGTTTTCACCTCACAAACTTGGGACTAGTATCAATCTTCTTCATTTAATCCAAACGTCTCAATGCACTTATGCGGAATTAATTCGGATCGGCGGTTCTTTAGATATGCGTTTCCGTGCCTTTTTCCAGGGTACGCAATTCACCGCGTGGCTTTGGCATCGTCTCTTCTGATTGGCTGATTCAATCCTGGATCGGTTGAAACTTTACTCATGACACTCCCATAATGACTCCAATTTAGGTGCGCGTTGGTACAGAATTTGTCCTTGAACTTGGCTTAACCGGTCGTCTTCAGGAATAACTACCAAGCTTGCTTCTGTTGTAATCATTGCAACACACTACCTTGCCTTCCCTTTGTCAATTTCAACATGTACTGCCTGGGCATCAGTAATAATAATAAAATCATGAAGACTTATTTATCGACAGATAAATAAGGTTTCAATATTGACTAGTTGCATTATTACATCTAATACTGCAACTAAATAAGTGTATATATTGTAAATGCTTTCACCCATACTTTCAAACATAGATTTTATACCCTAAGTGTAAGGTGCGTTCAAAACGTAACGAGCCGGAGGCTGTAATGCGCAAACCGGTGACTACATCAGCTAATCGTGGCGTGTGTAACGAGGTGTGGTTCCTACCAGAGCGTGGAAGGTCACAGCACGTCGCTAGAGGCCACGCGTGCACGTCACGTGACGATACAAAGCGAGCAGCAGCATGCATCAATCGTCCAACGCTGCCAGTCACATTGCAAACAGTGACATGGAGCTGTCAACCGAAGAGCCAAGAGGTGTTGTTCGGTTTCTGACCGCGGAAGGAGTAGGGGGAACGGACATTCATCGCCAAATGCCACAAGTGTATGGCGAACACAGCATGTCCCTTGCAAGGGTCAAGACGTGGCATAAGCGCTTCAGGCGAGGACGGTTGTCGTTAGCCGATGATGCCCGGCCTGGGGCACCCGACTGCATTACCGATGACAACGTCCAGCTGGTTGATGCACTCATTACCCAGGACCGCCGGGTGACAGCGAACGCCATAGCCGCCGTGGACGCTCCACGACAATGCACGACCTCATACGGCCAACACAGTCGCGACAGTCCTGCAGAAATTCAAATGGGAGGTTCTTGGTCACCCTCCATACAGTCCAGACTTCTTTCCCTGTGATTACGCCATGTTTGATACCCTGAAAAGGGCTATGCGGGTCCAACGATTCACGTCGGACGTCGACGTCCAGCTGTACGTGCAGAACTGGTTCACATCGCAGCCCATTCACTGCCTCGTGTCACAGTGGGACAAGTGCCTCAACAGCCAGGGCCAATACTTCCAACATACAGGTACTGGTTTCTGTAATTATGCCTCCAGCTCGTTACCTTATATAATAGATCTGATGATGATCGCTTGATCATCCAAGTGTATTTATTAATCGCATGTATTTTCCTTAGGACACGCCAGAGTATTTGACCGAGTTTTTGAATGGTATGGACTCCGTCTTGAGGAAAGAGTTAATGATGAAAAACAAAAATATTGGAATGCAGCCGAAATAAATTAGACATCAAATTGGCAGGTGAAAAGCTAAAGGAAGTGGGAGACTTCTGATACTTAGGAAGCCAGTGATGGACGAAGCAAAGAGGATATTAAAAGTAGGTTGGCTCAGGCTAGGAAAGCATTTCTACAGAAAAGGAATCTGTTGACATCGAAAATAGATTTAGGTATTAGGAAGTCATTTTTGAAAGCCTTTGTCTGGAGCGTAGCGCTCTATGGAAGTGAAACATGGACTATTGGTGCAGCAGAAAAGAGGAGCATTGAAGGCTTTGAAATGTGGTGTTACAGGAGAATGATGAACATAAGATGGGTAGATAGGGAAACAAATGAAAAGGTATTAAGACGAGTGGTAGAGGAGAGATGTTTCTTGCAACTGCTAATGAAGAGAAGAGATAGGTTGGTAGGACACATACTAAGACACGCAGGAACAGCAAGCTTAGTTATGGAAGGAAGGGTCGACGACAGGAACTGTAGGGGTAGACCAAGGTTAGAGTATGTTAAACAGATTGCCTTGGATGTAGGGTGTGGTTGCTATTTTGAGATGAAACGATTAGCTCAGGACAGGGAGGCATGGAGTGCTGTATCAAACCAGTCAAAAACTGAAGACTCAAATACGGTTGAGCGACTGAAAAACATCTAATTTCGAGAATGATTGATTGTTGTTGTTGTTGTTGTCGTTCTGCCCCTTAATAAAGAAGAACATTCAATCAATCTCTTGCGCTGTATTCCTGGCTTCACGCGTACAGTATAAGTTGTCACGGACGGATGATGGACGCTGACCTTCCCCCTCAAAGTGGTTTTCTTTAAGCTCTCATTTGGCTCAGTCGCCATATCCCGGCTGACACTGTGCGATAGCAGGTGATAAAAATATATGAGCCGTGCATGCTCTACAGGCAACTTGTTGTCTGAACTGCGTCCTTGACTCATGTGGTCTATTGGCAAAGAAAAGGCATGTTCAAAAATTTTGCACTTGTAGACTATAGTGCTTCCCTACCTCAAGACATTTTGGCATTAGATGTAGTATTTACCTCTCTCTCGCTCGCACTCGTAAGTTCTGCAATTAGCTTCATCCTTTTCTACCCCAGCGATGCTGTCTATTTTCCTATAATGCAAAGGGATAACTCCAATTAAATGATCGCGTGGTCTTACATAATAAATTATCTTCTCTTTCTATGTAAAATTAAAGTCATAAATAATGTTATGATTGACGATGTCGATATGTAAATATTTTATGTCAGAAAACTGTATCATAATCGGGGTCATTACGGTACTACTTTTCATTATACCACAGTTTTTTACAACCAATCAGAGCTCAATATTTTCTTTCATTGACCAATTTGGTAAGGATAGCTTCTGACATGCACTCAAAATCCAACATGTTGGACATGAATTACATGATTTGAAAGTTCACAATGTAGCCTATATTGGATCAACCATCGTACTTACAATGCAGAAACAAACTGGGCAATAATGCAAAAGAAATAGCACTGCACTTTAATATCCGCAACTCCAATTTCTACACATTCGTAAGATTTCGCCGACAATTTTAGTGAATGCTGTTGTTGACATAAACACACCAGAACGTCATGGAGGAAGCATGCGTATGAAATTAGTTCCACGGAAATTATAATCCAGCTCTCTGTTCAGTAAAAGATTTCCCATGCGAAAAATATTCTGCCAGATGTCATACCTGTTCTGTTTGGGACTCAATTGATTTGCCTTCCGTTGACATTCTATACGCATCGAATTTGAAGAATAACTTGTTGATAATACGATAAATTTTAATTTTAATTTGTAACAGCCTATTTTGTTTTATTTGACCAAACTAACAAAATGATCCAACATAGTACCTGTGCGCTGTCTGTTGGTGCTACTTCAGGATAAACAATGTTTCAAAGCTTTGGGATTCGTTATTGGGTAGAGTTCAAATGCTGAGCCCACACAATTCCCAAGCAGAAGAATTCAGGCGACAGAATCTCGACAGATATTTATGAATATTTATGTTGGAACGTATAATAAAGTTATAATTATCTCCGAACATAAACAGTCGAATGCAACTCGCCTATAATGGTAATTAAGACACTCGTATGGAAATTCCCCCCAGAGGCTCACATCTAATGGGACGTGGCTTGGTGACCACGGGGCCCCAGCTGAGTCCGGCATTGCTTCCACTTACTTGTGCCGGGCTCCTCTCTGTCTTCTTTCCTGTCGACCTCACTTGGTCAACTCTTGTTCCCTTCCGACCCCGACGGTATTAGGGTATCCGAGGCCTAGGGAGTCTTTCAGTTTCCCGCCTTAATTGGCACTTGTCTCATCTTTCCTGATACCCTCCTTCTGTGAGGGGTCAGCCTCCTTTTTCTTTTCATGTTATTTCCTGCCTTCTGCTTAAGCCCCTCAAGGAGGCCGGGTGTATGTAGCCCCACCACTTTTGGTGCACCCTAGATAATGCTACACCCTCAGGGGCTCACGGCTGGTGAGTTCAGGAGTTGGCGACCCCGGGGGATTCCTGAGCTGGGTCCGTTTTCCCCTTTTGTCCCTTACCGTTGGGGGCGGACCCTCTCCTCTTTCACTTTCCTATCTGCTTTTCATGGCTCTCCTTCCTTCCAAGTCCCTCAATCCGCCTTCTTCGAGGGTTGAGGGAATTTCTTTTCCTCCTGTCCTTTATTTGCCTTATTCTCCTTTAGTTTTCATTTTCTTCTTCTATTATGTAGGTTAGTAGTTAGTTTTAGTTTTAAGTTCGCTTTTCATTTTCATCTTCACGATCACCCAAGCCATCAGGGGCCGATAACCTAGATATTAGGCCCCTTAAAACAACAATTATCATCATCATAATTAAAGCATTAGTAATTATAACAGTTACAAAGTGAGCACTTTTGAATTCCTATTGGAAATCCTAAAGGCAATGAAAAATTACAACAAAGAAAAAGGGAAAATAAAGAAGAAGTTTCTATAACTTCATGTATTTATACAGTAATTACGACCGTGATATATTCAAAGAGGACAGGTCACTATTTAAAAAAAATCCAATTAAATGATCGCGTGGTCTTACATAATAAATTATCTTTTCTTTCTAACTACGTAAAATTAAAGTCATAAATAATGTTATGATTGACGATGTCGATATGTAAATATTTTATGTCAGAAAACTGTATCATAATCGGGGTCATTACGGTACTACTTTTCATTATACCACAGTTTTTTTACAACCAATCAGAGCTCAATATTTTCTTTCATTGACCAATTTGGTAAGGATAGCTTCTGACATGCACTCAAAATCCAACATGTTGGACATGAATTACATGATTTGAAAGTTCACAATGTAGCCTATATTGGATCAACCATCGTACTTACAATGCAGAAACAAACTGGGCTATATTGCAAAACAAATAGCACTGCACTTTAATATCAGCAACTCCAATTTCTACTCATTCGTAAGATTTCGCCGACAATTTTAGTGAATGCTGTTGTTGACATAAACACATCAGAACGTCTTGGAGGAAGCTGGCGTATGACATTAGTTCCACGGAAATTATAATCCAGCTCTCTGTTCAGTAAATGGATTTCCCATGCGAAACTATTCCGCCAGATGTCATAACTGTTCTGTTTGGGACTCAATTGATTTGTCTTCCGTTGGCATTCTATATGCATCGAATTTGAAGAGTAACTAGTTGATAATACGATGTATGTATGTCTACCCCTTATTATTCCCGTTTTCCAACGGGTTCGGGGATGAGATGCGATGGAAGTCTTTGTGGCGATGGTTTTTACGGCCGTATGCCCTTCCTGACGCCAACCTCATGAGAGGAGTTAATGAGAGATGAAATCAATGATGGTGAATGAAACTGGGCAAGGATGTGGAAGGAAGCGGCCGTGGCCTGTCAGAAGGTACCGTCCCAGCATTTGATAATACGATACATTTTAATTTTAAAGCGTTTGCAACAGCCTATTTTGTTTTATTTGACCAAACTAACAAAATGATCCAACATAGTACCTGTGCGCTGTCTGTTGGTGCTACTTCAGGATAAACAATGTTTCAAAGCTTTGGGATCCGTTATTGGGTAGAGTTCAAATGCTGAGCCCACACAATTCCCAAGAAGAAGAATTCAAGCGACAGAATCTCGACAGATATTTATGAATATTTATGTTGGAACGTATAATACAGTTATAATTATCGTCGAACATAAACAGTCGTATGCAACTCGCCTATAATGGTAATTAAGGCACCCGTATGGAAATTATAAGACTCGCTTTGTTCTTTTTGTAAACATACTCGTGTCTTAATTATTGCCAGTATAGGCTCGTTGCAGAATGTACTACAAACTACCGGACTCGTGCGAGAACTCCCGCTTGTGTATAAACCACCCGTTTGGCTTTATTGATATGCGGGGTTGACGCACACACTTCTAGCTGAGGGTATACGCTATTTGCAAATAAATATAATGCACACCAAACAAGTAGTTCCGTGACGAACTATACAGCCTATTTTCATATATCCTACTTATGTTAATTGCCACTATAAACATACAAAATTTCAGTTTGATTGCTGTAATAGATTCGTAGATATTGAGAACAGACTAAATATTTCGGATGGTCGCCATGTTGAATTTTTATATATGTAGGTCCTAGAGTTATGTACTGTTACATGAAGATTATTGTGTACGTGTAGCATTCAAACTTCAATCGTATGATTAGGACACAAGAAGTAAAAACGAGATTTTAACATTTCGCACAGCTGCCATCTTGTGGTTATGGAAACAATTGAAATAAATTAGAGGCCAATCGATTAACATTTGTATAGGGATTTATTGTACCAAGTTTCACTGCATTCGGATGGTTAAATTGCGAGAAACGTCCATGTGAATATGTATACTTCGCGTCGCCACGATGTTGAATTTGTGATCACCAGGTTATTGAAAGTCCTATAGGTGAACTTATGTTCATAGCCCCTATGAACATAAAAAATTCAGTTTGATTGCTATAATAGATTCGTAGATATTCACAGCCGTCTAAATATTTTGCATGGTCGCCATGTTGGATTGTTAAATGTACAGGCCATAGAGTCATGTACCATTAAACGAAAATTATTGCGTAGGTTCGTTATTCAAACTTTCACTTCGATCGCATGATTACGACACAAGAAATAACAACTTAATTTTAAAATTCGCACAGCCGCCATCTTGTAGTTATGTAAACAATGGAACGAAGTTAGATGTCGGTGCATTACAATGTGTATAAACATATACTGTACCAAGTTGTTTTGCGTTTGGTTGATTAAATCGCGAGAAACGTCTATTAAAAGTCGCAACTTCGCTTGGCCGCCATGTTGGTTTTATAGTTACCAGTTTTCCAAAAGTCACATAGGTGTACTTCTAGTAGTTCCCTTTATCCCCGTAAAAATTCCAGGGTGATATCTGTGATAGTTTCGGAGATATTGAACGCTGGTGAAATATTTCACTCAGCCGCCATGTTGGATTGGTGAGACGTTACAAAATTTGAAGGGCACGGTCGGGGTCGTCCGGAATAGTGCTATGGAACTGCCGAGTTTCATTGAAATCGCTCCATCCGTTTAGAAGTTATTAGGGGGATACACACACACACGAACACACACACGGACAAAAGGTGATCTCATAAGCCTATTTTTTCAAAATTGAAAATAGGCTAAAATGTTTTGCATATACTTACCATATCGAATGGCGGTGGTATAAGGCCTCCTCCAGGAGTCTGCCATTGCATGAATGGAATGGCCTGCGATGTCATCGAACATGAACTATATCGAATATGTCTGGGAGATGCTGAAGCGTGCTATTGCTCAGCACGTCCACGACCTCCCATAACCCACCAAGTGATCATGGAGTCCGACGTCGAAGAGTGGGATCGCCTGCCCCAAGAGGACCTGGACAACTTGATCTGTGGTAAGCCACGGCGAGTAAGAGCCCTTCTGGACGCCCTTGCTGGCCATGTTCCTTATTGAAACGTCACAGGATGGCAATATTACAACACATAGTCTATCAGTCCCTGTTTAAGGTCACCACGTACTCTTTCATGATGAAAATGTCTATATTTGTGGCATCACTTTACTAAGTATTTCCTGGGTTTATGCTAAAGGTACAGCTATGATTCTTGTCACATATAAGAAGCGGTATATTCTGAGCTATTTTTAGCCTATTTTCAATTTTGAAAAAATAGGCTTATGAGATCACCTTTTGTCCGTGTGTGTGTGCGTGTGTGTGTGTGTGATTCGTGTGTGTGTCCCCCCCTAATAAAATCGAAACGGCTGGAGCGATTTCAATGAAACTCGGAAGGTTCATAGCACTATTCCCGGCGACCTCGACTGTGCCCTTCAAATTTTGTTACGACTCACCAATCCAACATGGCGGCTGTGCGAAATATTTCACCAGCATTCAATATCTCAGAAACTATTACCGATATTACCCTGACATTTTCTATGGTGTTAGAGGGAACTACTATAAGTTCACTTATGTTACTTTTGAAAACCTGGTAACAACAAAACCAACATGGCGGCCAAGCGAATTCTCGACTTTTAAATAGACGTTTCTCGCGATTTGACCAACCAAACGCAATGAAACTTGGTACAGTATATGTTTATATACATGGTAATGACCCGACATCTAACTTCGTTCAATTGTTTACATAATCACAAGATGGCGGATGTGCGAAATATTTCACCGGCATTCTATATCTCTGAAACTATTAGCGGTAAACCCCTGAAATTTTGTACGGAGATAAAGGGGACTACTGGAAGTCCATCTATAAGACTTTCAAAAACCGGTTAACTACAAAACGAACATGGCGGCCAATCGAATTTGAAAATTTTAAATAGACCTTTCTCGCGATTTAATGTTCCAAGCGCACTGAAACCTGGCACAGGAAATATTTATACACATTGTAATCCACTGGTATCTAATTTAGTTCAATTGTTTACATAACCTCAAGATGGCGGCAGTGCGAATTTTAAAATTAAGATTTTATTTATTGTGATGTAGTCATGCGATCGAAGTGAAAGTTTGAATAATGAACCTACGCAATAATTTTCCTTTAATGGTACATGACTCTATGGCCTATACATTTAACAATCCAACATGGCGACCATCTGAAATATTTAGACGATACTGAATATCTACGAATGTATTTTAGCAATCAAACTGCATTTTTAATGTTCATAGGGGCTATGAACTTAAGTTCACCTATAGGACTTTAAATAACCTGGTGATCACAAATCCAACATGGCGGTGACGCGAATTATAAATATTCACATGGACGTTTCTCGCAATTTAACCATCCGCGTGCAGTGAAACTTGGTACAGTAAATCCTTATACGAATGTTAATCCACTGGCATCTAATTTATTTCAATTGTTTCCATAACCTCAAGATGGAAGCTGTGAAAAATTTTAAACTCTCCTTGTTTTTTTTCTTGTGTCCTAACTATGCGATTGAAGTTTGAATACTACGCGTTCACAATAATCTGAATGTAACAGTACATAACTCTAGGACCTACATATATAAAATTCAACATGGCGACCATCCGAAATATTTAGACAGTTCTCAATATCTACGGATCTATTACAGCAATCAAACTGAAATTTAGTATGTTGATAGGGGCAATTAACATAAGTAGGATATATGAAAATAGGCTGTATAGTTCTTCACGGAACTACTTGTTGACCTTGTAGTGCTACTTCGCTTTTATAGGATGTATGAAATGAATACAAATTTGGACAGATACATTTTCAAAAAAAATGTTGTATTAAGTTACTTCAGGTACACATTTATCAGTTGTTTTTCCATCAAATATTCTCAAATTTTGTTCACATACTTGGAATGGACCATGGCAGATGAGTAACCACTTTGTTTCATAATTATTGGGACAGAATGCATGAAAAAAATCCGAACTCTTTCTTTTTAAATTTATTCAAAAATATGTATGAATTTTTCTCTTCCCAATCCATGCCTACTATGTATTGGAAGTGAAAATAGGTTAACATTCAAGTACTCCATTAGGCAAGTTAATGTAAAAAAATAGCCCTCTATCTTAAATGGTTTCCTAGTTATTGGCACCTAAACATGAAAAATGAGTATTAACGAAAAACAGCTGGCAAATTTATAAGTGTATTATTCAGAGCATGGGACGCTAATTTTAAAAAACGAATTTAAGGTAGTTGTAGACATCAAATCCCCAACAAACTATATATATTTGTATTCAGAAAAGAATGAAGAATTTTAAGGCGCCAAAATCAAAAAATCGATTTTTTCATCATGCAAGAGTACGTGGTGTCCTTAACAGGCCAAATGTCTTCCTGTTTGTAATTTTATATTCACACGCGAGTAGTTCCCTTAATCGCTCTCAATCGCCAATATAGCCATCTACGGACTGCTCATTTCACTTCAGCATCTGTCTCAAAGTGTTGTCCGGCCAGGAATTTCTTCATGGACCAAACAGATGAATGTATGACGGTGCCAGGTCTGGACTGTATGATGGATGCTGCAGCACCTCCTACCCAAATTGGGCGATTTTCTCACGTACAGGAGAAGAAACATGGGGGCGGGAATTGTCGTGAAGAAATTTGACACCGTCAGCATTAATGTTGTGGCGTTTGTCACGAAGGGTACGACGCAACATAACGAAAGTTTCAGTGTAGGCTGCAGCATTCACAGTGGTCCCGTGTTCAGCAAAGTTTATGCAGTCGTCCCAATATACGACACGCATGTCCCGGTGAATTTCACTCGGTTTATGCCCTTTGGCCTACATTGTTATTTAGCGTATGGCAACAAGTTAGATGCATATATACAAGTACAAATATACACAGACAAGATACATGTTTCCCAGGAGCAAGATTTAATTATATTGCAATGTCCAGTTGGGTGATCCACTGTATGGCTTCCTGCGTTCATTCCAGAAAGTACTTTGGGCTACCTGTATAGGAAAGTCGCACACATTCACTTACAATATGGGGGATTGTTTGTTGAGAAGTACCACAGTCGCACTCCGGTGATGTAATATATTACCAATTATAAAGGGCGTCCCTACATCGTTCATGATTTGTTCTCACCCTGTTCATTGTGGTCCAGAGCTTACACTTCGCTGATCTTCATAAGTTGACGGCAGTAACACGCGCGCTATGTTTGTTTCGTAGTTCAGGCTTCTCTCGCTAGAGTTGCACATTTAAACAAATTACTCTCTGTAGCGCAAACTTCAAACATTATCGTCGTGAAATTTCAACATCCCAGCTACAATACCTGGGGAGAAAGAAAAAAAAAGATTGTGCTTTACTTTCGGATCTGCCATTGTACATGGAGTCTTTGTGGCAAAATTTCAGATCCTTATTTCTTTTTACCGTCGAGACTTGAGCCTATATGGCAGGGTTTCCCAACCTTGGGGGCGTGAGGCTTTATCAAGGGGGGCGTGAAGTGATTTCCGAATGAAATTTTTTAAACCCGATTGTTACAATTTTGTATTTTTTTTTCGAATCTCTCCAAGTGATTGTCTTACCAAGTCAATTGTTCAAAAGCACTGGTAATTGCCAACTGTCGGCACAAACCTCTCCGGAGCCGCGAGGTTGGAGGTGAAATAAGGAATTTGCTGTGTTGTAAGGAGAAAAATCAATGCCAATTGTATTGTCTCATTGGCATAGCCTCGTCATTTCTTTTAAGCTTTGAACAGTTTTAACCTAAAGCTCCAAGGCAAAAACTCCAATATTATGCTTAGTTATGATGCCATCAGAGCTTTCCTGAAGAAAAAAAAATCAGTTATGGAAACACCGGCTTCAGTTCCTTCTCTTCCTTTCACCGCCTTAATGAAATTTTGCCGGAAAATGAACGTGATCGTAATAAACTTAAGATGCAAATTCAGTCACATTTGGAATCCCAGGCACAAGAATTCAACTTCTGCTTTACTGATGTCTCGCCGGATGAATGGTCCTGGATGTTAACAAGAAATCCGTTTGCCATTGACATTAAAGCTCTGCCAGTCAGGATTTTCAACGCTGATTGTGAGAGTCATAAAAACAAAGCAGCGCTGTCGGCTTGATGTTGCAAGTGATCTCCGCTGTGTGCTCTGTCAAATATCAAACCAAACATACCGAATCTTACCAAGAGAAAACAGTGTCAACCCTCTCACTGACATTTGTTGACTAATTATGGATTTATTGTTAAAGTGCGTCCTTTGTATTGTGCTAAAATGAAGTTAGTATGTAATGGATGTAAAGCGCGCACTTCATATTATTATTTCAGAAGTAATTATTCCTTTATGTAGTCTAGTGTTATTAGGCTAGGTCAATATCCACCGTGTCAGTTTATCGAAGAGGTTATAGAAACGACGAGGGAGGGAGGGGGCGCGATTACCACCCGTATCTGAAAAGGGGGGCGTCGACTAAAAAAGGTTGGGAACCACTGCTCTATGGACTGCGTGTTAACAACCACTCTCATTTCAGCGTCTGCGTCTTGTTCGTTTGCCGGCTTTGACATCTTGCCAGTATCTCTTGAGCCCATCTATCGGCATGTTCTTCCGCTCCTCTGTTAAAGGGCCTCTCCGTCTTCTGGGTTGCGCCTCCACCATAAAACCCTGATAGCTTTTCACCATCCTTCTGAAACTATTCCTGTCTTTGATTTTATCCTCCTAATACCCACCTGCCTCATATCTTCCTCACACTCTTGGAACCATTTCAACTTGGAGATCTTCGGTTTAAGAAAATTCCAGAATTTCTTTGTGAGCCGGACATTATTCATACGGAAGATGTGTCCGTAAAATAGCAATCTTCGTTTTCTAATTGCTGTTGTTATCGGTTCCATCTTGCTGTATACTTCTTTATTTGATATCAGTCGATCCTGTTCGTCAACCCATCTGTTGCCCAAGATCTTCCGTAGTAGTCTGCGTTCTCTTTTAAATAGCTGATTGTCTTGTCCTGTCCGATTCATACACAGGTTCTCCGAAGCATACTGTATAAACCTTCTGGTCTGACAACAGTGCTGTAATACCTTAGTTTGGCTCCTATACTTAGCATATTCTTATTTATGTATTGGTGCCTTTATTGTGGCGAAGTTAGGTCTCTAGGCCTTCTCTTACACTTATCCACACACAACGCAACTTACAACAATAATATGATTTTTTTCTTAACCTACCAAACTTAAATACTAGGAAATCTTAAATACTAGAATTAAAGTGGGAACTGCGTGATATTAAAACTAAGCTATACAAATTACATACAGTAATAACAATACATGGCCTTTTACTATGGTCATTCACTCACATTCATTCACAAATTGTTCTAGTTGGTCTACGAATTCAAGAGGAAATCTTTACATGCACGTTTGAAAGTTGTTAGGGATGTACAATCTCTAACGTCACGAGGACAATTATTCCAAATTGTAGTTCCCGATACGAGGAAAGAGTTACTGATGGCCGATGAGTGATGTAGAGGAATTACAATTATAGATCCAGATCGCGTGTGACGATCATGAAAGGAAGAAAGAAAACGAAAATTGCAAGAAAGATAGTGAGGTATACTTTCATTGAGAAGTCGATAGATGAGTGTATGTAATGTGCAGGTTTATTTGTTGTTCAACTTTTAACCAGGAAAGTAGAACATGAAAAGAAATTACGTGTGAGAAAAATTTTAATGAGTAATTAAACCTAATGCAGGAATTTAAAGCTCTCTGAAGTCTCTTGTTTTGTTCTCCGGTAGCATCTACTATTACAACATCACAGTAGTTAAATATAGGCAGTGGACGAGTCTTATTTTCAAGTTACGGGGGAGAAAGGACTGGTGAATCTTAAGTGGGTGAAGTGATAATTAACTTTTTCCAGCATATATTAGTAACGTGCTCATCCCAATTCAAATGTTTAATTTAGTGTGACTCCAAGACTTCTTACGGATTTAGAAAACGGGATAGCAACATCATTAATTCTTGGTGATGTTGGTTGATATTGTACAGCCTCCCAGGGGTATGCACCCCTAGGAGACCATCCCCCCATCATCTGCCTAAATCTCCTAACGGGCAACCCTTGGAAAGCCGGGCCAACATCCATAAACGTAGCAAGGACAGCTTGCCACTCTAGAAAGCAGCTCAGTCCTTGCACAATGGTTACACACAGCGACATACTATTAACTGGGGCAGCAATGCCAACACATTGCTGACAGCATAGCGCCGAAGAGTATAAGAAGGCGTCTTAATCAGGTCAAGGGATCTCTCCATTATCAGTGCTTCAACGTTACGGCCGAAGGCTACGCTGGTGTCATCAGAGGTGAGTCAGTCGTGTTCAGATTTCCTACTTTTATAACCTTTACCCACAGTTTGTACTTCACATTGTAAACATTGTTACATTCCCTACAAGGGACTCATACCTTAGAATCACAGACCAATAAACACTTGGTCAACACTCTACACTCGCCTTACTGTTTATACGCCTCTTTACATCCCAACGCCCTTCCTTATTCCCGTCACGGTTAGACGTGACAGACGGTAGTCTGATAGTACTAGCTCAGATACCATTGTATTTCTCGAGGCGGCCCGGCTGCTAGAGAGCAGCGCGTGCCACTTAGCTGATACAAGCAGATTCAGTTACATAATAAGCAGTCAGCTGAGCGACCAGCGCAGTGACCCTTGCATTGAGTCACATCCCCTAAAACACTACTACATCATTTATAGGAGCGCCCCCTAGTTCCTAACACACAACAACACTCTACACTGGTCAGCTTACCCTGACAAGGGAGGCTGCCCCTTTTAGGCACAGCTTTATAAATTAACACAATAACTCTTTCCTTTTAGATCCTACCACCCCCAAATAAGGGATCTAAAACACTGGTGGAGGCGGGGTACTACGCATAGTAGAACGGGACTCAACCAACGAGCCCTCGTAGTTAAAACGACCCCTTCCGTACCGCAAAAAGCCAAGCAAATAGTGAAAAAAATTTTTTGACCTTATATTACGTTATACATTTTTTATATACATATAAAAGTTTGTATTATTACGCCAACCCCATTCGCCCCATAGTACAGACTCAGGGAAAATTAGATGTCCACATTTAGAAACACACTAAGAGACTTTGCGCACCATTTGTCGGCTAGTACGACTCCACTCCTGCCGAAGCTAAAAATTAGGAACGGTGACTTAATAACTGACCAGACTGCAGTACAACTTCTCAGGGACCTTGAATTCAAAACAGCACAGATCCGTGCTCAACACCCTGCCGCCGCAGCACAAGTTATACATTTTACACGGTCCCAGGCCAGTGAACACACACAAGAGTCACCAGTATCCAGCGCTAGTGAAGTAGATTGCCTGCCAACACTCCATCCCCTATTGTTGCAGCAACTGCAGATCACAGAGCAGAAAGCCAGTAACCTGCTCGAGCGCATTACAGAGCTACTAGAGACAGACACTATCAAGTCCAATAATCACACAACAGAAGCGGTTCTTGACATCCACACTATTTTGGAAACAGTAAAACAGGATTTAGACAGAACCGTTCACATAGTTAAATCCACACAGTACGACAACACACCATCCATCAGCACAGACATATCAGGTGACGAGCCACCTGGTAACGTAACACAGGTGTCGTACACGGGAAGCGAGGCTAATTCCCCTCTAAACAGCCCAAACACCTCGACACACAGCCAACGAAACACAGCCGAGAACGAGATGAATAGACACACTGAGTACCCCATGATCCACCCCACAAAGTTCACGGGGGAAGGCCAGGATCCCGAGGAATACCTCAAGGCCTTCAATAGAACGGCTCGGATCAATGGTTGGAGCGAGGAAGTTAGGAAACGGCTCCTTCCTGCTTACCTCACGAAGGCGGCCATGACATGGTATGAGCTCCATGAGGACACACTAGAAGCTGCCACATGGGAGGAAACCGCTTTACTCTTAAAGGAGGAGTTCCAGCTCATACCAGACGATGACGATCTCTATGACCAGATTAGACAGAGGTCACAGGGACCCAAAGAGAGCGCCCAGGCATACATCAATGTTAAATTGATAATGTGCGAAAAGTACAATGCAGCCATGACAAATAAACAGAACGTCAAGCTGTTAATGCAGGGCCTCAGACCAGCCATAGTGGAAAAGCTATGCATCATGAACAACCCCACGGTCCAACATATGTTAAATAACATAAAGACCATAGAGGAGGGGAGAAAGATCACGGAAAAGGCTACGGAAAAAGCCGTGGATCTGCACTTCAAAACTCGGAAAGACGACACTAACGACAAAATGGACGAATTAGTGGACAGGATGGAGAAACTGACCATAGCTGCCATCCAAGCGGGCGGGAGACCGCCAAGGGATGAGCAAGCAGACAAACGAGAACACTATCATACTGAGAGGGACAGGGGGTACACAGAGAGGAGACGCTACGGGAGGGAAGAAAATTACTACCCTCCACAGCGGCCAACAACACCTCCCCCACAGGATAGGCCACACTACCCTCCTCGGTACTCACCGATAGCATACACGGACACAGAGCCGACATACCCCTCAAGGCGTTCACCATCCCCGTACACACGGGAGTACTACCCTGAGGAGTACGACCACGACATCCCCCGACGAAACAGCCCGACACCAAATAGACAGTCCTACGCTGCCCCACAATACAGGGCAGACAGGGAGTACCGGGAAGACTCGCCCCCACGCAGGCAGGGATATGCCACCCCGCAGTACAGGGGAAATGGGGAATATCGGGAGAAACCGCCCCCACGCGGGCAAAGCTATACACCCCCACAATACAGGGGAAATAGGGACAGGCGAGAAAGCCCACCCCCAACCAGACAGGAGTATGCAGCTACCCAATATAGGGAAAAGGGGAACCGACGGGAAAACCCGCTCCCCCAGCATCAGACATACACCCCACCCTGGAGGAAACAGGAAAACAGACCCCCGGGCAATAATAGACAGGGAAGAAAACACACGAAGGGCCCGGAACACTACCCCCTCCCCGACGAATACCCGAGGGAGTTCAGGGATGAGACACCCCACAGGACAGACAGGGGGGCAATACTCCCTACGCCTAGACACACACCGCAAGCGGGGAGCTGGCGCAGCCACCCCGAGGGGGGGCGCACATACATTACAGGCAGGCGTACACCCACATTTTCAAAAAACGCCTAGATGGGGAGGTCCGGCCAGCTAATGAAGCGGCTGAGGTTCCTCCCCCAACACAACACAAGAAAGGCCCCTCCCCCAAGCAAACTCGCAAGAGTAAGGGGAAGAAGCAGCCAGCTAAAGCTAAGGCTGACGATCCGCCCCCGGACCGTTTCCAAGCACACCCCGTGCAAGGAGACGGCAACTGTCTGTTTAGGGCCATGAGCTTCCTAATCCGGAATACCGAGGACTATCATGGGGACTACAGACAGAAAACGGTCAAACATATCCTGGCCAACTGGCAAGAGTACCGGGACTTTGTGTCGGACGAGCGGGAAAACCCATTCCAGACCGGGGCGGATTATAGTAAATACATGGGTAAGGACGGCACCTATGCCAGTGCCGTAGAGGTGACCGCTCTCGGCAAGGTGCTGAAAGCCAACATCCATGTATACACGGATGTGCACTCGCCTCCGCTATTCTCAACTGCGGGATTCGATAGGGACCTACACGTACTTTTTACAGGAAACCCTAAGGCGGGACATTACACACCCCTCACAATCATAAGCAAACAGCCTGAGAACACGCCCACACCCTCCAAACAGAAAACCCTACCCCCTTCACCACAACACAGGGGGGGAATTGACCACACACAGGCGCACGACGCGCGCTCGCTCGGCATGGGGAAGCCAGCAACAGGAGTCGAACTCGCGACTGCCTGGAACAAAAGACGGGGTAACAAGGGCAAGCTCAGGGTCACATTCGCAGACACACCTTCCCGAGAGGAAGAAACCAACAACAACACAACTACACAAAGGCTGGGAACGATTAATACATTAAACGTTCGCCAGCAGACTCCTAGTCTCACAGCAAGACCGGTTAAAAGAGCTGGCAATGTACTTGGCGAACGCACTTTGCTGACCGGGGCAAAGTATTCAGGACAGGAAGCCAACCGAGAGGCGAAGCGTGCCAGGTACGATAAGCGGACAGCTCCGTGCCTTCCCAGCACAAATGTCACTCCGGCAACAACAGCAACAACAACAACATACATCTTACACAACACATCGGTGCAGGGCAGTGGATTTCAGGTATCGGCCCTCACGATACACGCCACCATAAATGGCCACAAAGTGCAGGCCCTAATTGACACCGGGGCAGCAGTAAGTTGTGTTAATAGGAGACACGTTACCGAAGCCCAAATACACGGTGTCACGAGGGACATCCGGCTGGTAACGGCCAATGCTCAGACGTTAGAAAACGCGGGGGTGGCAGACATACATCTTAGGATAGACCATTTCGCCACAACGCACCCCATGTTCGTTATCGAACACCTTTCTGCGTCAGCCATAATTGGCATGGATTTTCTCGCTAAATATGAGGCTAGCATAAATTTCGCTAGTGGTCAGATGCTTTTAAAGCACGACCAGAGGCTCACCACACATCCCATGATATACACCACGAACAAAGATGGGATTCGAGCGGAGCGAGAAAACCACGAGCAACAGGCCTCTGCATTACATACTATCAGCCAACACACACACACACACACACACACAGATAAGGCGGCCAGCCAGAACCACAGGCAGGACCTGACTCCGGAGCAAAATAAAAGGCTCACGGAGCTCCTGGAGACCAACAGAGATATTTTTGCCCACTCAATGAAGGATCTCGCTGTGACAGACCTCATTGAACACCATGTCACACTCACTAGTGACCGACCGGTAAACCAGCCTCCCTTCAGAGTGAGCCAGAAGGAGCGACATGCCATCGACGCTCAGATCTCAGAGATGCTCGAGGCAGGGGTCATTGTGCCCGTCATTTCTAACTACTCCTCACCGGTTCTGCTGACCAAAAAAAAGGACGGATCGCACAGGTTTTGTACTGACTACAGGAGGCTCAATAAGTTAGTCGAAAATGATAGTTATCCACTACCAAGGGCAGACACCTATTTGGACGCCCTTGGCGGAGCTAGCTGGTTCAGTTCGATGGATTGCTATAGTGGATTCTATTCAATCCCCGTCTATGAACCAGATAGGCACAAGCTGGCGTTCGTTACAGAGAACGGACTATTTACCTACACCCGTTTACCGATGGGTCTCCGTAACGCCAGCCAAACCTTCCAAAAGCTAGTGGATAAGACATTTTCAGGGCTTAAATGGCGTTCCGTATTAGTGTACGTGGATGACATAACGGTCTTCTCCAACACTTTTGACGAGCACATCGTACATTTGGAGGAGGCTTTCGCAAGGATCAGAGAAGCTAAACTAAGGCTTAAACCTGCGAAATGTCAATTTGCCAGACAGCAGATTAACATATTGGGCCATATTGTCAACAGGGAGGGCATTATTCCCGACCCAGCTAAGACTGACGCAATATCGGGCATCCCAATGCCCACAAATTTGAAACAATTGCGCAGTTTTATTGGCTTGGCTTCGTACTATCGCAAGCATATCTATAGGTTTGCACACATCGCCCATCCCCTAACTGAACTCACACGTGAAAAAACGCCCTTCAGCATCAAGCAGGAACACATAGATGCCTTCAACACACTGAAGCAACTATTGACCTCACCTCCATTACTGCAACACTTCCACAGTGATAGACCCACATTTTTACACGTGGATGCCAGCCTGTATGGGCTGGGGGCGGCCCTATTGCAGGAAGACGCCGAAGGGCGCAAACGGCCCGTCGCCTACGCTAGCAGGAAGCTAACGGCCGTTGAGACTAGATACTCTGCCACAGAGCGGGAAATGCTGGCATTTTCGTGGGGAGTGAACTATTTTAGAGTATACCTCTATGGTATCAAGTTCACGGTAGTGACTGACCACGCGAGCTTGCTTTTTTGGGACAAATTTAAAAACCCAAATTCGCGGCTCAACAGGTTTATATTCCGCCTGTATGAATATGACTTCGTGGTCAAACACAAGAAAGGCGCTACACACCTAGACGCAGATGGGTTGTCTAGGCTGCCAGTAGCCGAGCCCCCGGATGACAGTAAGGACCACGACTGGGACGATATGCCCACCTTTGCCCTGACGGTGGTTGACATCAAACAGGAGCAAGAAAGTGATCCGCACTTGAAACAGATTATATTGGCACTAGAAGACTTGGATAAAGTGGACTCCAAGACAGCACGGCTGTCTAGGCGATTTTTCCTAGACAAAGACGGGGTATTGAAATTTAAGCCCACAGCCATGCACGATAGCGCACCTATAGCGGTTCCGGAACCATTGAGAGAAAATATCATGATCGGACACCACAATAGCCCACTCGCAGGGGCACATTTAGGTACGCATAAAACATACCTTAGAATCCGTGACAAGTACTATTGGGTAAACATGAAGGCCGACATAGATACCTTTGTAAAGACATGTCACACTTGCCAACGATTCAAAACAATAACTGGCCAGGTAACAGAGCTCTATAAGGTATATATATATATGATAGTGATAATTGTAAAGTGTAAATTATTTTGTATTTTCTCGCCATGTCATATAATTGCAAGGTTCCACAAGGGTGGCCAACATACTTATACGTACAGGGTACCAACATGGCAACCATTATTTTTTCTATGTTCATCTTTATTACTATGTTTACTATGTTCAATGATAACTTGTCAGGAATTTTACAAATGTAAGGATTACTATTATTATTATCGGGTCATATCTGTTACCATTATCAAGACCACCAACGTACATAATGTCTATGATTTGTTTTCTTTCATTTTTCCTTCTTCTAACTTCCCCATTTGTCAGGGTGTTCCGTTTCATCCCGAACCAATAAATACACTTTGATTATATCCCTTAAATTATACCCTGGAACACCCATTTTTTCTATTCTCTTCTATCTTTCTCCTAGCAGGGAGCACTTTTTCCCCAAAATAAAGCCAGACGACACAGTTCCTCGTCTAGCTGGGTTTTTCCTCCCTGCACAACTATGTAACGGATGAGTATCCAAACCATGTTTTTTTTTCTTTTTTTGAAACTAGCAATATGCCAACAATATCAAATTTTTTTCAATGTCAACTTTTTTTAAACGTCCATTTCTATTGTCACAATGCCAATGTCAATGTTATATATATATCTATGTACATCCCATAACCCTCCCCTCTGAACACGGGCTGATCTCACACCTACACTTCGATACGACACCACCCATTCTATACGACGACGCCGACGACGACGAGAGAGACACCACCAGGAGATACGAGGGGGCCTCAAGAACCACTACATCGACATCCCAACCTCCAGTTCCGTTCCCGTTCGCGAGGACGCGAACAAATGAAGGAAGACGCTTGTACAGCCTCCCAGGGGTATGCACCCCTTGGAGACCATCCCCCCATCATCTGCCTAAATCTCCTAACGGGCAACCCTTGGAAAGCCGGGCCAACATCCATAAACGTAGCAAGGACAGCTTGCCACTCTAGAAAGCAGCTCAGTCCTTGCACAATGGTTACACACAGCGACATACTATTAACTGGGGCAGCAATGCCAACACATTGCTGACAGCATAGCGCCGAAGAGTATAAGAAGGCGTCTTAATCAGGTCAAGGGATCTCTCCATTATCAGTGCTTCAACGTTACGGCCGAAGGCTACGCTGGTGTCATCAGAGGTGAGTCAGTCGTGTTCAGATTTCCTACTTTTATAACCTTTACCCACAGTTTGTACTTCACATTGTAAACATTGTTACATTCCCTACAAGGGACTCATACCTTAGAATCACAGACCAATAAACACTTGGTCAACACTCTACACTCGCCTTACTGTTTATACGCCTCTTTACATCCCAACGCCCTTCCTTATTCCCGTCACGGTTAGACGTGACAGACGGTAGTCTGATAGTACTAGCTCAGATACCATTGTATTTCTCGAGGCGGCCCGGCTGCTAGAGAGCAGCGCGTGCCACTTAGCTGATACAAGCAGATTCAGTTACATAATAAGCAGTCAGCTGAGCGACCAGCGCAGTGACCCTTGCATTGAGTCACATCCCCTAAAACACTACTACATCATTTATAGGAGCGCCCCCTAGTTCCTAACACACAACAACACTCTACACTGGTCAGCTTACCCTGCCAAGGGAAGCTACCCTTTTTAGGCACAGCTTTATAAATTAACACAATAACTCTTTCCTTTTAGATCCTACCACCCCCAAATAAGGGATCTAAAACAATATTTAACAGTGAACTGTGGAATCGTACTTCTTTAAATTAGCTCCTTTGTTTACTTACGCATTCCACAAAGAGTGCCTCCATTTCTTGGAAGAAGAAGCTGCCCCAAATGTTTTGTGCACAATATTGTACATTTCTTCCGGTCACTGAGCGCGCCTTTTGTTCGTTATCAGATCAAGGACTTGGCCTCTCTTCCTTTTGTTGACGTTTTCAGCAACTTTCTTCATTATATATTTACACTCTTTTCCCATCCAATTTCTTAATCTGCATGTTAATTCATAATTTATATATTTAGCCACGGTTATTAAAACGTCCACCCTTCTATAGCACTCGAGCTACCACGGAACGAACTTTAAATAGTTTTATGTACTAACGAACAATCTTTTCGTAAAATAGTCAATATCTCTGTATTCATTGGATGTATTTTCTTGAATTTTGAATTTATTAAAGCACACAACGTGCATAATAATAATAATAATAATAATAATAGTAATAATATCGTATGGCCTCGGATTCCGGGTGCAAGCTCTGTTAATTGACGCCCAGAGGGCAGGTTGCATTTCAAATTTTATCGCTCCTTGGAGCGCTGTGAAAGTCAAGGAGGTTAGATTTCTAAGCTCCTTTACACTATAGCGCTTTCTAGTAGAGAAAGAAGGAACTTTTGGTTTTGGCGGAAAATCCCGAGATTAATTTTGCAATTATGAACACGGCCAACTGAATTAAAATGGGTTCTTTAACATGCCAACAACGTATGACATGCGTACCGTTATTTTTGTTGCCTTTCAAAAATCACTTACCATGGCCAGGAGTGAACCTGCAAGCTTGGGGTTGGTAGTCCGACACGATAACCACTTAGCTACCACGGAAGGAACTTTAAGTAGTTTTATATACTAAAGAACTTTTCGTAAAATAGTCAATATATCGGCATTCATTGGATGGATTTTTTAGCCTATTTTCAATTTTGAAAAAAAAAAATAGGCTTATGAGATCACCTTTTGTCCGTGTGTGTGTTCGTGTGTGTGTGAGAGAGAGGTGTGTGTGTGTGTCCCCCTAATAAATTCTAAACGGCTGGAGCGATTTCAATGAAACTCGGTAAGTTGATGGCACTATTTCGGGCGACCCCGGCCGTGATCTTCAAATGTTACTACGTCTCACCAATCCAACATGGCGGCAGTGCTAAATATTTCACCAGCATTCAATATCTCCGAAACTATTCCCGATATCACCCTGGAATTTATTACGGTGATAAAGAGAACTACTAGAAGTTCACCTATGTGAGTTTTGAAAACACGGTAACAACAAAACCAACATGGCGGCCACGCGAATTTGCGACTTTAAATAAACGTTTCTCGCTATTTAACCAACCAAACGCAATAAAACTTGGTACAGTATATGTTTATACACATTGTAATATACCGACATCGAACTTCGTTCAATTGTTTACATAACCACAAGATGGCGGATGTGCGAAATATTTCACCGTCATTCTATATCTCTGAAACTATTAGCGGTATCACCCTGAAATTTTGTACGGAGACAAAGGGCACTACTGGAAGTTCATCTATAAGACTTTCATAATCCGGTTAACTACAAAACAAACATGGTGGCCAAGCGAATTTGAAAATTTTAAATAGACCATTCTCGCGATTTGATGTTCCAACCGCAATGAAATCTGGTAAAGGAAATGTTTATACACATTGTAATGCACTGGTATCTAATTTAGTTCAATTGTTTATATAACCTCAAGATGGCGGCTGTGCGAATTTTAAAATGTCGTTTTTACTTCTTGTGTCCTAATCATGTGATTGAAGTTTGAATGCTACACGTACACAATAATCTTCATGTAACAGTACATAACTCTAGGACCTACATATATAAAATCCAACATGGCGACCATCCGAAATATTTAGTTGGTTCCCAATATCTACGAATCTATTACAGGAATCAAACTGAAATTTTGTATGTTGATAGTGGCAGTTAACATAAGTAGGATATATGAAAATAGGCTTTAGTTCTTCACGGAACTACTTGTTTGAATTTTTAATTTATTAAGCACACGACGTGCATTATTACAGACACACAGATTATTGTGTTGTACAAAACTGTATCATAAATATTTATCGTTTCTTGTAAGTTCACATTTGGTGGCGTAGTTGGTAGCATGCTGACCTTCTATGCCCAAGATCGTGGGTTCAAATCCGGCTAAAGTGGTCGGATTTTTAAGAGCGTTAAAAATCCCTCAGTATGCCTTCCTTCGTAGGGGAAGTAAAGCCGGCGGTCCCATGTCATAGATTTATGGCATGAGAAAGAACCTTCCACTAATTGCTTTTGCGGAAGCTATTATTTGAAGGTTAGTTTGATAACGCTTTATTATTTCCAACGTTCGCTGCCAGGTGCTGACTGTGATGGAATTTAGTAGCCACGTCCGCAGCTAGGTGTCGTGGATGGTAGCATTCGGTAGCAAAAGTAGGAACTACTTGAAGAAATTAATCGTCTGCAGTCCATCTACCTGAATCACAGATAACACACACTAATACAGACAAATTCTACACACACCCAAAGTACACGGGGCTACATGACCGCGTTGTCGCAGCCCCTAAACTGAGGAACCAACCAACCAACGTTTATGTAGGCACAGTTCACATAAAGACTAACATTATTCTATTAGCCTACTTTCGATGTTTGAAAAAAATGAAAGTATACTTATGAGATCTACACAGGGCCAAAAATTGTGTGTCTGGCTGTGTGTGAGTGTGTGTACTCTGAATGTCTGCCCCCTCTATCATTTCGAACACGATGACACCGAATTGAACGAAATTTGATACATAGGTAGCACCAGCATAGGGCAACTCAGTCTCATGTTTTATATCGCCGCCATCTTGACGCAAAAAATATGGCGGCCACCCAAATGTTCAAAGCTTAAATCAAATTACGACTAACCTAATCATCTGATCAATACCAAATTTTACAACAACATACCTTTATGTGACAAGCGTTCTTTGACCAAGCTACAAGGTCATCAGTCCAATAGTTTTCATATGGCGGCCATGTATGTTTCAAATCGATTCGCCCTATCAATTCAAACACGGTAAAACCGAATTGAACGAAATTTGGTACAGAGGTAGCACTAGCAAAGGGCTCCTCATTGGCATGTTTTATTTCGTCGCCGTATTGATGTAAATGGAATGGAGGCAAAAAATATGGCGGCCACCCAAATGTTAAAAGCTTCAATCAAATTACGACTAACCTAATCATTTGATCTCTACCAAATTTTGCAACAACATACCTTTATGTGGGAAGCATCGTTTTACTGAACTACATGGTCATCAGCCCAATAGTTTGCAGATAGCGGCCATGTATGTGTACAAATCGATTCACCGTATCAATTCAAACACGGTGAAACCGAATTGAATGACATTTTGTACAGAGGTAGCACTTGCAAAGGGCACCTCATATTCATGTTTAATATCCCTATAGCACGTTGTATTTCAACAAGCTACTGCAACCAACATTGAATTATACCCCTTGAAAAGGACTAAGAGTTATAACGATACCCATGCATTTAGGAGAAATTAGGCTATATGTTCTTTACTGAACATCTTGTTTGTCTGATCCTAGCTTTGTTAAGGACATTTTCCTGTTTTTGCAATCTTGGGCGTGATATCTTCCGCAATGTTTGTTGCACAATTCGCATACACAGTTTTTGTTTGCCTGGTGAAATAATTTGTTTCGGTGGAACCCAAGAATGGCATAACGCGTTATCACATGTCGGAAGTTCGTAGTTTGCTTCTTTCCAGTCGTCTGTCATCATGGCGTCGGTTGTGTAGAAATCGTTCTAGATCGAGTCATTTTTAACCTATTTTCAATTTTGAAAAAATAGGCTTATGAGATCACCTTTTGTCCGTGTGTGTGTGTGCGTGTGTGTGTGTGAGGTGTGTGTGTGTCACCCCCCCCCCCTAATAAAATCTAAACGGCTGGAGCGATTTCAATGAAACTCGGTAAGTTTATAGCACAATTCTCGGCGACCTCGACCGTGCCCTTCAAATTTTGTTACGTCTTACCAATCCAACATGGCGGCTGTTCGAAATATTTCACTAGCATTCATTATCTCCGAAACTATTACCGATATCGCCCTGAAATTGTGTACGGTGATAAAGGGCACTACTGAAAGTTCACCTATGAGATTTTCAAAAACCTGATGACTAAAAAGCCAACATGGCGGTCAAGCGAAGTTGAGACTTTTAAATAGACTTTTCTCGCGATTTAACTATCCAAATGTAATGAAACGTGGTACAGCAAATGTTTATACACATTGTAATGCCCTGGAGTATAATTTATTTCAAATGTTTACATAACCTCAAAATGGCGGCTGTGCGAATTATTTCACTGACATTCTATATCTCCGAAACTATTACAGATATCACCCTGCAATTTTGTACGGTGATAAAGGGTACTGATACAAGTTTACCTATGTATATTTCATAAACCTGTAAAGTACAAAACGAACATGGCGACCAAGCGAATTTGAAATATGTTAATAGACTTTTCTCGTGATTTAACTCTCTGAGCGCAGTGAAATGTGGTACAGTAAATTATTTCGCAGATTGTAATGCACTGCCATCTAATTTAATTCAATTGTTTACATAACCTCAAGATGGCGGCTGTGCGAAAGTTTAAAATTAAGTTTTTATTTCTTGTGTCTTAATCATGTGATCGAAGTGAAAATTTTAATAATGAACCTAGGCAATAATTGTCCTTGAATGGAACATAACTCTATGGCCTATACATATAACAATCCTAAATGGTGAGCTTCCGAAATATTTAGACGGTTCTCAATATCTATGAATCTTTTACAGCAACCAAACTGATTTTTTATGTTCATAGAGACTATGAACATATGTTCACCTATAGGACTTTCAGTAACCTGGGGAGCACAAATCCAACATGGCGGCGACGCGAAGTATAAATATTTAAATGGACGTTTCTCGCGAATTAACTATCCGAGTGCCGTGAAACGTTGCACGTTAAATGCTTATACAAATGTTGATCCACTGGCATCTAATTTATTTCAATTGTTTGCATAATCACAAGATGGCTGCTGTGCGTAATTTTAAAATCTCGTTTTTACTTCTTGTGTTCTAATCATGCGATTGAAGTTTGAATGCCACACGTACACAATAATCATAATGTAGTAGTACAAAAATAAAAATCCAACCTGGCGACCATCTGAAATATTTAGACGGTTCTCAATATCTACGAATCTGTTACAGCAATTAAACTGAAATTTTGTATGTTGATAGAGGAAATTAACATGAGCAGGATATATGAAAATAGGCTGTATAGTTCTTCACGAAACTACTTGTTCTCTATTAGTATCTGGCGCATCCTTTCGTAGGTATTTGTTCTTGGTAGAAGCATCTGCAGTTTGATATCGTCAATAATGGCGTCTTTCGTTAATTCCTGTAAAAGTGTAGGATTTGGTAGATTTGTACTTCTGGCATTCCTTTAAATCTCTGGCCGCTGTAGCTCCATTAGCAATTCGTCAAGCAATCTCTTTGTAGGTGTAGCCTTCTTCACGAAGAGTGATGGACCTACTTTGCTTAGAAGGTGAACAGTCCTTTCTTAAAACCATTTCAGGAAGAGTTTTAAGGTAAATGAAAGGATGAATGTTAACTGGATGGAAGATTAACACAGAATGACAAAATTAATACTCAATAGTGCTGAAATTGCCACCAGAAGTCAACAATGCACCAAATATATTCAAGAATACGAACATATCAACAATTTCAGCAATGGGGCCAGTGTACCTTACATGAATGGAATAGTAAGAATGTTATGTCGGTGGACAGTAAAATGCACCAACGTACAGGCCGGACGTTTGTTTTAGACGAGTGAAAAATCTGAGGCGAGTTACTACATTACCTGTGTTGTTATCAGCTGCCCCAAGCGGTCCGATGATTGACAAAGCTGTTTCACACTACTGCTGAAGTACAGTCATTGGCAAATATAATGACGTTCTGTTCGTAACTGCGTAACGTGTACTTCCGCGTCACACAATACTTCGACGTGGACTGTACTGTCTGCTCAAGTCTGGAATTCCATTAAATCAGATCGGTGGTGACAAGTGTGAAGCGATAGGGTGAGAGTGTGTGTGTGTGTGTAGACTCACCCGCAGGCTTCATAGTCAAGGGCAATCGTCGAAAACAAACGTCCGGCCTGTACATTATCGTGTTTTCCTATCATAAATATTTATAAATACCACGGATATTCGACTTTCATATTACAGATGAAGTGTTTATCAATCACTGTTAGATTGGTTGGTTCCTCAGTTTAGGGGCTGCGACAACGCGGTCATGTAGCCCGTGTACTTTGGGTGTGTGTAGAATCTGTCTGATAACCGGTGTTAATTGTGATGGCTGTAATAGTGTGTTTAATTTGTTTTCAATTCAAGTATGGACATTGAATTTATTCAAGAAGTTCCTACTTTTGCCGCCAATCGCCACCGTCAACGACTACTAGGTCAGAACTTGGTTACCAGATGCCACGTCGGAACCTAAGAGCGTTTGTCAAATGTTTAATGTATAAATTTAGCTTCACACAGGTTTAATTAGCGGAAGATCCTTTATCATGCCATAAATCTATGACATTGTATCGCAGCTTTACTTCCCCTCCGAAGGAAGGCATACTGAGGGATTTTTAACGCTCTTAAAAAATCCGACGACTTCGGCCGGGTTTGAATCCGCGATCTTGGGCTTAGAAGCTCAGTATGCTATCAACTACGCCACCGAAGCCACCCAATCATAGTTAGCTTGTCAGTTACTAACAGGGTTTTATATTGTGTCAACCCGCTAAGAAACACACATATTTTGATCATTCAGTACAAATGCTGTAAGTTTCCAGAATTATGGCCACCAGTCTTTGTTAGTCTTGAGAGTGCCGTTTTCCCAATGCCGATGACTCGCTTCATATAGCAGGACTTCACTTTCTCTATTGTTATAGTTGTTGTGGATGCTCAATGTTAGACATAGCTTGTATTGCTGCGGTTGCTCTTTCTTGCCATATTTTATAAATAAATAAATAAATAAATATATAAATAAATAAATAAAAGATGAAACGCAAGATCGTGAAGCGTTCCACATTTTCTTGACTTTTGATCCGGCAAAAAGGTTCAAATATGTACATAAGTGTGGTATGCAATAAAATAAGAAACAAGTTCCTATAAAATACTGGTCGTAAACTTAATATCTTCGGAAGTTATGATCTTATTTTATACGAGGAGCATATCTTGCACTCCAAGCACTTGGCAACGAAACAAAAGAGAAAACATGGAGCGAGTTATGCTCCTCGTATAACGTTTTCTCATTCGATTTATTTATTTATTAATTTATGTTTTTGTTTTTGCTTTTGCTATTGCTTTTGCTTTTGCTTTTGATTTTGCTTTTACTTTTGTTTTTGTTTTTGCTTTTGTTTCTGCTTTCGATTTTGCTTTTGTTTTTGTTTTTGCTTTTGCTTATGTTTTTATTTTTGTTTTTGATTTTGTTTTTTTTGTTTTTGTTTTTGTTTAAATCTTTTGCAACAACAACATTTTGACTTTTTATTGAGATTAAGGTGGGAAGTTCGTTTCTTCACCTTCACGTTTCACGTATTATAAGGTGCGTTCAAAAAGTAACGAGCATGAGGCTGGAATGCGCAAACCGGTGACGACATCGGCTAATCGTGGCGTGTGGAACGAGGTGTAGTCCCGACCAGAGCGTGGGAGTTCACAGCTCGTCGCTAGAGGGCACGCGTGCACATCACGTGACGACACAAAGCGAGCAGCAGCATGGATCAATCGACCAACGCTGCCAGTTGCATTGCAAACAGTGACATGGAGGCTTCAAACGAAGAGCAAAGTGGTGTTGATCGGTTTCTGACGTGTCGTTAGCCGATGATGCCCGGTCTGGGGCACCCCCCCCCCCCCCCTGCAATACCGATGACAACATCCAGCTGGCTGATGCACTCTTTACCCAGGACCGCCGAGTGACAGTGAAACGCCATAGCCACCGTGGTCGGATTGAGCGTTGGAAGTGTGTACACAATCATGAAGGAACGACTGCACTTGCGGAAAGTGTGTGCCAAATGGGTGCTCCACAGTCTTCAACCATACCAGGAAGCATTTCGAATGGCCTACTGTCTTGGTCTTGGTTGGACGATTGATGCATGCTGCTGCTCGCTTTGTATCGTCACGTGACGTGCAGGCGCACCCTCTAGCGACGGGCTGTGACCTTCCACGCTCTGGTTGGAACCACACCTCGTTACACACGCCACGATTAGCCCATGTCGTCACCGGTTTGCGAATAACAGCCTCCGGCTCGTTACTTTGTGAACGCACCTTTTATTTAATCTTGGTATAGTGCAGGTAAGGGTGTCGATAACCAGGGAAACCTCACACTAAGGATTTCTCTCAGCGCCGGTATTCGAACGGTCTCCACCCCCTTGTGGTTGTGGTGCGTGGCACTTGACGCCCACGGCTAAGCTGTTGGGTTCAGAATTATATAGTAGCGGTTGTGTGTTGCGGGCTAGGCTATATTACCGTGCGGTTTCCTTTATGAATCTCTTATGGGGGAGCATCCATTATAGAGGACAGCGTCTAATCTAGGATACACCCTCCATTTCACGTGGTGATGGCTCCCCTGACAGTCAGCTGACATCGGCCAACATATTCTTTAATAAGAGAGGAGGAAATGCTTCGTAAATCGATCACCTCATGGTGTCATACTGGAGTTCAGGGTTCAATTCCCACCTCGACCAAGAAATTTTAATATTCTAGTCTGAGGACTGGAACTTGGCGTACCTTGAGGCAAAACTGAGAAGTAGTGGGTTCGATTCCCACCCCAGCCTTCCTGACACCCCCTTCCCTCCCAGACAAATAATGCGATGGTGATTTATTTTAAATCTAGGGACGCCAAATATTTAAAGCTAAGCACTTTGCTTCAGTCGTCATAATAGCTTAGGTCATCTGACAGATCTCACACGTACCGAGTAGATGAGGTTCATAGCCTGGGTGTCCCAACCATCAATACCAAACAACAAACAAGACAACTCACACAACACAAATAAACATAAAACGAAAAAACAGAAGAATAATAGAAACATTCAACAAACACAAAAATAAAAATAAAAAACATCAAACAATAAAACGGAACACTCCAAGAACAAAAAAGTATAGCAAACAATAAATACAAAGAAAAAACACACAAAGAAATCCAAACACAAAAATTTAAAAAAAACTATAAAACATATAAAAACAACTGATATAACATATACAAAACTATAAAACATATAAAAACAACTGATATAACATATACAAAACTGATAAAACATATAAAAACAGCCGATAAAACATACAAAAACACCCGATAAAACATAAAAAACACCCGATAAAACATATAAAACAACTCATAAAACGAATGAAACGAACTATTAAAACATATAAAAACACCCGATAAAATATATAAAACACCTGATAAAACATATAAAAACACCTGATAAAACATATAAAACACCTGATAAAACATATAAAACAACTCATAAAACATATGAAACGAACTATGAAAACATATAAAAACACCCGATAAAACATATAAAACACCTGATAAAACATATAAAAACACCCGATAAAACATATAAAAAACTGATAAAACATATAAAACAACTCATAAAACATATGAAACGAACTATTAAAACATATAAAAACACCCGCCGATAAAACATATAAAACACCTGATGAAACATATAAAAACACCTGGTAATACATATAAAAACACCCGATAAAACATATAAAAACAACTCATAAAACATATAAAAACACCTGGTAAAACATATAAAAACACCCGATAAAACATATAAAAACACCCGATAAAACATATAAAAACAACCCATAAAACATATAAAAACACCTGATAAAACATATAAAAACAACTCATAAAACATATAAAAACACCTGATAAAACATATAAAAACACCCGATAAAACATATAAAAACACCTGATAAAACATATAAAAACACCTGGTAAAACATATAAAAACAACTCATAAAACATATAAAAACAACCCATAAAACATATAAAAACACCTGATAAAACATATAAAAACAACTCATAAAACATATAAAAACAACCCATAAAACATATAAAAACACCTGATAAAACATATAAAAACAACCCATAAAACATATAAAAACACCTGGTAAAACATATAAAAACACCTGATAAAACATATAAAAACACCCGATAAAACATATAAAAACACCTGATAAAACATATAAAAACAACTATTAAAACATATCACAAGAACCATACACACAGAAACACCAATATAATAGTACATTATGCAACGAGTCTATAATGGCAATAATTAAGACACGAGTATGTTTATAAAACGATTGCAGTGAGTTTTATAATTTCCATACGAGAGTCTTAATTACCATTATAGGCGAGTTGCATACGACTGTTTATTTTCGACGATAATTATAACTTTATTATATGTTCTAACATAAATATTCATAAATATCTGTCGAGATTTTGCCTGTTTTATGTACTGAACAGAGCGCATGGGACGCAGAGAATACCATGGCCTCCTCGAATATCGAACTATGAGATGAGCCAAGCAGTGAAATTTAATATAGGAGGCCGTGGAAATGAGCGCAGTTGAGATGCTATCCTTACCTAATTGATCACACAACTGTTTCTTGAGCTCGGATTGGTGGGAGAAACTGTCCCATAATGAAAACTTGTGTTATAATGAGCCTCATTATAGTACAGTTTTCGGACATATAATGTTTACATTTCGCCATGGTCGAACATAAAATAATACATTATGCAACGAGCCTATAATGGCAATAATTAAGACACGAGTATGTTTATAAAACGAGCGTATGCAGGCAGTTAAAATCAAATTAGAAGGCCGTGGAACTCAGTGCATCTAATTATCTAATTGGTCAAACAACTGTTTCTTGAGCTCTGATTGGTGGGAGAGACTGTGTCATAATGAAAAATAGTGTTATAATCAGCCTCATTATAGTACAGTTTTCTGACATATAATAGTCAGGGTCGAACATAATAGTACATTATGCAACGAGCCTATAATGGCTATAATTAAGACACGAGTATTTTTTATAAAACGAGCGTATGCGAGTTTTATAATTTCCATACGAGTGTCTTAATTACCATTATAGGCGAGTTGCATACGACTGTTTATGTTCAACGATAATTATAACTTTATTATATGTTTTAACATAAATATTCATAAATATCAGTTGAGAGTCGGCTACTTGAATTTTCTGATCGCAGAGCGAGCGTTGGGTGTTATATCTATGTCTTTCATGATCTTTGAACGACCGACGCATGCGCTCTGTGTGCTTGCAATGCCATATGGTGGCCGTATGTTTACATCTGCCGCCCCTCAGTAATATTGTCACTGGAGTTGT
Organism: Meconema thalassinum; assembly: GCA_946902985.2. Taxonomy (NCBI): domain Eukaryota; kingdom Metazoa; phylum Arthropoda; class Insecta; order Orthoptera; family Tettigoniidae; genus Meconema; species Meconema thalassinum. Next base: position 117,605,503 of record OX336395.1, on the reverse strand, counting down.
TTGAAGACAATGAATGCGCTGTGTAGAAATTATATTAAGGTACAGTGCTATTTGTTGTCTCATATTCGCCAGTTTATTTACGCGAACATATGGACGGTGCGTATTCCATGTCGGTAATTTATTATAGTTCGATGTTGTGTTTATGTCCGACATGTTGGATTTTGAGCGCACGCGTGAAGGTATCGTTACCTAATTGGTCAATGAACGAGCTCTGATTGGCTGGAGAAACTGTATCATAATGAAAAAGAGTGTTATAATGACCATCATTATGATACAGTTTTCTGACCCATAATAGTGAGGGTCGAACATAAATACATTAAAGAGTTCAAAATGACTAGTAATTTTAATAAAAGTTTGTATTGGTATCCTAGTCAGTGGATTTATCAAAAGGATTCCCTTTCCATTAAGCATACACTCTTTTCGAAATCGGCACACAATTCGTCGGAATATTGCCTTCAACAAAACCTACTCACGTGCAAAATTAAACTGAACTTGTAAAAATAGCTACATTACTCGTGATATTAATGAAAACATCTGCATCCACCCACGCTCCAATTACAGTAGGCGTACAAATGTGTTCAGAAGTGAAGGCATTCAACTAACATAATAATGATACGGCCAAGTTTTAATTGCTACATCTTGCTTCTATTGTATGTCCCACGTGTCGTTACGCATGTATGAAGGCCCAGTGCTACAATTTACTCTAGAATCAACATCATTTGCATGCAGCCCAACATATCGCACGTGCGTGATATGCATATCCAAGTCCATTCAGAATTTCAATAGGCCGTCAGCCCGGAGCGCTCTTCAGGCCTAGCAGCTGGGAGCGATATCAACCAATGAACTGACTGCTGTGAAAAATGAAACTCGACTCTTTCCATTAAGCGATTGTTTTCAAACCTTCTGATATTGAATTTCTGCCAACTTTTACACCCAGAGAGTTCTATAGAGTGTATGAGAAGTACAGTGTTTTATCTGTTAAGACCAGGTGTTCTCAAACATTTTGAGACTGTGCACACCATTCTCATGCCATAACAAGTACCCGAGCACCATTACATCGAATATAATAATAACTAGCATTACCCGTCGCGGCTTCGCCCGCGAATATTCTAGTTGTAAAGAGTACACTTAGCAAAATCTCAATTATGGATGCTATGAATGATTTATCCTTGGTATGAATAATCAGACTTTATCAATTCAGCTACTGGTGCATTGGTTAGGGGTTTGTCATTCCTTCATAGGTATATCAGAGCAAAGTTAGTTTTCGGGAAATATCATGATGATGATGATAATTGTTGTTTTAAGGGGCCTAACATCTAGGTTTTCGGCCCTCGGGGAATATCACGGACACTGTTAATTTAAGGGCCTTTAAATGTGGTTTTCGGAGACCCTTTATAGTCGGGTGAAAAAGACCTTTCGTACCACACTCACACGTGAAAATTGCGTGAAAAATTTCTAGAGTGCCCCTTGACCCCCTTAAGCGTATTATACTGTACGTATTGATGAAATTTACAGCTTAATTTGGTACAGTGATAACCTTATAACCGTCTGGAAACTTTCACAGTAATGTAATAATTGGAATTGCATTGCGTCTTACAGAAATAGATGGACCTGTGAGATTCTGTTACCATGGTTACCGTGTTGCATTCTTTCATTATTTCATTGTAAATATACATGTTTTAAGGTAATTATTAAATTGTGAGGCATTTAAAGAGTAAGTGAGTGCGTTTCGCTTACGCATTGGGTTATGCTGAACCAGTAGGTACCCCATATGTGTAGGTTGGTGTTAATGGGACCTTATTTTCGGGACAAAACTGGAATGGGACCTTAGCAGAATAATATAGCAATAATGATGATAATAATTTCTTTACAAAACAGGTTCATTGAAACCGTACACAAGAGACGCCTGAAATTCTATGGCCATATGTATAGAATGGACAGCGGCAGACTAACCAAATAGTACATTATCCAACGAGCCTATAATGACAATAATTAAGACACGAGTATGTTCTTAAAACGAGCGCAGTTTTATGTACTGAACAGAGCGAATGGGACGCGGAGAATACCTTGTATTTGACCATGGCCTCCTGGAATACCTCACTATGATACTCTCCACGCAGTGAAATTTAAAATAGGGGGCCATGGAAGTGAGCGCTGGCTGGTGCGATGCTATCCTCACCTAATTGGTCACACAACTGTTTCTTGAGCTCTGATTGGTGGGAGAAACTGTATCATAATGAAAACTTGTACTATAATGAGCCTCATTTTAGCCTACAGTTTTCTGACATATCATATTTACATTTCACCAGGGTCGAATATAAAGATTATTTAAAATAATCAATTCAAAGTAGGTCAAAATAAACAGGCTAGAAGAAACTAAGGCGGACCTCCATAAGAAGAAAACTAGTAAGAAGTGGTCCACATTACGCAACATAAACACAGTGCATTCATGAAGAGATTTTTGGAGGATAAGAAGGCGAAAACCATCAGGCCAACACTTACAAGTTGGAGGAGGAGGAGGAGGAGGAGTCTCATATATCCTGAAGACTTTACGGGGCTTCTTTTTTGTCGTGTGGCCTCCTGGGAGACCAAGTGCAGGTCATTCTAGTCGACGCCCGTGGGCGATCTTCACGTCAGGATGAGAGATGGAATGGATGAAAATGAATGAAGCTGAGCAAGGATATGGAAGGAAGCGGCCATGGCTTGTCAGAAGGCACCGCCCCAGCATTTGCCTGGTGTTGAAAATGGAGAAAAAACGGAAAACCATTTCAAGGACGTCCGACGGTGGGGCTCGAACCCACGCGTCTAACCAGTCAGCAGAAAGCTTGACGCCATGTCCTAACACTGCTCTTTAGTGAGCGTAGCCACCTCTGTCGGTTTTGCGGCGCTAAATGACCACGACATACAATTCATTTTTTGCCTACTTTTCACATTTTGTAAACAAACAAAAATGTTGTGTGTCTGTCTGTCCGTCCGTCTGTCCTTCTGTCTGTGTGTGTGTGTCCCTCTATTAATTCCTCAAGGGCTACAGTTATCGAAACCAAATTTGGTATGAGTAAAGATCTATACCTGGATATCTCACGACCATATTTTAAAATGACCGAAGTGCTACCAACTGCTGAAAAATCACAATTGAAATTTGAGCTCTATGTTGGATATCTTAGAACTGTTCCAGAATTGTCAAACAAATAGATAATAACATTCCAGATTAATTTTCAGGAGCCCATATATGACAGTGTTGCCAACATGATTCTAAGGCTGCTGATAGATCCAATTTTTAAATACATGTAACTTCAATGGTAACAAGTGGATAAGGTTGGTTCCTCAGTTTAGGGGCTGCGACAACGCGGTCATGTAGCCCAACAAATGGATAACGTCCAATATTGGCACAGTAATAGATCATACTATTTCAGATTATTTCTGAGCAACACATACATGACATTGTTGCCAACATGATTTTACGCGCGCTAATAGATCCAAAGTCTAACTGCTTGTAACGTTCATACTATTCATTAGACTTCAGCCAAATTTTGTACGTGCGTTCTCTGCCTTAAGAGATGGAACTGAGAATATATTCAGAGTCACCAGGGCTGCCAACTGGAGTGCTCTATTAGGCTTCACTATTCTGGTATATTTCAAACTAATTATATATTTCAGTGTTACCAACTCAATTTCGTCATTATTTTAGATAGGTCTATATAGAGTAATCATTGGCAAGAGTCTTAAATTTTAAGACAAGTAGGCTCTTTAATTCGCCGCTCACTACTTGTTTTAGTTACGTTAGTATAGATTTCCTTTAGCAGTATGTTGACGCTTCTTCTGCAGCAACATTGTCTCTGTTTTGGGATAATTCGATATAAAGGACTTCGTTTGCTCATTTCATGAGATAGCCTTGGTCTTCTTGTGGCATTTTCAATCCCTTTTATAAAATTTCCCTTTGAACTGACATGTATAATAGATTGTGTGCCAGGTTCATGAATTACAAATTGAGATATTGGCAATTCATTGATAACTATATCAAATGATGAGCCTTGGTATGATCACGACTTCTCCCAGCACAAGAAGCTTCGCGGGAAAAGAGTCAGTGGTCCATGCACGGCGGTGTAACAAATGAATCATTTATGAGAGGTGTGGCTTTCCTTTTATCGATAACTAAGTTAGCAACCCACCCCGGCTCCGCCAGGTAAGAATCCTTTGGTTTAGTCAAGATTGATTGGTTGGTTCGTTAGTTTAGGGGCTGTGACAACGCGGCCATGTAGCCCCGTGTACTTTGGGTGTGTGTAGAATCTGTCTGATAACCGGTGTTAATTGTGATGACTGTATTAGTGGGTGTTATCTGTTTTTTATTCATGTAAGGACTGCAGACAGTAATTTCAAGTAGTTCGTACTTTTACTACCAAATGTACCGTCCATGACACCTAGTTTTCGGACTTGGCTACTATATGGCATCGCATTCAGCACCTGGCGGCGTACGTTGGAACTAATAGAGCGTTATCAATTCTTACCTACAAGTTTTGGCTGTACACAAGTGTAGTTAGTGGAATGTTCTTTTTCATGCCATAAATCTATGAGATGGGACCGCCGGCTTTACTTCCCTTCGTAAGGAAGGCATACTGAGGGATTTTAACGCTCTTAAAAGTTAAAAAAAAGTTATTACTTGTAAGAATATTTTGGTTTAGTTATATTTCTTTATATTTACTTATTTCTTGTGGCCTTTTATTTATTTAAATAAATGACTTTTTGTAAGGATATTCATTTTCTTTTTGATTTTGTTAATATAGTTCTAAGAGTTTTATTACGCTGACGAAGTTATCATCGGTATAAAGAAACATGTACGTGTTAATTTAATTAAGAGTTTAGTGCTTTTCAGTCGGTCAACACGAATGTACCCAAAAGAGATGGGTTATGCCCTAATCCTGAAATAAATTACATGAGATTACTAAAACACTAGGATGACCAGTTTCGATCGTCAAGCGATCATCATCAGATCCATTACACTTAGGCTACAAAATCTATGTTTGAAATACAGGTGAAAATATTTACAATACCGTATGTACAATTATTTAGTTGCAGTATTGGTACTGCAACTGTCAGTGTATGCTAAATGCAGTATATATGTTAGGTGAAATGCTAAATGGTGATAGCTATCCGGAGATTGTACTTTAGAGAGATTATATGGTTGTAAACTATGGTTAAACTATAACATTTTAGGCTACCTACTTATCTGATTGTCTCCCGTACTACAGCTACTCGCAGTTTTCGTGCTCACTGGAACTCACTGTGCGGTCGACTGCGGTGGTTATCTTAACGACTGATTTTTCCCTGCCTTCTCCCCCTGTCCCTACGTGCTGTGGGGAGTGATAGCGATGTGTTTATGTGAGGTGTTGCCAACCTAGATAAGATGTATGTTATTGAATGAGGTGGGTCTACAACTATTAAAGACCGTGGATTAGCCCTCGCCACGCGTGGAGCATAACCCATTCGAACTAAGCGTTGACGGTCTTATGAGGACGTCCCGGCACCTTTAATACTGCCGCGAATATGGGCCTTGGTTTATTGCAGAAGAAAAGTACATCGTACACCTGATCCAGATAACATTTACCTATTAAAAACCCCCTAATTTCCCCCCTTTTTTATCTAGCTTGGCTGTGTCGCTAAATTGTGTTTTGTTTCCGACAGGGTGTGGTTTTTAGTAGCATGAAGAGGGGTGAGCTCTCCATGAACGTGTGTTCATTTAGATTGTTGGGATTGTTTCGTTTGGCTAGGTGTATCTCGATTGCTTCCTTTATGTCAAGAGCTCTGCCTTTCGATTCGTGATTCGTGATGGATTATTTTAAGGTCCGACTCTATGTTGGTAAAGCTGTGCCCTGCGTCACACATATGTTTGCACACGGCTTAATATGTTCCGTATCTTATCGCATTTAATTATTAAACTACCTGCTAGTGTTTGTCAAGGCGGCTTTTATAATTTGAGATTAAACAAAAATTACACACACACAAACCCAGGATGCCCAAGTCCCTCAAATGAAACAACAACTATCTTTAGAGATTTCCAAGAAATAAAATATACAGTCAGTCTGAGAGACAAAAATTTATGTGATTTCAAATGACGCATGTTACAAATGCTACACATGTTAGAAAGGCTCAGGAGGGCTTCTCTCTTCGCTCCAGGACTCTTTCAACAGACTCCATTACCCATTAACTTAGGCTTCCCGCGCGGAGGACGGAGAGCGGGAGGTGCACCCTGCTGCACGACGTCACGCACGTGCCGTCTCCGTATCGCATAACGCCAGACCCCAGGAGTAAACTCAGACTCGGTGCATATGCACTGAACAACATGATGACGTCATACACGCCGTAACCGTAACGCATAACGGTAGACCAAAGCACAACGATGAAGTCGACAAGATCATTTGTAATGATAAAAAACTTATTGGTTCCCAAAGTGGTGTGCTATATACGAGGGAAATTGCGAAAGTTAGTTTCGTCATTTTATTGCACGAGCAGTAGGTAGACCAGGTGACACAAACAATCGCCAAAAAAATACACACCCTTGGCTGGTTCAACGACGGAAGGAGCATCAGCGGAGGGGGAATCACGCATGCGCAGAGCACCGACGAAGAGAGATGATGATGTTGTTGAGATGATTTTTGTTTTAAGGGGCATTAAATCTTGGTTATAGGCTCCTAAAGGTTTGGGTGAAAGTGAAAGATGAGATGAGAATGAAACAAATGGTAAACAAATAAAGGATATGGCAAATAAAGGACAGGGAAAAAAGAAATGCCCTCAACCCTCGAAGAATGAGGATTGAGGGACTTAGAGGGTAGGAGAGCCATGAAAGGCTGATAGGCAAGGGAAAGAGGAGGGGGCTCGCCCCAAAGTCAGTGGAAAAACGGAAAAAACGGACCCAGCTCATGAATCACTCGGGATCCCCAACTCCCTAGCTCACCAGCCGTAAGCCCCTGAGGGTTTAGCAATATTCAGGGTACACCAGAAGTGGTGGGGCTACATACACCCTTCCTCCTTGAGGGCCTTGTGCAGAAGGCAGGAGATAACATGAAAAGAAAAAAAGGCTGCCCCCCCCCGCAGAATGAGGGTATCAGGAAAGATGAGAAGAGGGTCAATTAAGGCGGGAAAGGAAAATACTCCCTAGGCCTCGGATACCCTAATACCGTCGGGGTAGGAAGAGAACAAGAGTTGACCAAGAGAGGTCGACAGGAAAGAAGACGGAGAGGAGCCCGGCACAAGTCGATGAAAGCAATGTCGGACTCACCTGGGGTCCTGTGGTCACCAACCCACGTCCCTTTAGATGTGAGCCCCTGGGGGTGAAGAAGAGAGAGGAGCAGCTGACCGGCGTGCTGGATATCATTTGGTCGCACACTGGTGTTGTATGTTCAGTGAAGGACGGCAGAGTGTGGAGGATGAAGATCGTAGTGGGCGTCCCTACATATCTATGAATAAAAACAACATTGATTAAGTACAGGGCATGGTTAGCGGACAGGTGAATACTGGTGTCAGACGTGGGGTCCATACTGCGTATTGATCATGCCCGGGCCCATCACATGCTCCATGATGCCGCACTCTTGTGACGTCACTTTCACTCCAATGCTGAGGTGGAGTAGGATGTGCGACAATTCCTTGTATCGCAGAGCACCGAGTTTTACCAGAGTGGTTAATTCAAACTGATTGCATGCTAAGACATGTGTCTCTATGTCGGAGGCGACTAAAAATAGTGCAAGGTGTATAGTTCACGATGCCATGGTGTATGCCTGGGTCCCTGGGGAAAAAATGACGATACTTATTTTCGGAACTTCCCTCGTATATACGAGGTGCGTCCAGAAAATTGGTTTCCCTATTTTTAGCCTATTTCCGTTTATGAAAAAAATGGGCTTATGAGATCACCGTATGTCCATGTGTGTGTGCGTATGTGTGTGTGTGTGCCCTAATAAAATCTAAACGACTGGACCGACTACAATGAAACTCGGTGAGGTCATAGCACCATTTTGGCCGATCCCGATCGTGCCCTTCAAATGTTATTACGTCTCATCAATCCAACATGGCGGCCGTGCGAATTATTTCACCGGCATTCTATATCTCCGAAACTATTACTGATATCACCTTGATTTTCTTTACGGTGATAGAGGGCACTACTAGAAGATTGCCTATGAGACATTCAAAATCATGCTAATTACAAAACGAACATGGTGGCCAAGCGAATTTGAAACATTTAATAAGACTTTTCCCGCCATTTAACCATCCAAACGCAGTGAAACTTGGTACAGAAAATGTTTATACACATTGTAATGGACTGGCATCTAAATTAGTTCAATTGTGGACATAACCTCAACATGGCGGCTGTGCGAAATTTTAAAATTAAATTTGTATTTATTGTGTATTAATCATGCGATCCAAGTGAACGTTTGAATAATGAACCCACGCAATACTTGTCATACAATGGTACATAACTCTGTGGCCTACATATATAAAAATCCAACATGGCAACCATCCGAAGTATTTCGACGGTTCTCAATATCTACGAATCTCTTACAGTAATGAAACTAACATACAAATTAAGAGGCAATTAACATAAGTAGGATATATGAAAATAGGCTGTATATTTCTTCACGGAACTACTTGTTTTTCCTGTCAAGTAAACTTATTTAGGTGGGATTTTGTACATGCGTAACAGATCTATGACGTAGCAAGCATATGCCAGCCGGACAGGTCCCTCCTGGTGCCAATGGCGTGGCAGCCGTGGCCCAAAATGGCTGCTCTTATTCCTTCTCCCGTCGAGCGCGAAACACTGTGAAACACTGCGGAAATTGTGACGTGCCATTCAAAACAAGAGACGCGGAATGCTGCTCCATGACAATGCTCGTCCACATACGGCTCGGCACACAACAACTGTTCTGCAGGAGGTTGGTTGGGAGGAGTTTGCTCATCCACCATACAGTCCTGATCTTACTCCCAGCGATTTTCATCTGTTCCTGCACCTCACGAGCGTCTTCACAACGACGTGGAGCTGAAGACAACTGTCACTCGCTGGTTCCAATCACAGGCGGCAGACTTTTGTGACACAGGACTACACAGTTAACACTTACCCTGCTGATGCCTTAAATGTTGCTCCTCACCCGTGTGCTGGCTGATTTCCAGAATTTATGGCTATGTTCGGAATGGCACAAACTGAATGTGGTTTGAGTAACAAATAAATTGAAAAGTCCGTTCGATTTCCGAACCCTTACACTAGAAATTTAATTAAAATCCGACACGATTGAAAATAAAACTATAATGTAAAAAATAAAAATGCCGTAACCAGCTGTTGCGCGCGCTCTCGTCCTGGAACGAGCGGGCGCGCTGGCAGAAGTAGAAGGGAGAACTGTCTCTTCGGTTGCGTCAGATTCAGAATCTGTAATGCGAATTATAACCCCAAATATATAATTATACTAGTCAAAGAATAAACTCAACGTTTTAGCGAGAGAAAAATCTGTCGACAAAGAATAAAAACAAAGTAATGGAAAACAGATTTGACCTACTTGAACTTGCATCGCTTGCCTTCGAACAGATCGATATTCTTCCGCTGAATAGTGATGTGGTGCTATCTAGCGATAGTATGTGCATCGTCATGCTTACTGGCACCCTCACGAGAGTGCTAGATCTGTAATATTGCGTTCGTCTCCAACACAACGCGCGAGAAATCGATCAACGTAATATTACGCTCGCCGCAGTTTTAAAAAGTTACCTTCGAACGTTATATTACGGCGCCCGCGCTCTAAGTGTTAATACCACGCTATGACAAGTGTTTCAATTCGTTTGGTTCCTATGTCGTAAAATACTTGCTTTCTCGCTTTCTTATTCACTTACTCCTTGGCGCTACAGCCCTTGTAGGGCCTTGGCCTCCCGGACAACCTTCACCCATTCTTCCCTGTTGACTGCTATGGTTCTCCATCTTCTGACTCCCATCCTTCTCAGATCCTCCTCCACGTTATCCAGCCATCTGGTCCTAGGTCTTCCCCTCACACGACGTCCTCCTGGCTTCCCATTGAAGACCTTTCTTACCATCCTGGTCTCTGTCATTCTTTCTACATGTCCCAAACAACGCAGTCTACTACTCTTTATTTCCACTACTATATCTGGCTTACCATACAACTCTCTTATCTCCATATTATTTCTGATTCGCCAGAATTCACCCTCTTTTACTGATCCATATACTTTTCTGAGTATCTTCCTTTCCCATCTCCTTAATCCTCCAGGTTTACTCAGTGTTCTTACATTCCATGTCCCAAAATACCTATTCGTGTACCGTTTCCGTTGCCAAGGACGTTTATCCATGTCATCCGTCCGGTTTCCTTAGTCCTTTGGTCCCGTAACAAGTGTTTTTGATGTGTAACATCTTTCCACTCGGTATCTGGATATTTTTGTGGGAGTGATTTTGGAAAAGGGACGGAAGTGGATGGGACGGAAATAGAGGGGACGGAAGTGCATGGGACGGAACCAATGAGCGCGTATGGTGGCGGGGATCGGTACAACGACGTACTGTAGGCTATGTGGCTAAGGCGAATGTATATCGCATACAGTTTAGTTCAAGGTTTGGAGACCCCATTTAAGATATTCCTACAATAAATCATCCTCAAGTTGTCGTTCTTTGGTGTGAAAATATTCATTTTATCATAATTGCTGAAAACAATTACGATTTATTAAATCTTCATACTTTTGCTGTATTCTTATTTAATGTAAGCACTCGATGTACTGTCGGCCATGTGGCTATGTGGAATCTATATCGGATCAACAAACACTCCAAACAACGTAGGAATTCAGTATATTAACGCCGACTACTAACAATAATTGAAACTTCGTTGGTCTAAACATATCACTGGGAGAAACACATTTAGTATACTTTCCGCACACCTAATTTTTAATCGAGCCTATACTTGGCAGTTTGTTGATCGGCAAAACGAGGCCATTTTCAATAACATCGCTGGCATGGGTTCACTAAATGGCCGGTATAGAGCGCAGCTCGCATCAAGTAGGCAGTGGATTGCTTCCGCCACGGCAAATAACAATTATGATTCATTACGGTCAGGATTTGACACTGGAATTTTACAAGTAATTTCAATGACCAACAGAGTTCACTATCAACAAGGGATTTGCTCTCCCGGCACACACATAGTAGGATAACATGTCACATGTTACACATCATATGCAACCCCCAACCTGGAGGTCCAAGGTACCGTTCTTAGTCTAGCCCATCACCTTAGGTCTGTGCAGCTTGGGTGGCCCTACCAGGAGCCGAAGCTCCCGCTGGCATAGTCCCAGGGATCATTTGAGCTCGCAAGCCTCCAAACACCCGGCAATACCTGATTGCCTTCAGCATGGTGCCGGTACCGTCGGGAGGATGTCGTAAAATAGCTGACAAGTTGCATATAATCTATGTTCTCCGTTTTTTAAGTAAGATAGAGAAACTTACTTTCTGGGTGCACCTCGTATATTACAAAACGTTTTAGAGACTTTTCAAAGGTGGTTTCGGTGGCGTAGTTGGTAGCATGCTGAGCTTCTAGGCCCAAGATCGCGGGTTCAAACCTGGCCGAAGCCGTCGGATTTTTTAAGAGCGTTAAAAATCCCTCAGTATGCCTTCCTTCGGAGGGGAAGTAAAGCCGGCTGTCCCATGTCATAGAGTTATGGCATGTTAAAGAACCTTCCACTAATTACACCTGTGTGAAGCTAAATTGGATAGTTTAAGAATGTAAACAACGCTCTTAGGTTTCTAGTTCGTTGCCAAGAGCCGACTGAGGTGGTGTCTAGTAGCTAAGTTCTGAACTAGGCCTAGTAGTCGTTGACGGTGGCGTTTGGCGGCAAAAGTAGGAACTATTTGAAAAATTCTAAGTTGCAGTCTGTACTTAAATTAAACAAGAAGTTCCGTAACGAACTAAAGAGCCTACTTTTCTTAAAATTTAAGATTCACGCCAATTTATATAGACCGATCTAGAATAATGACGAAATTAAGTTGGTAATATCGAAATTTCTAATTAGTTCGAAACATACCTGGTATAATGTATCCTAATAGAGCACTACAGTTGGTAGCCCTGGCGACTGAATATATTGTTCGTTCCATCTCTTCAGGTACACAATAAAAAATTTGGTTGAAATGCAATGGATAGCATGGACGTTACATACAGTTAGACATTGGATCTATCAGCACGCGTAATAGTCCAGTGCAATTAGACAAAATTGATCTCTGACTCGGACAAAATTAATAACAAGCTGAAAATGGGCGGAAATGTTAAGAACAATGCCCTAAACGAAATCCAAAAAGTCCCAAAAAATCCGAGCTGGGGAAAAGCCGCCATCTTGAAAAAACCGCCGCCATCTTGGATGTTTCGGTTCTTTGCCATATATTTCGAACTAGTGGTCCTAGCGAGGTCAGACTGGTGTCAAAATGATCAGATTTTACTGTCTAAGTCTCGGAAACATTGATAACATATGATATACGCATTCTTACAGCTTTTAAATTATTTTAGTACTGTTAATAATATAAACTAGTTGAAACCCGTCAAAACATGACGGTCAATAGAAAAATATTTACTGAAGAATTTTCTTATATAGGCCTACTGTACATTCTTTGTACGATTATTTTTTGACTCTATTGAAACTATGAGGACGTCAAAAGATTGCACTCTCAACATTGCAAAATACTGCTGGCCATGACTGAAAAATTGTTGGGGCAAATTGAGGCCTATACGTTCCAGAGTTTCCCCTTGAGCTTTATTGATTGTGATAAAGTATGCCAAATGAATTGGAAAATATTGCCTCTTAAAAGAAAATGATAGTGTTTTATCGGATGGTGTTAAATCAAGTCGAAGGATTAGACATCTCTGCCTAATTTTAACTGCACCTATTATTTCCAAATCCAAGCAATATGGTTGCATTTAGGAGTCCTTGGGAACCGTTCAGATTTCTAAGCAGCATAACGGGCCAAGCGTTTGGAGTATGAGGCGGCCAGTCGTTTAGTTCCAAGGAATTCAAGAACTCTGATGAGTCTAATACAACTGGCCGCAAACCATCGCTTATATTTTTGGAATATAACGAAGAAATGCGATGATGTGCAATTCCATACATTTTAAAACAATGTGGACCGTGTGCGTGTGGCACAGTAACATTGGCACCAAATGAAACGAAGGAAGGAAGGAAGCTTGCAGTTTAACGTGACCGTTAATCTCGCGATCATAAGCCACGGGACCTCCGTTTAACGTGGAATCCGAACCACAGGACATGGCATTTCACATCAAAAATCTCACATGCATTGACCGGGAATCGAACCCGATCCGCCTTGGTGAGAGGCATACAGCTTGACCGCTGCGCCATGAAACGAAGGACATAGCATTGTACTGCCGATTAGTCCCTCTGGAATTCCTTGAGATATCATCTCCAGTGAAAAATAATTGTTAAAGCCTGTCAAATATTTTATATTTATTCAGATTAATTTTACCATTACAACAGCAAAGGTCAAAGTAACCAAGTGTAGATTTCTCGCAAGAGAAATACAGTGCAGAACAATGTTTACATTTGTTCGTCAAGGACCCTAAACTGTAACGGCATAGTATCTGGAATTGTTTCTGAAATGCCATATTTATATTGGATTTTAAAAGTGGCTTCGTATTTTTCTCCGATTTCCCACTTTTTTGCGGCTAATGTTCTATTTCGTCAAATGGGTTTATTTATAGCAGCATTTCTGCCCAAATTAACGTCATTTTATATAACACTATAGTGGCCTGCATCAACGTAGCCGCCAAATATTAAATGGCAAATAATAACTTACTTCCATTGCCAAAATCAACTGCGTGGTTGGACCCATTGTTATGCACTCTAAACAAATAATCAATAAACAATAATATTCACATATACAATGAATACTTCCATTCTCAAGTTGGTTGCTGATGAGAATGCGATGAGATTGATCGCCAATAATAAAATCCTTGCAATTTTTGCAATTTGCTTGCAAACGCAACTCAGGATGACGATCTTCATTTTGAAATAAACAGAATGAAATTGCTGTAAATAATGAATTTCCATCACCTGTTGAAGGTACAATACTTTGTATTTCCATGACAGTAAATTATGCAAGGGAGCATAGAATCACTTCGCCACTACTGGAATGAGCATAGACTCACTTCGCCAGCCACAGTAATGGAGGGAGTTTTAGAATTATATGTTCAGTGCTTGTCAAAGATCGTATTAACACAGGTAAGCCCATTCTTAAGGCTACATTCTGAGCTATTGCCCCGGATTCCAGGTTCGATCCCCGCTCTGCCAAGAAATTTAATTCTGGTCTGAGGACTGGAACGGGCCGCACTCGTGAGGCAAAACTAAGAAGAGCAAAGTTTGATTCCCATCTCAACAATCTTGGATTTGGTTTTCCGTGGTTTCCCACTTCCACTCCAGGCAAATACCGGGATAGTTCCTAACTTAAAGCCTCGGTCGTTAACTCCCCATTCCCCACATTAATTACAAATGCACACATCAACACAGCCATCACATTAACACAGGTTATCAGAGAAAAGTTTACACTCGCACACCAAAATAGACGGGGCTGAGTGACGACGATGTCTGAGTCCATCAAATGAATTATGTTCGCCAATATGTTAACGCTGATGTATGTGTTTGAACTACTGGATATAAGTTCAATGACTTTAAAATTAATATCATTGCATTGTTGCAGCTTGGCAAATATTTTATATTTCAGCAGATCAATTTTACCATCACAACAGTAAAGGCTAAAATAACCGCGCGTAGATTTTACGCAAGAGAAATACAATGTAGAACAATGTTTACATTTGATCGTCAAAGACCTTTCACTGTACTGCATAACATCTGGAATTGTTTCTGAAATGGCCTATTTATATTGGATTTTAAATGTGGCTTCGTATTATTCGATAACACTATAGTGACCTGCAATATCGGAGCCGCTAAATATTAAATGGCAAAAAATACTTCCATTGCCGAAATCAACTGCGTAGTTAGATTCAGTACTCTAAACAAATAATCATTAAACAACTGTCTTATACAATGAAGTTCAACATGACCGTCCAGAGACTCTCATACTCAAGTTGGTTGGTGAGGAGAATGCGATGAGACTGATCGCTTACAATAAATTCCTTATAATTGTTCCTGCCAGCGAAATGTTTGGCAATAGCTTGAAAACGCAGCGCAGAATGACGTTCTTCATTTTGATATAAACAGTACAAAACTGCTCTAAATAAGCTATTTCCATCACCTGTTATAGTTTATGACAGTACATTTTGCAGGGGAACATAGAATAACTTCGCCAACTACTGGAATGAGCTTAGGCATATACTCAATACTCACTTCGGCAGTCACCCTAATGGAGGCTGTTTTAGAATTCTATGTCCCGTGCATGTCAAAAATCGTATTAACACATGGAAGCCCACCCATTCTTGGCTATCGCCTCGGAGACCCGGGTTACATTTCCTGCTCTGCCAAGAAATTTAATTCTGGTCTGAGGGCAAAAACGGGGCACATTCAGTCTCTAGAGGTATAACTAAGAAGAGGAAGATTTGATTCCCACCTCGACAATCTTAGATGTGGTTTTCCGTGGTTTCCCACTTCCACTCAAGGCAAATACCGGGATGGTTCCTAACTTAAGGCCTCGGCCGTCACCTTGCCATTTCCCACCTTAATTACAAACACACAAAGTAATGCAGCTATCACAATAATACGGGTTAACAGAGAAAATTTTACACTTACACACCAAAGTACATGGGGCTGAGTGACAACGATGTCGGAGCCCTTCAAACGAATTATGTTTGCCAAGTGTCTCTCATGGCGAAAGCAATTGTGGACACGCGCCAGGGCCTGGAAAACTACCTTTTCACTAATAATTTAAGAGTATATCGACGATGCATAGACCTAATTTATAACTTTTAGTCTAGGATGCTACCAACTTGACCACCGAAGCATTGGGAAGAAATTGCAATATTAAAGTACATAAACAACATAGCCTACACACTCAACTGTCAGTTAATGTTCTTCAACGTTTCCCTTCTTAAAAATTCCCCTCTAGCCTATAACTCTCCATCACTTGAAAACGCGCCATGTTTTGTGTTTTAAATATATCGATGCAATGGTACTGCCATCTGTTGTTAGTTACTGAAACTATATGGGCGAGGTACTGCCATCTGTTGTCAGTTACTGCAATTGATGGCAGATATTAGCTCTTTTGACCACATGCTGTAATGCAATGGTAAAACGGAAATAAAACTTATTGAGAGGGAATGTAGGAATCTTTAACTGACATAAAACAATATTTAACTATCACGCGAAAACTCCCATCAAGGCCATGCCTTGTGTTTTAAATATATCGACGCAATCTGCTCTCAGTTACTGGAACTATATTGGCGAGGTACTGCCATCTGTTGTCAGTTACTGGAACTGATTGCAGATATTCAAACGACGTATTGAGGACATGCTGTAATGCAATGGTAAAACGGAAATAAAACGTGTTGAGAAAATGTGTAGAAATATGTATTTTTAACTGACATAAAACCTTACTAATACTCCTTGATAAAACAATATTTCAGTGGCAAAAAAAAAAAAAAAAAAAATGGCGCGAGTTGGGATCGAACCTGCGATCCTTGGATCCACAGTCAATCGCCTTAACCAAATAGCTACTCGCGCACTCACGCTTAGATGCAGACGCAACCATTCACTATCTTCAAAAGCCGCTATCTGAAGAAAATAATCCAATTCATTATCAATAAAATCAATATACATTCGTATATGTTCATACTGTTATTATATTGTATTGTCAGAACTTGGTTAATGTATGTTTTCAATTACATGGAAGCTTATTAAATAACTTACATTTTAATGGACTTCTCACCGCCATTTTGTCATGAGCCCAGGCGGATTGTGCGCATGCGCGAGGGGCAGAATTCTGCTATTTTCTATATTTATTTAAAAATATACCGTGATATATTTGTTTATTTTAGAGACACTCTGCAAATCTACAGGCCAAGAGCTTTCGTTAGAGTGCTCTACGAAGTAAATTGGTTCTGTCGTTCTCTCTATCTCGTGATAACAAAAATCACCTTACTGTTTTAAATATATAGATAGTGTGTTTAAAGTTCGATGTTGACCTGTTTTTACGCACTAACTTAGTAAAGTTACCTGAATTGTTGGAATAAGAGTTATTCTAAAGATAAAATGAATATACAAACTTATCGCCTTCAAATACGTCGACGATACACACATGCCTCCTTTATGTAGTAGAGCAGAGCGAAGCGAGAAACCAGTCCTGTGTGGTAACGTTTGACCAACCGCTCTATGCAAAAAAGCTTTGGTTATCGTGCTCTCGGCCGAATAAAATATTCCCTTATCAAATATTAATTTGCGGCTTGGAGGTTTCCACCTCTTGATGTCCTTTTTGGGCGCTGTAGGATCTTTAATGGCTGGAAGTGGCTTAGAGGACTTGTGGGTGGAAATTTATGCAAAGAATTCGGCATGCTCGAGCAATCCGTGCCCACTTCCTGACTCACGTTGCTCTCGCCAGTGCCCCCATCGACGACATAAAAGGAGATACGATTTTAACCGAAGAACTTAAAGCAGTTCACCGAAAGGTACTTTTAGGGGAAGAAACAGTTGCAAGCATCCGCAAAACTGCATGTCTCGCTGACGCCTCGAGTCGGTTTTGCACCAAGTTCGACGAAGTCGCCAAATCAGGTCTCACAGCGAAATTGTGGACTGATTATTTCAAAATGGTAACCATCATGCGTCTTTTCGTGAGAGCCGAACGTTCCGGGGACTGGAATCTTCACCTGTATTGTGTGCAGAGCATGATTCCATACTTACATGCTGCAGGGCATTTTAATTATGCCAGATACCCTCACATTTACCTCCAGCAAATGTTGAGGATAAATGAAACCATGACTGCGTCCGAAATCGAACAATTTGTGACGAAAGGCTTCTTCACCGTCCGAAGATCCGACAAATTCTGGTGTGGAGTTTGGACGGATATGGAAATCGAACAGGGGCTGATGCGTACTATGAAGTCAGCGGGAGGACTGGCACACGGCCGCGGAATATCTGAAGAGGTGATAGCTCGATGGGTGACCGCTATGCCTGCAACGTCTGGTATTGTCGATGCAATGGAACGCTTCAGTGGTGTTTTCTCTGAAACATGCGATCAACACTTCGAACTTCGAGAGACACGACAAGGCAGAGACAAAGGGGATGTTGACAAGATGACCGAGTGGCTGCGTTCTCACAACCCTTTCGTGGAACTTCCTCTTCTTTTGTCTCTGCGTACACGTGAGGTTGCCGACTACACCGTGAACTGCGACGAAGCCCACGCCCTTGGTTTGCAAGCCATGAAATCAATCGTAGGTCAATGCCTCAGCGACGTCCACTTGAAGAAGAAGGACAAAGTTCGTTCCCTTGGAAGTATGGCCAAGAGCACTAAAATTAAGGACACCACAGTGGAAATAGACCCGAACCAACTGTTTCATCCCCTCCTTTGCAAAATACGAAGTAAAGAAGAGCTTTCAACGTACTTGACTTACGAGTTGGCCGCAAGACCACCAGCTCTATTTGATGGCACACTTCTGCGGAAAGGCACAAAGTCCAAGAAGAGTTTAGTTGCGAAGAAGCTTTGCCATCAAACCCTGTGTTCACGGTCGACGGAGGTTTCCTTCTGCATCGAGTTGTTTGGACCTGTCCTGCAACCTACTCCCAAATTTGCAATCAATACGTCAATTATATTGAAATCCATTTTGGCAAAAAGACAACCGTTGTGTTTGAAGCCTATGGTTCCCCGACAACCAAAGATGCAGAACATGCCAGGAGAACTGGCAAGGGGCACCAGACGCAGTTATGGAAGATTTCACGCCAACTACTGTACCACAAGGAGTGTTTTTATCAAACGAGAACAACAAGACGCGTTTCATTGCTCTCCAATCAAAACACCTTACAACAGCAGGCATTGAGGTTATTCAAGCTGAAGACGACGCAGATACCCTGATTGTTCCAACGGCAGCCGAAACTTCAAGGAAAACAGAAGTCAGTTCTGTGATTGTGGGAGAAGATACTGATCTGCTCGTCTTGATGGTTTCTGTTCCTGATGTTCACGAAGACATTTCCATGTTTATGCCGGAAAGAAGAATGGAAAAGGTAAGATTTTCAAAAGCGGAATACTCAAGTCTGGCCTTGGAAGCTTGCTTCCAATTCTCCCTTTCTTCCACGCTGCTACTGGTTGTGACACCACATCCGCCCCCTTTAGAAAGAAAAAAAATCAGGTCCTTCAAGCAGCTTAAAGAAAACGTCCATGTTTTCAACAAGCCAGATGCATCACACAAAAAGAAATCGCTGCAGCAGGAGAGGCTTTCTTTCTTTCTTTCCTTATATGGATGCCCCATAACTAGCCGATTGGACACCACAACTGCAGATCCGGATGTGAGCGCAAATGCGCTTGCCTGCTGAGTGGCCTACGCTGCACAACAATGTGCGGATACTGCGCTGGTCGCGGATGTGCGAACCGACCAGAGGAGAGCATCGACGTTGACGACCCTGACGATCTTGTGCTTTAATACGAGGGCAAGTTATTTCGATATATATATATAGACATTATCTGCACAAAAGATAAGATTCCCACTGTTCCTTTTTTTTACAGATCTCATGGAACCACGAAACGACGGAAGCCGCTATGCACTACAAGTCAAAGCTTACATCTCTCATAGTGCCTCTGTATTTAATACTGACAATAATTTAAGCATTTTAGATGTGATACGCACAATTTCAAGAAAGTGAGTTATAATTTTAGGTTTAAATACATTATTTACATTGGCAGTTTTTAGCTATTGTGACAGGAACGGTCAAAATCCAACACTCTATTTATGTTAATGGTACTTAAATGAATAAAACAGCTGTAAGAACGCGTCTAACATATTGTATTAATGTCCATGAGACTTTGGCAGTAAAATCCGGTCAATTTGACACCAGTCTGACCTCGCTAGGACCACTTGTTTGAAAGATATGGCCAAATATGGAAAAATCCAAGATGGCGGCAGTTTTTCCAAGATGGCGGCTTTTCCCCAGCTCAGATTGTTTGGGACTTTTGGGATTTCGTTTAGGACATTGTTCTTAATGTTTGCACCATTTTTCAACTTGTTATTAATTTTGTCCAGGTTAAAACTAATTTCACTGGATTATAAAATCATGTTGGCAACAATGTCATGCATGTAGTGGTCAGAAATAATCTGAAATAATACGATCTGTTGTTCTGCCAATTTTGAATGAAATCCATTAGTGAGTATAGAAGTTACATGTATTTTAAAATTGGACCTACCAGCAGGCTTAGAATCATGTTGGCAGCACCGACGCATATTAGTTACTCCAAATTAATCTATAATGCCAGGTACTATACGTGTGCAAAGTTTAGAGCTATTGGCATGCATACTTTCTGATATATTGATATTAGGGTAACAACAATAGAGACAGAATTTATTAACAGTTGGCAGCCCTGGTGGCTCCTAAGAATACGCATAGTCATATCTGTTATGGTACACATAGCACATACGAAATTTGGTTGAAATCTAAATTATAGTATAGAAGTTACATGTATTTAAAGTTGGACCTATCAGCAGGCTTATAATCATTTTCGCAACACTGACATGTATGGCTTCCTGGAAATTGAACTGCAATGGGAGCTATTTCAAAATTGGCACACGTATAGATAATAATATTGCAGTTTAATTTCCAGGAGGCCATACATAGCAGTGTTGCCAAAATGATTATACGCCTGCTTATAAGTCCAAATTTTAAATGCATATATCATCTACAATATCAATTGGATTTCAACCAAATTTCGTATGTACTATGTGTATATAAACAGATATGACTGAGCGTATTCTTAAAAGCCACCAGGGCTGCCAACTGCTAATAAATGCTCTCAATTGTCTTAATCAAAGTACCCATATATCAGAAAGTATGCAAGCTGACAGCTTTAAACTTTGCACACGTATAGCACCTGACATTCTATATTAATTTGGAGTAATTTATATACGTCAGTGCTACCAACATGATTCTAAGCCTGCTGAGAGGTCCAACTTTAAATACATGTAACTTCTATACTATCATTTGGATTTCAACCAAATTTCTTGTGTGCTATGTGTACCATAACAGATATGACTATGCCGATTCTTAAGAGTAACCAGTGCTGCCAACTGTTAATAAATACTGTATCTACTTTTGTTACCCTAATATCAATATATCAGAAAGTATGGAAGCCAATAGCTCTAAACTTTGCACACGTATAGTACCTGGCATTCTAGATTAATTTGGAGTAACTAATATAGGCCTACGCCAGTGCTGCCAACATGATTCTAAGCCTGCTGATAGGTCCAATTTTAAAATTCATGTAACTTCTATACTAACTAATGGATTTCATTCAAAATTGACACAACAATAGATCATATTATTTCAGATTATTTCTGACCAATACATGTATGTCATTGTTGCCAACATGATTTTACGCGCGTTGTTCGATCCAATGTTTAAATGCTTGTAACGTCCATGATATACATTGGACTTCAACCACATATTGTATTCTGTACCCTAACAGATTGAACTAAGTATGTATTCAGTCCCCAGGGCTAATTGTAGTGCTCTATTAGGCTACACTATGCCAGGTATACAGTATTTCGAACTAATTAGAAATTTCGATATTACCAACGTAATTTCGTAATTATTCTAGATAGATCCATATAGATTAACAATTGGCATGGATCTTAAATTGAAAGAAAAGTAGGCTCTTTAGTTCGTCACGGAACTTCTTGTTAAACTTTTAATCGGGACATCGAAAAATCAATTTTGATCAAGAACCTTACAAATAACACTTTGTTTCCCTACAAGGCATTTTACCTTTTTTGATAAACTAATCTTTCTATACACAATTATTCTGTACGTGTGTGTGTTACTAAACTCCTCCTAAATGGCTGGACCAATTTTGATATTTTTTTTGTATGTTTGAGTGGATCTCAATATTCACAATTGGAACCGGTAGGTGGAGTAGCGACCAAAATGAAGGATGAACACACTTTTATAACCATAAGATACAGTCAACAAAACTAAAACTGTAGTCCTGGAAAACGCCAGCCTTAGTGGAAACTTAAGTCTTTGGATTGTTTGTCTCTGCACATTGGTGGCACCTAGTGGCGAACTGTGTTACTGCCGCCACACCCTAGACTCTGCCCGTGGCGGTACTTGGTAGCAAACTGTGTTACTTCCGCCACACCAGCTCAATAGGATCTTCTTTCCCAACTAATTCTCCCAAGCCCGTTCCTTTGGCCGTGGTTTCTTCTGAAAAGTTCATGAATAATTGACTGAGAATAATTTATTGTTATGTTTTTGTACCATAGGTGGAGGTGATGTCGAATTATTGGTATTTGTCGTAGGCTTCAAAACCTGCATTGCAGCTTGGCGTAGTTTTGACATTTCAATAACGGTTCATCGAAAATAAACAACATGTAAGTCCTGTATGGTTTAGATTCACAATTGGACCCAGTAGGTAGCGTTGCGATCAGGATCTAGATATTTTTCTTTTTTGTCAGGGTCTTCTTTCCCTACTAATTCTCCCCAGCTATTCTCTTGGCAGTGGTTTCTTCTGAGAAGTTGATGAATAATTGGCTTTCTGAGAATAATTTATAGTTATGTTTTACTACTATAGGTGGCGGTGGTGACGAATTCTTGGTATTTGACGTAGGCTTCCATGGAAATGATTTGAGTTTTTTCTTTAAACATCAATGTCAAAAGTCTCGTAGTATAAATAGTTCATCGAAAATTCAAATATGTTTGCTGAACCAGCTCCATAGACTATATTCGGGCAGGACAACGTCTGCCGGGTCAACTAGTATTTCGAGGAGCGTAGACGTACTATTAATATATTGTATATTGTGTATATTAAGGCTTTCACGGCCCGGATTATATAAATAATTCATGTTTTTTGGGCTAATCCAGTGTGTATTTAGATTAGAACCATACGTTTCGGAGAAACCTTGCCTCCTTTTCCAATGGAATCAAGACAATGTGGCCAAAGAAAGTAGTCTATCAATGAGATTACAAAAATATACTTTCTTTGGCCACATTGTTTTGATTCCATTGAAAAAGGAGGCAAGGGTTCTCCGAAACGTATGGTTCTAATCTAAATACACACTGGATTAGCCCAAAAAACATGAATTATTTATATATTGCATATTGTTTTACAATTTGTTTTTTTCTACGCAATTGAAGTACATTACACATCAGTTGTCCACATAATCTCCTTGTAACTTTATACACTTTTGCCATCGATGTGTCAGTCTCTCCAGACCTTCCTGAAACCATTCTATCGGTGTGCTGCGTACCCATACCTTGACAGCTGTATCCAGAGGTTTGTTAATGTTCCCGAACAGGTGATAATCACTCGGTGCCAAGTCGGGAGAGTATGGTGGGTGTGGCAGCACCGTGAATCCCATTTGATCAATGACAGTGGTGGTCTCTTGACTAGTGTGGGTGCGGGCATTGTCATGTTGCAGAAGCACACCTTTAGCCCATTTTCCTGGCCGCTTAGTTTGAATGGCATGACGCAAGCTCTTAAGGGTTTCCATAATTGCTACACTGTTATTCGTGGCCCCCAATTCCAGCCAGTCAGTGAGAATGATGCCCTTTGTGTCCCAGAACACTGCCGCCATTCACTTGCCAACTGATGGCGCTGCTCGACATTTCATTGGAGGTGGACTGCCCCTTTGCTTCCACTCCATGGTCGCCGTTTTGGGGATTTTGCACAACTGGATACAGCTGTCAAGGCATGTGTCCGCAGCACTTCGAATTAATAGTTTCAGGAATGTCTGGGGAGACTGACACATCGCACAGTGAGTCAAAATCGAAATCTCGGAGGACAAAATTATTTATTTTCATAATTAAAAAAACAAAATGTATTACTTCTACAGCATTCTCATGTAATTGCTACTCACTATTCTGGGATATAAACGTAGCCTATCTTAGTGTAAATCTGTCACCACTGTTCGAGCAGTCTGAATTGGAGGGTTACTGTGAGTGACTGTGGTTTGGTTGTCTTTGTGGTTAGTGTGATGTTTTAAGATGGAACATGCAGCTGAAGATAACGTGTTTCAGTTATTAATGGGCGTAATTGTTACGTAATTTTAGCTATAATTGCATTATATAATATTTAACGATTATTTTTAAAATTATATTTTCACTTAGATTTTTAGTATGTCGCGTCACTCTCCGTCACTTTCTACTTAATGTTAAAATGTAGATAAAGTCTTGTAGTTTACGCCTGTTATAAGATTATTTGCATCTTTTTGCAACTTACTTAGTTATTTTACGTTTTAGAAGATGCCGCGAAACCAGTTCTCACACGTTTACAACTGTTTGAAGCACTGGGTTCAACGATTAGGTCAAAAGTGGAACTTGGTGACTTTGTTAAAAGTAAATTAGGGGTAGAAAATTGTTCTGAAGAGATAACTGAATGCTCTATCCAACTCCTAGTCATAGACAATTTCTTGCATGTGTAAACGTAGCTTAAAAAGATCTTGTTGTTGTTTGAGTCTTCAGTCTTTTGACTGGTTTGATGCAGCACTCCATGACTCCCTGTCCTGAGCTAATTGTTTCATCTCTACATAGCTACCACACCCTACATCCGAGGCAATCTGTTTAACATATTCTAGCCTTGGTCTACCCCTACAGTTCTTGTCCTCGACCCTTCCCTCCATAAATAAGCTTGCTATTCCTGGGTGTCTTAGTATTTGTTCTACCAACCTATTTCTTCTCTTCATTAGCAGTCGCCAGAAACATCTCTCCTCTCCCACTCGTCTTAATACCTCTTTGTTTGTAACCCTATCTACCCATCTGATCTTCTTCATTCTCCTGTACACCACATTTCAAATGCTTCAATTCTCCTCTTTTCTGCTGCACCAATAGTCCAAGTTTCACTTCCATAGAGCACCACGCTCCAGATAAAAATGACTTCCTAATACCTAAATCTATATTCGATGTCAGCAGATTCCTTTTTTGTAGAAATGCTTTCTTTGCCCGAGCCAAACTACTTTTTATATCCTCTTTGCTTCGTCCATCACTGGTTATTCTGCTTCCTAAGTAACAGACGTCTCCTACTTCCTTCAGCTTTTCACCTGCCAATTTGATCTCCATAGAGGTTTCTGATTTATTTCGGCTGCATTCCAGTATTTTTGTTTTACATTTATTTATTTTCATCATGAATTCTTTCCGTAAGACGGAGTCCATACCATTCAAAAACTCATTCAAATCCTCAGGGTTGTCAGCCAAGATGACGATGTCATCAGCAAATCTCAGAGTTGAAATTATTTCTCCTTGAATCTTCACTCCCACTTTAAATTTTTCTCTAATTTCCTTCATTGCTTGTTCAATGTAAAGATTGAAAAGTATGGGTGATAAGTTGCAGCCTTGCCTTACACCTTTCTGAATACCAGCTTCTCTCTCATGTCCTTCAACTCGAATGACTACTGTCTGGTTTCTGTATAGACTGTATATCACCCTCCTATCCCTGTACTTTATTCCAATCGATTTCAAAATGTCAAACAATTTAGTCCAATCAACGTTATCAAAAGCCTTTTCTAAGTCTACAAAAGCCATGAACGTTCTCTTATCTTTCCTTATTCTACCTTCCAAAATCAGCCTAAGACTTAGTACAGCTTCCCTTGTTCCTAACTGATGTTTATTATGTAGTAAACAAATTATATACGTTGCTTTCACTCTAAATTCATGATTAAGACGTAAAAATAACTTTGTCCTCCTCGATTTCGATTTTGACCCACTGTGCATCGATGGCAAAAGAGTGTAAAGTTTGAAGGAGATTATGTTGAGAAGGTGGACGTAACAACACATGTGTAATGTACTTCATTTGGGTAGAAAAAAGTAACGTGTAAAACAATATACTACGCCCCTCGTATAGATATCTGTACAATTCTAAAGCAATAATTTTAAACTAGTGTATACAATTTCTGGGGCAGGGTATCCCATAATAGAAAACATACCAACAAGTAGTATTATATAGAGCACAGAGATTGCGCTATCAAATAGATAAAGCAGTGTCTGTTATATTTATGTTTCCACAAATTAACTTTACTGCTTTCCTTTCAGAGCACGTCTATTATTTATGAGCTAATTTTACGCGCCATTCTATAAAACAAACCACAACCTTTATTTCTCTTTTATAAAAGAGAAGAAATATTTCTCATCGCCTCCTTTTGTTATCCTGTAAAGTGTGCGTTGCTTGGCAACAACCACTTGATAATGACGTCTTCATCTCGCGGGTATACTCTAATTTGCCCGCGGCAGTTAGGAGCTATACAGAGTACAGTATATAATATTCATTCAAAATAACCCACTTCAGAAGGATTGTTTGATACTGTAGGAAAGAAACATTATTTATATCTTCTGTTTAGGTTTGTAAAGAATACATCTCAGCTTCCAAAGAGGCTTTTTAAAACTGTTATTCCTCGCCTGATAGAAATGTGCTACGGGCAGTGTTGTGCGATTAACGCACTCTTTGTAGTCGTTATTATTAACCGCTAGTTAGCCTACTTTTCACATTTTGCAACAAGAAGTTCCGTGAAGAACTATACAGCCTACTTTTCATGCCAATGATTATTCTACAGTATATGAACTTATCTAGAATAATGACGAAATTAAGTTGGTAATATCGAAATATCTAATTAGTTCAAAATATACCTGGTATAATGTAGCCTAATAGAGCACTACAGTTGGCAGCCCTGGTGACTGAATATATTCTTAGTTCCACCTCTTAAGGTACAGAATACAAAATTTGGTTGAAGTCCAAGGGACGTTACATGCAGTTAGACACTGGATCTATCAGCACGCGTAAAAGCATGTTGCCAACAATACCATGCGTGTGCTGGTCAGAAATAATCTGAATTATTATGATATCTTGTTGTGCCAATTTTGGATGAAATCCATTTGTTAGTATAGAAGTTACATTTATTTTAAAATTGGACATATCAGCAGGCATAGAATCATGTTGGCAACACTGCCTTGTATTAATTACCCCCAAATTAATATTGAATGTCAGGTGCTATACGTGTGCAAAGTATAGAGCTGTTGGCTTGCATACTTTCTGATATATTGATATTAGGGTAAAAAGAATATAGACAGCATTTATTAACATTTGGCAGCCCTGATTGCTCTTAACAATACTTATAGTCATATCTGTTATGGTACACATTGCACATACGAAATTTGGTTGAAATCCAACTGATAGTATATAAGTTACATGTATTTAAAAATTGGTACTATCAGCAGGCTTATAATCATGTTGGTAGAACTGACGTATATAAGTTACTCCAAATTAATCTAAAATGTCAGAATATACGTGTGCATAGTTTAAAGCTGTTGGCTAGCATACTTTCTGATATATTGGTATTTGGATGTTAAAAATAGAGAGAGAGCAATTATTAACAGTTGGCAGCCCTGGTGGCTCCTAAGAATACGCTCAGTCATATCTGTTTATGTACAGATATTACATACAAAATTTGGTTGAAATCCAATCGATAGTGTAGAAGTTATATGCATTTAAACATTGGACCTCTCAGAAGGCTTAAAATTATTTTGGCAACACTGTCATGGTTGGCCTCCTGGAAATTAAACTGAAATAGTATTATCTACATGTGTGCCAATTTTGGAATAGCTCCCATGCATACCTTGCAAGATATCCAACATGGAGCTCAAATTTCTAGTGCGTTTTTTCAGCAGTTGGTAGCACTGACATCATTTTCAAATATGGACGTGAGCTATTCCGGTGCACATCTTTACTCATACTAAATTTGGTTTTGATTGCTGCAGCCGTTTAGGAGTTGATAGGGGGGGGGGGGACACACACACAGCCAGACAGACAGAAGGACAGACAGACAGACAGAAGGACAGACAGACACACATTTTCCCGGATCGATCTCATAAGTCTACTTTTTCCTCATTTTTGCAAAATGTGAAAAGTAGGCTAAAAATGAGGAAAAAGTAGTCTTATGGGATCGATCCGGGAAAATGTGTGTCTGTCTGTCTGTCTGCAATCCAAATTGGAATCATGATTCCAATGCTTCCAACTTTACATTTGTAAATTTTTCTTTGATAAATTAAAAAAGTTTTAAAGCAATGTATTTTTCTCAAGTTAAATAAATACTTTAGCTATTATTCTAGGTCAGATTAATGCACATTGCATATCAAGATACTGTGAAGATTTCAAATGGATCGGTGCAGTAATTTTGGAGATGAAAATGAAAATGAAAATCCACAGCCTGCTTCCAGTCTCCGACCGGGTCAGGGATTGGAATGAATGAAGCTCCCATCTAGCGGCGAGGATATGAACTGTGCCAACTGCCGAAGCCTGTCGCACTCCCATGGGGCAATGATTAAATGAATGACAGATAATAATAATAATAATAATAATATCGTATGGCCTCGGGTGCCTGGTGCAAGCTTTGCTATTTGACACCCAGAGGGTAGCTTGCATGTCGAATTTCGTAGTTCCTTGACTATGAAAGTCAAGGAGGTTAGATGTTAGATAACTAATCTCCTTGAACACAATAGCGCTTTCTAGTAGAGAAATGAGGAACTTTGTGCTGGCGGAAACTCCCGAGATTAATTTTGCCATTATGAACTCGGCCTACTGAATTCAAATGGGTTCTTTGACATGCCAACATCGTATGACATGCGTATCGTATTTTTGCCGGAATGAAATTGTGACAGGGAAAACCGGAGTACCCGGAGGAAAACCTGTCTGCCTGCGCTTTGTCTAGCACAAATCTCACATGGAGTGACCGGGATTTGAATCATGGACCCAGCGGTGTGAGGCCGGCGTGCTGCCACCTAAGCCATGGAGGAGATAATGTGCCTTATTTGCAAAAAAAAAAAAAAAAAAAACTTGTAAGAAATGTCAGCCATGGTAGATGTATAAAGACTTGGTAATGTTGGCCAAAGTTAACAAACTTCAAAAACCTTTATCTCGAAAAAGGATTAATATTTAGGCTCCAAACAAACTTCCTATGAAATTTCAATATGCTGACAACTCAAAACATCAAAAAAGGTAATATTGCATTTTTCCACCGAAACCTAAGTGGTGGCTGTGCGAAATTTTCAAATTAAGTTTTTATTTCTTGTGTCCTAATCATGCGATCGAAGTCAACGTTTGAACAAGATGTTCAGTAAAGAACATATAGCCTACTTTCTCCTAAATGCATGGGTATTGTTATAACTCTTTGTCCTTTTAAGGGGTATAATTGATGTTGGTTGTAGTAGCTTGTTGGAATACAACGGGCTATACGGACATTAAGCATGATTATGAGGTGCCTTTTGCTAGTGCTACCTCTGAACAAAATAAAACCATTCAATTCGGTTTCACCGTGTTTGAAGTGATATGGGGAATCGATTTGCACACATACATGGCCGCCATATGC
The DNA here is from genome assembly GCA_946902985.2 of Meconema thalassinum. Classification (NCBI taxonomy): domain Eukaryota; kingdom Metazoa; phylum Arthropoda; class Insecta; order Orthoptera; family Tettigoniidae; genus Meconema; species Meconema thalassinum. Next base: position 117,575,993 of record OX336395.1, on the reverse strand, counting down.
AAACTATTGGGCTGATGATCTTGTAGTTTGGGCAAAATATGCTTCATACATAACATAACATAATGATATATCAGTTGGCAGTCAAAGTGAAAGGTCGTGTTTTTCCCGAGCTATCAGGTGTGCTGAAATGGGTTGTTCTCTGGAGTCTTATCGGGCGAGGATCGGACTGTGGTATGCGAAGGGTAGTCGGGATTTCCGGTGTTTGTGTGTGCGTACGGGACCTAGCAACTTGTGGTTCATAGCCGTAGTGATAGCTGCATTGCTAGTTATTGGTGGAGTGGAAGTGAATCCAGGGCCTGTTACTCCAAATGTGAATCAGGCAAATGATCCAGTGGCAGCTTTAAAGTGTTCGACGTGCAGTAAAACATTGAAGAATGGTGTTGAGTGTGGACTATGTGAGAAATGGTTTCACTTCGGCTGTATTAAGATCAAGAAGGAGGATTGTGATGTCGGAAATTGGTTTTGTAAAGTATGTGATACGCCGGACTGTTTGAGGGTGCAAATCAAAGCAAGGGATCAAATAATACAGGAACTTAGAGCAAAGCTTCGTGAATCAGAAGAAACGGTGAAGGATGTGACTGAACGGCTTTCTACTGGGATCAGTGTGGAAGAGGGCGTGCAGGAGCAAACTGAGGATGACGTTATCATAATGGGTGGTTCAATGATACGATGGAGTGCGAATATCTCGAGGAAATCAGGTGCGAAAGTGCGGTGTTATCCGGGCATTAAAATTGACCAGCTTGCCCAACAAGTGGAAGAATCAAATGTAGAGGACTGTGACAAAGTTAATGTTGTTGTTGTTTTAAGGGGCCTAACATCTAGGCTATCGGCCTGACAAAGTTAAAGTGTTGTTACTACATGTTGGGACGAACGATTTGAAGAAGAGGGCTACAGATGATTACATCATGGGGAAGCTCTACGAACTAGGCAGAAAAGCTAAAAGCAAGTTTAGAAATGCAAAAATTATAATGAGTGGCATTGTTCGGCGGGGAGATGTTCCGTCAGGGCGAGTTAAGACTGTAAATGACCGCATGGACTGGGTATGTGCACAACTGGGATTAGTGTACGTAGAAGCTGACTGCTGGATAGGTGGCCGTGACTTCGCCCGAGACGGGCTGCATCTAAATCGACGGGGCGCTTTTAACCTAGGGAGCCTACATGACAGGGTCATCGGTTCGTGCTGGCTTTTGTGAGGAGGAGCAGGTCCAGAGGTTGCCAGCCGATGGGAACAGAAAGAGCTATTTCAAGATATTTTCTGCGGAGGTAAGACTCTAAGATTACTGCAGGTTAATTGTCAGAGTTTAGGAAATAAATTAATTGAATTTTGGAATCTTGTAGAGACGTATTCTCCGGACATTGTCATTGCAACTGAATCTTGATTATATGAGGACATAAATAGTAGCGAAATAATTCAAGGGACCTACGAAATGTACAGAAGGGATCGGGGGAAGCGAGGTGGTGGGCTATTTATTTGTGTGCGCAAAAATATAGCTAGTTTCTTAAAGTGGGCTGATATGGATCATGAAATGTTATGTGTACAAATTTCGGATAAAGGAAATAAATTCCCTCTTCAGGTGATAGAGGCGTACAGAGCACCGAAAGATATCTTTTCTCTCCTCGAAACACTGTATGATAAAACTTGTACGGGTAATGCTATGAAAAAGAGCATAATAATTGCTGGAGATTTAAACCTCCCCAAAGTAGACTGGTCTGGTGAGTCAACTAGCTGTGGTCAGGCTCAGAGCGCTGCAAATAAATTCTTAAGGGAGGGGGGATTTTCCCAAGTAGTTGACTTCCCAACTAGAGACAATAATACCTTAGATGTTTATCTCGTAAGGCCTGTAGAGCTGTATATTAACTGTCTGAAAGTACCAGGAATTAGTGACCATTCTGGGGTTGAATTAAATATTAGATATGGTGACATTACAAAATTAGACTCTGATGTAGCAAAAAAGATCATATTCCAGTATCGCAGGGCGGATCAGGGCAAGTTTCAGGGGTATTTGAATGAGCTATTTGTAGGATGGGCATCGGAAGGAAATCACATTAATATCCTGTGGACTAACTTTTTGAAAATTTTAAATAGCGCTGTTGATAAATTTGTCCCATTTAAATTGCTGAAACAAAACCCAGATCCTGAGTATTACACACGAGAAATTAGGAGTCTAAAACGGAAAATTAGGAAATTATACAATAAAAGACATGATAGTGACAAGTATATGTTGAAATTTAAGTCCTTATCAAGAGAGCTCGTCTTAGAAAAGAGGGCTGCTCATGACAGTTATATGCAAGGTTTACTTGGTTCGGGAGGTGATGGGTGGAAAAAAATTACAGTTATGTTAGGAGAAGAAAGGGAAATTCAAATAATTTGTCGATGATAATGTCCGGTGACGGTAAATTAATTACTGAGAAACAGGCCATTGCTAATGAATTAAATGTCTTTTCCGGTAGTGTGTTCAATAAATCCAATAGCTGTGTGTTGGTCCTTAACGACGAATCAGGGGCTTCCCTGTTACAAGTAAACCAGTCAGCAATTGTAAAGCTAATACAAAAACTACGTTTCATTGTTTCAAAGGGTCCTGATAATATTGTTAGTGAAGTACTTAAACTAGGAGGTAGGGCCGTGGCGCGATACTTGGAGGTGATGTTTAATGTGTCCATAAACAATGCGCAAATCCCAGATGACTGGAAAAAAGCTACGGTAGTCCCAATATTTAAGGGAGGGAGCAGACTTGAATTGGGCAACTACAGGCCGGTTAGCCGTACGTCCGTCGTTTGTAAACAGATGGAGCATCTCATTTGCGACTACTTGAGGGAACAGTGGGAAACATTATCATGGTTTAATGATAGGCAACATGGATTTCGGAAAGGTTACTCATGCGAGAGTCAGATGTTATCACTTTTTCAAGACATTAGCGAATCGTTAGACCATGGAGTTTCAGTCAACGCCGTGGTTATAGATTTTGCGAAGACATTTGATGTCGTGCCGCATGACATGCTACTCCATAAATTAGCTTCGACGAAGATTGATAGAAGAGTAATTTTATGGATCCAAGAATTTTTGACGGGTCGTTCACAGAAAGTGAAAGTCGAAGGCATATTATCGGATGAAATTACCGTAACGTCGGGTATCCCTCAGGGCAGCGTAATCGGAACTTTGTTATTTTTGGCGTTTATAAATGACTTACCAAATGGGATTCGCAGTGACTGTCGATTGTTTGCGGATGATTGTGTAATATATCGAAAGATACATGACTCACAAGACAATGCAGTGCTTCAAGAGGACCTGAACCTGGTCTATAAGTGGGCGATTGAAAATAAAATGAAAATAAACACAAGAAAATGCAGTCTCTTAAAAATAGGGAAAGTGCGAAGGCAGGATTTTCAATATAACATTGGCTCGGAAATACTTGTAGAAGAAGATTCTTGCAAATATTTGGGCGTTCACGTAAGGAATGATATGAAATGGAGTAGTCATGTAGGATGTGTAGTTTCAAAAGCTTACAAATCCCTGCACTTTGTAATGAGGGTACTAAAAGGAAGTAGTACCTCTGCTAAAGAATTAGGCTATTTGTCACTTGTAAGACCTATTATGGAATATGCCTCGGCGGTTTGGGATCCATATCAAGTAGGGCTCATCAATGAGTTGGAAATGGTACAAAGAAAGGCCGCTTGATTTGTGCTCAGTGACTTTAATCCCAGGAGCAGTGTGAGCCGAATGTTAAAGAAACTTGGGTGGGAATCACTGGAGGCTAGGAGGATGAAATCTAGACTCTGCGCTATGTACAACACGTATACAAATCAACCAGCATGGGGCGAGCTTAGCAAACGATTGGGAAAGCCCACTTACATGGGTAGGAGCGATCATCTTTCAAAGTTAAGGGCCGACCACAGCGAAAAATTATGGTAAATATTATTTTGTAAACCGTGCCATTGATAACTGGAACTCTCTACCTACCGCAGTCTTAGAGCCTTTTCCCAAACATATATGTGTGTTTAAGAAAAGACTGACTATTTGTGTAAATACTCCAGTTTAATTGTTGTATAATTGTTATTGAATTGTTATGTATAATTATTTATTTGTTATGTATATCCAATTGCCACCGGGGGACACACCCCCCATTGCAAATAAATGAATGAATGAATGAATGAATGAATGAATGAATGTATCTTGTTGCGAAATTTGGTAGAGATCAGGTTATTAGGTTGGTCGTAATTTGATTTAAGCTTTTAACATTTGGGTGGCCGCCATTACGCTTCCGTCAAGATGGTGGCAATATAAAACATGAAACTGAGGTGCCCTTTGCTAGTTCTACCCCTGTACCAAATTTTGTTCAATTCAGTTTCACCGTGTTTGAATAGATAGAGGGAATCGATCTGCACACAAATATGGCCGCCATCCGCAAAGTATTGGGCTGATGGCCTTGTAGTTTGGTCAAAAGATTTTATGTACATAAAGATATAATGTTGCAAAATTTGGTAGAGATCAAATGGTTAGATTGGTCGTAATTTGATTTATGCTTTTAACGTTTGGGTGGCCGCCATTACGTTTTCGTCTAGATGGTGGCAATATAAAACATGACACTGAGGTGTTCTTTGTTATTGCTACCTCTGTACCAAATCGTTCAATTCGGTTTCACCGTGTTCGATTTGATAGGGGGGGGGGGGGGAGGGACAGACATTCAGAGTACACACACTCACACACACACACTCACACACACACAGACAGACACACAATTTTTGGCCTTTATAGATCTCATATGTCTACTTTCATTTTTTGCAAAAATCGAAATTAGGCTAAAAATGAACCTTCTCAATAATCATCATCTAATAGTACATAACTCTATCACCTACATAATTATATAAAAATCCAGAATGGTGATCATGCGAAATATTTAGATGGTTCTCAATATCTATTAATGTTGTTGTTTGAATTGTTTGAGTCATCAGTCTTTTGACTGGTTTTATGCAGCTTTCCAAGTCTTCCTGTCCTGAGCTAATCGTTTCATCTCTACATAGCTACCACACCCTACATCCGAGGCAATCTGTTTAACATATACTAACCTTGGTCTACCCCTACAGTTCTTGTCCTCAACCCTTCCTTCCATAACTAAGCTTGCTATTCCTGGGTGTCTTAGTATGTGTCCTACCAACCTATCTCTTCTCTTCATTAGCTGTCGCCAGAAACATCTCTCATCTCCCACTCGTCTTAATACCTCTTTGTTTGTAACCCTATCTACCCATCTGATCTTCATCATTCTCCTGTAACACCACATTTCAAATGCTTCAATTCTTCTCTTTTCTGCTGCACCAATAGTCCAAGTTTCACTTCCATAGGGCGCCACGCTCCAGACAAAGGCTTTCAGAAATGACTTCCTAATACCTAAATCTATATTCCCTGTCAACAGATTCCTTTTCTGTAGAAATGCTTTCCTTGCCTGAGCTAACCTACTTTTTATTCCTCTTTGCTTCGTCCATCACTGGTTATTTTGCTTCCTAAGTAACAGATCTCTCCTACTTCCTTTAGCTTTTCACCTGCCAATTTGATGTCCATAGAGGTTTCTGATTTATTTCGGCTGCATTCCAATATTTTTGTTTTACATTTATTAATTTTCATCATGAATTGTTTCCTCAAAACGGAGTCCATACCATTCAAAAACTCATTCAAATCCTCAGGCTTGTCGGCCAAGATGACGATGTCATCAGCAAATCTCAGAGTTGAAATTATTTATCCTTGAATCTTCACTCCTGCTTTACTGTTATGCGGGCTTTGTGTATAAACCACCCGCCTGGCTTTACTGTTATGCGGGCTTCTATAAATATGTTCATTTTTTAAAACCCACTTTTTAACCAAATTGTCGATTTTTATGAAATCAGAGTGCAATTCATCACTGCTGCTGGTTGTGTGCGCCCCATGTGTACAGACTACCCATACGGCTCTATTGCTATGCGGCTGTACGCGACACAGTTCTGCCAGGGGCTATCGTCTTGTTTATTTGTTTAGTAGCACTTTATAAACAAATACATATTATTTACGTTGACTTTTCAAGAAATGCAAGATTTTTCCTGTTCTATTGAGACGATTTGGAAGATTTTAGTACTAACCACACCTTCTAACTCCCTCTGGTTTAGGAGGTTGAGTTTTGTGAAACATTCACCTTAGCGTATTATATAATAAGATAGTTAATATTTTAGGTCCTTAAGCGGTATGTTCCCCATTAATATATGCTTGCAGAAAAGCAAGAACGTAATATAATACCCCTTAATTAACAAAGACCAAATACTAACATAATAAGCAGTACTAAGAAGTCACTCCAACTCCCGTTTATTAACTCTGGCCACAAATTATTTCTCCATTTAATGCCTCTTCAATAATTTGTTACTTTAAATTCCCATAATTCTCCTATTACACCTCATTAATTTTAAAAGCTTCAATTATACGGCATCAACTTTAGCTTTTATACAGAATCAAGGTCAAGATGAAAGCTTTCTTATAAATGACCCTTCAATTTATATTTGATATCTCGATTATATTATGGTATTGGAAACACAGTAATCGATTTAAAATCTTGGAAATGCTTATCAGAATAACTTCCCTTTGTTGTTGGAGTCTTCAGTCTTTTGACTGGATTGATGCAGCCCTACATGACTCCCTGTCCTGAGCTAATCATTTCATCTCCACATAGCTACCACACCTTACATTCGAGGCAATCTGTTTAACATATTCTAAGCTTGGTCTACCCCTACAGTTCTTGTCCTCAACTTTTCCTTCCATAAGTAAGTGTCCTATCAACCTATCTCTCCTCTCCCACTCGTCTTAATTCCTCTCCATTTGTCACTCTATCTGCCCATCTGATCTTCATCATTCTCCTGTAACACCAGCGGCTTCGGGGGCGTAGTTGGTAGCATGCTGAACTCCTGTTCCCAAGAAAGCGGGTTCAAACCCTGCCGTAGTCGTCGAATCTTTTTAAGAGCGTTAAAACCCTTCAGTATGCCTCCCTTCGGAGGGGAAGTAAATCCGGCGGTCCCGTGTCATAGATGTATGGCATGTAAAAGATCCTCCCCAAGACTAAACTTGTGTGGAGCTAAATTTCTAAGTTAGATTTCGTTGTAACGCTCTATCAAAGTTCCAACGTTCACCACTAGGTGTCATTGACATTTGGTGGTGAAAGTTGTAACTACTTGAAATTGAACGGAACTTGTAGCTCACCCTAGGGGTGTCCGCTTGAATCAGCTACAGTCTCTGGTGAGCCGAACTTGTCCTCGGACACTCCCGGCACTAAAAGCCATATGATAGATCCTGTAACACCACATTCCAATAATTGGAAGAATTATACTTCTCTTTTCTGCTGCACTCACAGTCCAAGTTTCACTTCCATAGAGCGCACGCTCCAGACAATGGCTTCCAAAATTGACTTTCTAGTAGCTAAATCTATATTAATTTAATGTCAACAGATTCCTTCTCTGTAGAAATGCTTTCCTCTGCCTGAGCGAACCTACTTTATATATCCTCGTTGCTTCGTCCATCACTGATTATTTTGCTTCATTAGTAACAGAAGCATCCTACTTCCTTTAGCTTTCCTCCTGCCAATTTGATATCCATGGGGGTTACTGATTTCTTTCGGCTGCATTCCAATATATTTCTGTTACATTTATTGATTTTCATCATGAATTCTTTCCTCAACACAGAGATACTCATCAAATCCACTGATGAATCGGCTAAAATGACTACCGGTATGTCTTCAGCAAATCTCAGTGTCTTCTCGCTTTCTGGGCTCAAGGTTGCAGGTTCATATCCTGGTGCAGTCGGTTGGCATTTGAGGGTGCGCAAATGTGAGGGAGCCGCGTGAGTTGATTTACTGGCTAGTAAAAGATCCCCTTCGGGGCAAAAGTCCGGCATCCCGGTGTCTCTAAAAGCCTGAGTAGTTATCAGGGACGTAAAACCAATAACATTAAATCTCAACAATTATTTTAGGTTTATGCCTTGACGTGAAGCTGCTGAAATGAGAATATGGCGGAAAAAGACAAGAACGAGCTGGATGGAAAGGAACACCAACCTGGAAGTTTTAAGGGAAGTCAAAGAAGAGAGAAGATTTATGAAGGAAATGGGAAGGAGAACAAGTAGTTCCGTGAAGAACTATACAACCTATTTTCATATATCCTACTTATGTTAATTGCTTCTATCAACATACAAAATTTCAGTTTGATTGCATGATTAGAACACAAGAAGTAAAAACGAGATTTTAAAATTACGAACAGCAGCCATCTTGTGATTATGCAAACAATTGAAATAAATTAGATGCCAGTGGATCAACATATTTATAAGCATTTAATGTGCAACGTTTCACGGCACTCGGATAGTTAATTCGCGAGAAACGTCCATTTAAATATTTATACTTCGCGTCGCCGCCATGTTGGATTTGTGCTCACCAGGTTACTGAAGTCCTATAGGTGAACATATGTTCATAGTCTCTATGAACATAAAAAATTCAGTTTGGTTGCTGTAAAAGATTCATAGATATTGAGAACCGTCTAAATATTTCGGAAGCTCGCCATTTAGGATTATTATATGTATAGGCCATAGAGTTATGTACCATTCAAGGAAAATTATTGCCTAGGTTCATTATTCAAACTTTCACTTCGGTCGCATGATTACGACACAAGAAATAAAAACTTAATTTAAAAATTTCGCACAGCCGCCATCTTGAGGTTATGTAAACAATTGAATTAAATTAGATGGCAGTGCATTACAATCTGCAAAATCATTTACTGTACCACATTTCACAGCGCTCAAAGAGTTAAATCACGAGAAAAGTTCATAAAAATATTTCAAATTCGCTTGGTCGCCATGTTCGTTTTATACTTTACAGGGTTATGAAATATACATAGGTAAACTTGTATCAGTACCCTTTATCACCGTACAAAATTTCGGGGTGATATCTGTAATAGTTTCGGAGATATAGAATGTCAGTGAAATATTTCGCACAGCCGCCATTTTGAAGTTATGTAAACAATTGAACTAAATTAGACTTCAGTGCATTACAATATGTATAAAAATTTGCTGTACCAAGTTTCATTACGTTTGGATAGTTAAATCGCGAGAAAAGTCTATTTAAAAGTCTCAACTTCGCTTGGCCGCCATGTTGGTTTTGTAGTCACCAGGTTTTTGAAGGTCTCATAGGTGAACTTCTAGTAGTACCCTTTATCACCGTACACAATTTCAGGGCGATATCGGTAATAGTTTCGGAGATATTGAATGCTAGTGAAATATTTCGCACAGCCGCCATGTTGGATTGGTGAGACGTAACAAAATTTGAAGGGCACGGTCGAGGTCGCCGGGAATAGTGCTATGAACTTACCGAGTTTCATTAAAATCGTTCCAGCCGTTTAGATTTTATTAGGGGGGGGGACACACACACACCTCACACACACACGCACACACACACGGACAAAAGGTGATCTCATAAGCCTATTTTTTTCAAAATTGAAAATAGGCTAAAAATAAAATGTATTGGACATGTCATCAGGCACAACACTTTCATCTTTAACATTCTTGAAGGGAAAATGCTGGGAGAGAAATGAAGAGGACGGCCTAGGACGAAGTATTTGGAAGACATCAAGAATAGAATGAGATGTGACAATTACATGGAACTGAAATGAACCACCAACGACAGAAGGGTGAGGTTGCATCGACAAGGCATTAGTCTTTAGACCAGAGATTCCCAAACTGGGTGATTTTAGCACGCCAGTGCTCAGTGGGCCAAAATCGAAATCTAGGGGGACAAAATTATTTTTACGTTTTAATCATGAATTTAGAGTGAAAGCAACGTATATAATTTGTTTATTTCATAATAAACATCAGTTAAGACCTTTTTAAGCTACGTCTACACATGCAAGAAATTGTCTATGACAAGGAGTTGGATAGAGCATTCAGTTATCTCTTGAGAACAATTTTCTACCCCTAATTTACTTTTAAAAAGTCACAAAGTTCCACTTTTGGCATAATCGTCCAACCCAGTGCTTCAAACATTTGTAAACGCGTGAGAACTGGTCGCGCGGCATCTTCTAAAACGTAAAATAACTAAGTAAGTTGAAAAAGGATGCAAAAAATCTTATAACAGGCGTAAACTACAAGACTTTATCTACATGTTAACATTAAGTAGAAAGTGTCGCAGAGTGACGCGACATACTAAAAATCTAAGTGAAAATATAATTTTAAAAATAATCGTTAAATATTATATAATGCAATTATAGCTAAAATTACGTAACAATTACGCCCATTAATAACTGAAACACGTTACAAGGATCATACCTTCTGCTGCATGTTCCATCTTAAAGCATCAAACTAACCACAAAGACAACCAAACCACAGCCACTTACATTCACCCTCCAATTCAGACTGCTCGAACAGTGGTGACAGATTTACAATAAGATGCGTTTATATCCCAGAATAGTGAGCGGCAATTATATGAGAATGCTGTAGAAGTAATACATTTTGATTTTTAAATAATGAAAATAAATAATTTTGTCCTCCTAGATTTCGATTTTGACCCACCGTATAGTGGGCGAAACTGACAGAATGTGAATTCGATGGGCGATTTGAAAAACGTGGTGGGTAAATAATTAAGTTTTTTATATATACAATATGACCGAGAAGTTTTTGCCTATAAATGCAAGCAAGTAATTTAATTATGTCAAATAATCTTACCGCGAAATCTAGAAATAGGTCAGAAATTGAAAAGTGAGGAGATCATAGATTTTTTCCAACAAAAATGGCTCCTGACATCAACAAATTGATTGAAACTCATTTAATCCATCCCTCACATTAATTAGACATAGGTATTAATATTGTTTAATTAATTAGATATAAAATTCATGGAGTTGTAATTATTTTTTTAAAAATTAATTTCATTCCTATTAATAGCCTAATTTTCACATTTTGCAAAAATGAGGAAAAAGTAGACTTATGAGATCGATACGGGAAAATGTGTGTCTGTCCGTCTCTCTGTCTGGCTGTGTGTGTGTCCCCCCCCCCCCCCTATCAACTCCTAAACGTCTGCAGCAATCAAAACCAAATTTAGTATGAGTAAAGATGTGCACCGGAATATCTCACGTCCATATTTGAAAATTATGTCAGTGCTACCAACTGCTGAAAAAACGCACTAGAAATTTGAGCTCCATGTTGGATATCTTGCAAGGTATGGATGGGAGCTATTCCAAAATTGGCACACATGCAGATAATACTATTTCTGTTTAATTTCCAGGAGGCCAACAATGACAGTGTTGACAAAATAATTTTAAGCCTTCTGATAAGTCCAATGTTTAAATGCATATAACTTCTACACTATTATTTGGATTTCAACCAAATTTTGTATGTAATATCTGTGCATAGACATATATGACTGAGCGTATTCTTAAGAGCCAACAGGGCTGGCAACTGTTAATAATTGCTCTCTCTCTCTATTTTTTTTTATCCAAATACCAATATATCAGAAAGTATGCAAGCCAACAGCTTTAAACTATTCACACGTATATTCTGACATTTTAGTTTAATTTGGAGTAACTTATATACGTCAGTTCTACGAACATAATTATAAGCCTGCTGATAGTACCAATTTTTAAATACATGTAACTATACAATCAGTTGGATTTCAACCAAATTTCGTATGTGCTATGTGTACCATAACAGATATGACTATAAGTATTGTTAAGAGCAATCAGGTCTGCCAACTGTTAATAAATGCTGTATATATATTTTTTACCCTAATATCAATATACCAGAAAGTATGCAAGCCAACGGCTCTATACTTTGAACAAGTATAGCACCTGACATTCTAGATTAATTTGGAGTAATTAATACAAGGCAACATGATTCTATGCCTGCTGATATGTCCAATTTTAAAATACATGTAACTTCTATACTAACAAATGGATTTCATCCAAAATTGGCACAACAAGATATCATAATATTTCAGATTATTTCTGACCAGCACACGCATGACATTGTTGGCAACATTGCTTTTACGCGTGCTGATAGATCCAGTGTGTAACTGCATGTAACGTCCATTGGACTTCAACCAAATTTTGTATTCTGTACCTTAAGAGATGGAACTAAGAATATATTCAGTCACCAGGGCTGCCAACTGTAGTGCTCTATTAGGCTACATTATACCAGGTATATTTTGATCTAATTAGTTATTTCGATATTACCAACTTAATTTTGTCATTATTCTAGATAGGTTCATATACTGTAGAATAATCATTGGCATGAAAAGTAGGCTGTATAGTTCTTCATGGAACTTCTTGTTTTTAAATTTTTAATGTACATAGTTACACCTAAATTAAAACAAATGATAAATCTCGAAAGTGGGCGACGGTCAGAAAAGGTTTGGGAAACCCTGCTTTAGACTATGATGATGCCGTATCTTGTGTGGGGTTTCGCCTAGGAACACCAAGCTGGCTCATCAGCGGGCTCTTGGTGTCCATGCCCGGACCCCCACAGGAGTAGTGAACTGCGCACTACCTTCATTTTTATGAAGCGCACCTGCGCCTCTTTACTACGGGAAATAAAAGCTCAAGCAACCTAAACCTCCCTATGATTGCTTCCAAAACGAAGCTATATTGGCTTTCACGGCCACACACGGCACAAACCTAGAAAAGATGCTGAGTTTTAATTCACTGGCCGTAAAAGACAATATACCACCAATAACATAATTATAAATCTGTGTCGAAATTATTTCTCCTTGAATCTTTACTCCTAACTTTATTTCTCATAATCTCAGAGTGTTGAATTTTTTCAACATCCTGTACGGTGCATTTCATGGCAGAAGATGTATTTTATATCATATACTAGCTATTTTACCCGGCGTTGCCCGGGAGGTGTATTTACATGTTATAGAAATATCCATGCCAATATATTTCGCAAAGTATATTCACTTTGCCCCTAAGTGAGTTTAAAACAGAGTTCTCCTGGGCTCTGAAGTTAATCAAGTGCACTATTAACTCACTGTAAATCTAGGCGAAAGGTATTGTGGAGTACAATAACGTAGTAGAGAAGCCATCAATAACAAAAAGGGCTGTATATGAACATTTCTCAAGGACCTAGTCTCACAATTAAGCTTGCCACGGTGGGTAAGTGGTCAACGTGTCAGTCTACTAACCCCAAGATTGCAGATTCGCTCCTGGCCGTGGTAAGTGATTTTTGAAATGCGGCATAAATTACGAAACCATGTCATACGATGTTGGCATGTTAAAGAACCCATTTGAATTCAGTAGGCCATGTTCATAATGGCAAAATTAATCTCGGGAGTTTCCGCCAACACAAAGTTCCTCATTTCTCTACCAGAAAGCGCTATAGTGTTCAAGAAGCTTAGATATCTAACCTCTTTGACTTTCATAGTGCTTCAAGGAACAACGAAATTTGACATGCAAGCTACCCTTTGGGTGTAAAAATAACAAAGCTTGCACCCCGCACCCGAGGCCATACGATATTGTTATTATAGTACTTTCCTGATAGTCTTTAATTTTTTTGTACTGGGTGTAATTTAGACGTCTTGTTCACATAGTTCGCTTTCATTTTTAAATTGTTGCATCTACATTTTTGATAGAACACAATATTTAAATTATTCAATGATTGGAATATAAAGTCATCATTGTGGAGTCAAATATACTTACGATTCTTAACCCCGCACAAATGGTGTGATTAATTAGAAATGGCTTATTCATGTACATAAGTCAGTGTGTAGGCTACTATAGCTGCATATTAGGGAATAGTAATGCTGTATTTACATGCCTATTATCTCATATTGGGTGGCTTTGGTGGCGTATTTGGTAGCATGCTGAGCTTCTATGCTCAAGGTCGCGTGTTCAAACCCTGGCCGAAGTCTTCGGATTTTTTAAGAGCGTTATAATCCCTCAGTATGCCTTCCTTTGGAGGGGAAGTAAAGCCGGTGAGCCCATGTCATAGATTTATGTGATGTAAAAGGACCTTCCACTAACTGCACTCATGTGAAGGTAAAATTTGTAGGTTAAACGCTATTAAGTCCAAACGTTAAGTCCGTCAGGTTCTGGTTGCAGTGACATCTATTAGCCAGGTTTGCTGCTAGGTGTCGTTGACGTTAGCATTTGGTAGCAAAAGTAGGAACTACTTAAAACTGACTGTTTGCTGTCCTTACCTTTATTACAGATAACACACAATTAACACCGGTTATCAGGCAGATACTACACACATCCAAAGTACACCGGGCTGAATGACCTCGTTGTCGCAGCCCCTAAACAGAGGAACCAACCAACCTATCTCACCTAGTTAAAGTAAATGCAGCAACGTATAATCCCAGTATAATGTAAAATAAGATGCATTGATTGAGAACACATTGGGCTTCTTTAGCCCCTAAAGTATTTCCTAAGATAAGAAATATATTGTCTAAACCCATACCGTAATGATCTCTAAAATGCTATAGTGGAGTTCAGGGTGTTTAGAATTCGTGATAACTACACAATTATACAATATCATTCGTCAGTAAGCACTGAAATGACTAATACATGTACAAAGAACAGGACTCGTTTGTCAATAACCAAACTGTAGTCAAGGCTACCGCTAGCCTTCGTCAACACTTTATTTATATCATCTTTGGTCAACACTAATATATTTGAATTGTCTCTGTCCGTGGCGGTACCTGGTGTTATTCTGTGTTACTGCCGCCACATCGGTCCAGGTGGCAAACTGTGTTACTACCGCCGCAGTTACTGTTTGTTCCTTATCATCCGAAATGTTATCACAAAGAAAATGATGATACTTTAAGAACAATCGCCAATAGTATGTCGAATGCAGGGTTTGCCAATGTATTTCTTTTTTAATTTCATTCCCCTATTACGACCCCTGTTAATAAGAGAGATACGGTTTCAGATTTTTATTGCGTTCAGATTTCTAATGTTTTTATCGTGCTTTAGATAATAAACGGTGTGGCAACTGCATACTGGATCGGAACCCTCCTGGCTGGTTTAAACTGCCTGCCCATTAAACGATTACAGTATTGGTTTATGCGTACAACCTCGTTTCCAAATAAAGACACTAAGAGCAGCACCAACCCACTGTGAACGCCCCCTTTTCAAGTCACTGTTACTGGTATTTGTTTTGTATTGATGTTAATGGTGAATTTGTGTTTTGTGTTTAAATGGCGTACCGCTGAGTGCGCTTTTGTAAATCAGAACAGAGCAAGTTTGAATGCTGAGGAATCTCATTTCATGAGTTACCATCAGACAATTCACTTGACTTATAAATACACACACTAATACAGCCATCACAATAAGACAGGTTATCAGACAAATTCAACACACAGCCAAGTACATGGGGCTACATGATCACGATGTTGCAATGCCCCCAAATTAATCAACATTCTATTCTTCGTTGATCGGAGGCATTCCTTTTCCCTGTCATTTATTGCCCTTATTCTTTTCTTTTCATCTCGTATTAAATTAGTATTTTTATTAGGCCTATCATCCGTACCGTATAATTACGGGCAAATGAGCTAGACATTTCGCCCCTTGAAAACAATCACCTCCACTACCATGTATATTTCGCTTTCCTATAAATTGAAAATTGGCCCGTAAGTACGTGTCTGAATTAATATTATATTCTTTATGCTGATTGAATAACAAAAGAACTAACTTAGTGCCATGTGTTCGCGTTTTTTCAATCTCGATGTTAAGCCTCCAAAGATAAAAACCCTTCGTTTCAGGTCTCGTCCCATTAAAAAGCCGCGGTAGGGTGGCGCTGCAACCTAACGGTGAATTAATATACAGTACTGTATATCCTGTACGCGTCTGAGTATTGAATGGGCAGGCAATTTAAAGCAGTCAGGGGGGATGCGATCCAGCTGGCAGTGAAAATGCTGTGGCGATCACTGTGGGTTGGTGCTGCAACCTATCTTGTGTTGAATGGACAGGCAGTTTAAAGAAGCTTGGAGGGATGCGATCTAGTTGGCAGTGGGTGTAGCATGGCCTCTTACCGAGATAGATGGAAACTTGGTGGTCTCGTCTTGAGCTACTGTTGCCATAGAGATGACCGGCCTTGCCATTACTTCATCAATTTATTTTCTGACTTAATTAGCCTTTGCTTGAGTGCAAAAAGGCCGAAATCAGAAGAATGAGAGAGACTATCGAAAATTCATGTAGCCAGCCGTTCCTTCTGGGTCCTAAACTATGTGTATGCAAAATTTGGTTGAGATTGGTGGAACGGTGTAGATTTGTATACGAACCAGATCCACCCACCCACCCATCCACCCACATACATACAGGCTTTCACTTTTATACATAAGATATAAGAAGAGCGACACTTATCTGCTTGTAATAACCGTAGCAGTGACTTGTGACAGTCTAGTGGCCAGCCAAGACTGAGCTGCTCATTAAGGAGACTCTTTTAATGGTTTTGCATTTCAAACGGAACGATCCTCGTGTCGCCGAGTTCCTTTGATGAATAAATTACTGTGGCAGAGGGAGATCATTTCCCTAAGGGTGTTAACTTCAACGCCAGTGCTACAGTGTATTGGGGTGGATTGCATTAATCCAAGGTTAGTGCGCCTATAATATACTGTCATCCTCACAATCAGAGACCATTAGATCGATGTTTAACTGTTGTTGTTGATTCATTGTGATGGCTGTTTTACTTTGTTTGTTCTCTTTGTAATTGGGTACGACGTGGTGATGGACGAAGCAAAGAGGATATAAAAAGTAGGTTGGCTCAGGCTAGGAAAGCATTTCTACAAATTTAATTAGGGATCTATCTTTTGACATCGAATATAGATTTAGGTATTAAAATAACTCCTGGCACTACAGTCCTTGAAGAGCCTAGGCCTACTAAGCGACGGCTACCCAGCCATTTGGCCTGCAGATATAGGGGTGACGCGTGGTCCGCGTATCGGGTCCCCTCGGCCGTTAATCTTGGTTTTCGTGACGGGGTGGAGTCTCACTGTCAGACAGCTACTCAATTGTCGTCACGAGGCTGAGTGCACCCCGTTCCAGCCCTCACGTCAGTTTCTAAAATCCCTGACTGAGCCAGGAATCGGACCCGGGGCCTCCGGGTGAGAGGCAGGCGCGCTACTCCAACACCACAGGGCCGGCAGATTTAGGTATTAGGAAGTCATTTTTGAAAGCCTTTTTCCGGAGCGTGGCGCTCTATGGAAGAGAAACTTGGACTATTGGTGCAGCAGAAAAGAGGAGAATTGAAGCGATTGAAATGTGGTGTTACAGGAGAATGATGAAGATCAGATGGGTAGATTGGGTTACAAACGAAGATGTATTGAGACGAGTGGGAGAGGAGAGATGTTTCTGGCGACTGCTAATGAAGAAAGAGATAGGTTAGTAGGATACATACTAAGACACCTAGGAATAGCAAGCTTAGTTATGGAAGGAAGGGTCGAGGACCAGGACTGTGGGGGTAGACCAAGGTTAGAATATGTTAAACAGATTGCCTCGGATGTAGGGTGTGGCAGAGATGAAACGATTAGCTCAGGACAGGAAAGCATGGAGGGCTGCATCAAACCAGTCAAAAGACTGAAGACTCAAACACCCACGAAGTGGCTATGCCCTTTCAGGTACCGGCGTTTTTGGCTGGAATTTTCACTTTTCTTACAGAAGAATAAGCTTTCATCTGTCACGGTCAAAACATGATCTTTTACATATCCTACATTTGTTGTTTGAGTCTTCGGTATTTTGTCTGGTTTGATGCAGCCCTCCATGCCTCCCTGTCCTGAGCTGAAAAGCATGAAATCTTCATGAGTATTTAGTATCAAAACGTTAACTTTAATACTAAGGTCATAAATGTACCATTTGCTTAGTATTTTGTGTAAGAATTGATTAATATCGGTAACAGTCTTTTCAGGGGTGTCTTCCTGGTTGCGGTCATTCCAGATTGCGTTCACCTCATTAGTAGTCCAGAATGCGGTCACTTTAATTTTAGGGAAGAGCTATAAACATTCCAGCGTCCAGATTGCGATCATTGAGGGCAAGGTAGGGGGAAAACTTCCTTCAAAAATACCATCTTATTATTTGAGTAGTTTTGACAGTGAACTTGTAACGTGTTTTTCGAGGGGCATAAGTCAGTAGGAAGCCATTCTATATTTATTTACGCGGCAAATTGTTCAGCCAAGAGAATTATTCATGTTAATTTATTATTATTATTAATTTATTATAATTATTATTAAGATATTTTCGGAGCATTTTATAAAAATTATAAGCATACAGATAGGTTTTCTATGTCTTAGAAAACGCTATCAAGCAAATTATTACGAACGACAATATCATAGAAAATTATGTGATTACGGAATTTTACGGAGTTTCGTCAGTTAAGATATTATGAGAGACATGACTCACTGGAAATTCAGATACAGGATGATTCTTGTAACGTAGTATTACGCAAGCGGGGTTGCAGCGTCAAGAAAAGGCGGATAGTTGGAACGGAAATCGACTTCATCATTCGCGCGCCGTGTGTAATGAGCCAGAGAAGGGGAAGTAGCGGGGTGCTCAGCCAATCAGTGGAGACCACGTAAGCTGGAAGTCGGTACCGTGGTGGGGAGCCGATGTGTGGATATATCGTTCAGCGCGCCGTGGAACGAGGACAATCTGTGTAGAACTTGCCGAGTATGTTGCACGCGGGAGTCGCTCCGATGTTCCGTGGAGTGGGGGACAATCTGTGAAAGACTTGACTAGTTCGGTTGCAAGTGTGTGTCGCTCCGATGTTCCGTGGAGTGGAGAACTATCTGTTTAAAACTTAACCAGTGTGGTTGTACGAGGGTATGGCTCCGTTGTTAGGACCATAAAGCCACCAAATCTACAAGTATATCATCAAATATCGACGGAGATGACGACGTCCAGGAGACTGTGGGAAGCACACAGCATCATCCAGTACGAGGGAAATGCTTTGGCAATTTCCAGTGGTAAGCGCGAATGACGCAGAAATACGCAATCTCTCATTTCTCTTTGTTTTATATTTCATATTTCAGTAACTTCATATCTTGGGAATAAGAGTAAAATCAATAATTTATCAGACTCCGATTTCAGGTAATTTTCTATCGGTAATATTAAAATAGCAACACTCCAATTTAAATTTTAAACTTATTATTATTATTAATTTTGCAATACTTGTTTTATATAAAAAATTCATTTCTTTTACTATGCAATCTTTGCTTTCAGTAGGTAGCATTAGATATAGACCAATTCTTCTCCTGATACAATTGTTTGTTGGGTTAATGATCAAATCATACCACGATCTGAGTGAATAGATTCTTGAATGTGTTCTACCAGAGCTAGACGTTGTTAAATACAAATTTAGATTTCAACATTGCGTTGAGGTCTTGGCGCCCATTAAAACAACATTGCTTAGGCAAAGGTAAACAGTTACATTTATCACCCAACAGTAGGGGCAGTCAAACCGTTACACTTGTCGCTCAACGTGTGGGCTAGCCAAACTGCTACAATTGTCGCTACCAACATGGGGCATTAATTAACGTTACAAACTTATTGATTTTGATTTATCAAAAGTCACAAATTTCAAATCTGGAATATTAATAAACCCAAAATTTCGAATGTTTGATTTTGTGTGTAGGAGGTGGAGGGCACAAAAATAGATTACAAAGGGGATTTAGAATCAGACGCAGAACAAATTACTTTTACGAGACGAAATTTTCGAGGTAATGAAAATAATGTTTTTCACGATATACAGTACCGGTACCTATTATAACAAGAAGTTCCGTGACGATCTAAAGAGCCTACTTTTCTTAAAATTTAAGATTCATGCCAATGATTAATCTATATGGATCTATCTAGAATAATGACGAAATTAAGTTGCTAATATCGAAATTTCTAATTAGTTCGAAATACTGTATACCTGGCATAATGTAGCCTAATAGAGCACTACAGTTGGCAGCCCTGGTGACTGAATATATTCTTAGTTCCATCTCTTAAGGTACAGAATACAAAATTTGGTTGAAGTACAATGAATAGCATGGACGTTACATGCAGTTAAACATTGGATCTAACAGCGCGCGTAAAATCATGTTGGCAACAATGTCATGTATGTATTGGTCAGAAATAATCTGAAATAATATGATCTATTGTTGTGCCAATTTTGAATGAAATCCATTAGTTAGTATAGAAGTTACTTGCATTTTAAAATTGGACCTATCAGCAGGTTTAGAATCATGTAGGCAGCACTGACGTATATTAGTTACTGCAAATTCATCTAGAATGCCAGGTACTATACGTGTGGAAAGTTTAGAGCTATTGGCTTGCATACTTTATGATATATTGATATTAGGGTAACAAAAATAGAGACAGCACATATTAACAGTTGGCAGCCCTGGTTGCTCTTAAGAATACGCATAGTCATATCTGTTATGGTACACATAGCACACACGAAATTTGGTTGAAATCCAAATGATAGTATGGAATTACATGTAATTAAGTTTGGACCTCTCAGCAGGCTTAGAATCATGTTGGTAGCACTGACGTATACAAGTTACTCCAAATTAATATAGAATGTCAGGTACTAGACGTGTGCATAGTTTAAAGCTGTCGGCTTGCATACTTTCTGATATACAGTATTGGTATTTGGATAAAATAAAGTAAGAGCATTTATTAACAGTTGGCAGCCCTGGTGGGTCTTAAGAATACGCTCAGTCATATCTGGTCATGTACACATACAACATACGAAATTTGGTTGAATTCCAATTGATAATGTAGAAGTTATATGCATGTAAAAATTGGACCTATCAGCAGGCTTATAATCATTTTGGCAACACTGCCATGTATGGCCTCCTGGAAATTAAACTGCAATATTATTATCTATACGTGTGCCAATTTTGAAATAGCTCCCATTCATACCTTCCAAAATATCCAACATGGAGCTCAAATTTCAATTGCGATTTTTTAGCAGATGGTAGCACTGACATCATTTTCAAATATGGCCGTGAGATATTCAGGTATAGATCTTTACTCCTACCAAATTTTGTTTCGATTCCTCCAGCCGTTTAGGAGTTGATAGGGGGGGACACACACACAGCCAGACAGACAGACAGACAGAAGGACAGACAGACAGACACACATTTGCCCGAACTCATAAGTCTACGTTTTCCTCATTTTTGCAAAATGTGAAAAGTAGGCTAATAAAAATAGATGTCTCACGCCTCAAATGGGAGAGGAGGGGCAGAAATTAAAAATTATACCCTGTAAGTATAAAATTTCCCGTTACAACAATTTTGTTGAAAGTGAAGGTCATTGATTCCAATCCTGAAACGTTTCTTTTCTTAAGACTGAAAATGTTATATAATCGTCAGATCGAGAGGGGACTTGCTTTTTTAAACCGAATTTTTAAGGGGTGTGCTCAGCTGAACACTGAACTGTATTCTTTGGTTAGGTAGTGAAATATCAGTTTCCCCTTGTTATCCACAAAACTTACGGAAGATATGAGTCAGTCGGGAAGAACCAAGAACCAATGACCGATCCCCCAAGAAAAGTGATCGCAATCTGGACTCTGGAATGCATATAGTTCTTCCCTAAAATGAATGTGAGCGCAATCTGGACTGCTAATGAGGTGAACGCAATCTGGAATGACCGCAATCAGGACACAACCTTTTCAGTAACTAAACTACACACATGAAAAAAAAAGTTACAGTTAGTCTGAAAGACTAGACTTTATATAATTTCAAGTGACTCATGCTACAAATGCTACACCTGTTAGAAAAGCAGGAGGGCTTCTCACGAGGACTCTTTCAACCGACTCCATTAACCATTAACTGACCGGGTGAGTTAGCCGTGGTCGTTACGGCATGACTAATGGCAGTCGCTCACATCCGGGAGGCGAGGAGGTTCGAATCCCCCCGCCGGCAACCTTGAAGATGGTCTTCTGTGGTTTCCCATCTTCCTTCCAGGCAAATGCCGGGGTTGATCCCTAACTATAGGCCACAGCCGCTACCTTCCAACTCCTCGCCCTTCCCTTCCAACTTTCCTCCCCAACGGTACTGTACTTGTAGCTCACCCATTGGGTGTCCGTCTCGAAGCAGCTACAACACTGGCGAGCCGGACATGTCCTCGGACACTCCCGGCACTAAAAGCCATACGCTAAAAAAAAACCATTAACTTTGGCTTCCCGCGCGGGGAACGGAGAGGGGGAGGTGTACTCTGCTGGTGTAGGTGCGTGGTGGCTCAGCGGTCTAGCTGTATGCCTCTCACCAAGGCGGTCCGGGTTCGATTCCCGGTCAATGCATGTGAGATTTTCGAAGTGAAATGCCATGTCCTGTGGTTCGGATTCCACGTAAAAAGGAGGTCCCGTGGCTCATAATCACAAGATTCACGGTCACGTAAAACTACAATCTTCCTTTTTTTGTACTCTGTTGCATGACGTCACGCGCTCTCCGTCTGCGTATCGCATAACGCCATAACCCAGAAGTAAACTCAGACTCTGTGCATATGCACTGAACAACATGATGACGTTGTACGCTCTCCGTCTCCGTATCGCATAACGCCATAGCCCAGGAGTAAACTCAGACTCGGTGCACATGCACTGAACAACATGATGACGTCATACGCTCTCCGTCTCCGTATCGCATAACGCCGTAGCCCAGGAGTAAACTCAGACTCGGTGCATACGCACTGAACAACATGATGACGTCATACGCTCAAGTGCAACCTTAGTACATTTCCTCTCCGTAACTGTAACGCATAACGGTAGATCAAAGCATAACGATGAAGTAGACAAGATCATTTGAAATGATATAAAGTTTTGCATATTGCATGGAGCTCAGTGAGGACGCCTGCTCTACACAATTGAGATCAGGAGAATAGGCAGGCCATTCCATTCTGTGAATGCCATTCTCCTGAAGAAAGGCAGGTGAGCGTTATCGTCTACAAAAGTGAAATTTGGGCGGAATTTGTCAGCATAACCTTTCACTATTTTGTAACGTATGCCTGTCATACGGCCTGGGATGTACACAAGAGGGGTTCGGCGACCATGCATGATGCCACCACCTCCCCCCTGTTGATATCGGTTTTGGATGTGTTGGTCGTGCATACGTTCACCGGGTCGTCTCCACACTCACACAAATCTATCTTTATTGACACAGCCGAGTGTACACGGCCGATATACACGCACCCAAGAACAACTACTGGGTTTGAGACCACTCCAACTCTTGGCCAGGAATATTCAAAACTTGTTTTGATGTGTATAATATGTAAGGCATCCTGTGAGAAGCCAGGGTTGATCAGCTAGTAGATAAAGAAATAAGTAATTAAGTAGATAAGTACAGTGAGTCCGAGAATGAATAAAGGTTCACATTTTTTATAGATAAATTGGGAACTAGGGTACATTCCTAAACAGATTATTTCTAATTTTGTTTCATGTGAGGTGCATAATGAATTTTTGAAATAATGGGCCAATGTTAACCTTATTGTGGGTTACTTTGGCCCATGCATCTTTCTGTACATTACAGGCTGCTTTTGTGGGTCTGGGACAAAATAGGACTGAAGAATAACATATGTGGGCACGACATTTGCTGAAAACAGGTCAAACATCATTTATTGATCGGTACAACAATAGTAAATAGTAAATAATGAATAAAGGTTCACATTTTTCAACGCTACCGGTTGTTAATTGTCCTATTGAAAGAATTTACAGTGTAACTGTGTGACAGCCTCGTCTGACTCGTTTTGGGGTGTAAATCATCTTCTTGATGCCATTCCATTGGTAAAACAACGTGTCCTTCACCTCAGGCCACTTCCAGCATTTCTTGGCTTGGGCCAAAGTAACACGTTATATTTTTAAAAACACGTAATTAATACAGAAAGCATACTACTACTGGAAATTCATTATTTTAGTCTTAGGGCCGATTCTTCAACATATCAAAATATGTACTCATCAGTTTTTTACACCAAACACCTACAGCTACAGTGATAGAAGTTGTTCGACCGCCAAATTATGCTTCACTGCACTGCCATGTGCCTTACGCCACTGCCATCTGTTGGGGTAACGTAAAACAACTAACACATCATACAGACTTGCTTATGCTACTATCTACTGGATGTGGCAGGAATTCACTCTGTATTGTGCAAGAGAATTTTCTTAAATATTTTTTATTTCATGGTGGGCCAAAGTAACACCCCAAGGGACAAAGTAACCCATGTTTACGGTAGGTAAAATATTTTAAAATACATGATACAAAATATAGTGAGTCCGGGAATGTTCTCCGCAGGGCCTACATGTGTCTGCGAGAGCTAGCTACAGCAGTTACGTTGGTAGCACGTCTGCCGCTTGCATCATAACAAATAAACAGTAAACTTTGTACTCACCAGAGATGCTGGAACCATTCATAGTACATCACTCTTTTTCCGTAATCAGTTTGTTTTAATTCATGAACCACGGTAACTTTATAAGGGAACAACTGAAGCTTGTCTCTTACAGCTTTATGTGCTGTCGACTTAGAGATTCCTGTTTGTTGAGCTGATTTTCGTGTTGATTTACTTGGACCACGCAGCATTATATCGGAGATTTTATCAAGTTTTTCGTCCGTGAAAAGCGTAGGCCTGCCTGTTCCCGATACATCGTGAACTGAGCGAATCACACGAAATTTACTTATCAAATCCCGAACGGTATCACGGTTTGGACACTTTGAATTAGGAAACCACGCCTGAAATCTTAATTTTACATTTTCTGTAAACCGATCGCCTTCGCGAAAAACGTATTCCACCAAAACAATCTCTTTTCAGTAGTAAACATTACCGCCTGTATACTGTTGCACTCTTCCAATAATCTATCTAAACGCTCGCTGACAGTAATACACACTGAAGACATGCAGGCTCGCGCGCTTATCGCGATACACACCGACAGCACACTCGGGGGAGTTCCGCTTTCAAGGACACAGTGCAGCCAGCTAAACTCTTGACTCAACCATTCGTAGCTGCACGTACCCACTGCGGAGAACATTCTCGGTCGCCCTGTAGTTGCTAAGTAACTGAGTAAGTACAGTTATTGACATTTTTTAAAATTATTTATTTATTTATTTATTTATTTATTTATTTATTTATCCTATGGCTAGCAACTAGATGAATTACAATATAATAAATGTGTATATAAATAAATAAATCAGTACAATATATACATCACTAGAACATTGGTTGCGTTCGCATTCACAACGAGATATCCAATATTGTTGAAGTCAGTCCAGAAAGGGAGTTGCAGCAGAAACAACATCTTGTGGTGATCCAGTATACTTCCTCAGCGGACATTCGGGAATAATATGCTCTACGGTTTGAAGAGGAGCTCCGCAGTCACAGGCAGGGGAGTCATGATGTCCCCATTTACGTAGCATGGCGTTACATCTGGCGTGACCTGTTCTTAGGCGATTTAACTTTACCCTCTGGTTTCTCTTCAGGTTAAATCCCGGAAGTCTTATAGTAGGATCTGGAATACCTTGATGTTTCACAGGAGTAGACTTCCAGTTTTGGCGCCATTAATATACTCTCTGCATGCTCTACTATAGTCATGGTACTACTTGCTCTTTTCATACAATTGTGTGATTATAATATACGGTAAATTTGTTCCTATATATTCTTTGCTGATGGGTGATGGTCTTGATTTTCTTTCATTTGTTGTAAAGTCCAAAGAGTTCACGAATTTTATATTTTCTGATTAAAAGAGTCTTATGAATCGGCCAGTATCCTTCTATGGAAACACCGTTCTATAAAAGTTTCCTCTCGCTATTCACTTCACTGCACTCAAATATTATATGGTCTACTCTTTGGAGTCCTTCGTTATAGGAACACTCGGGTTTGCGTACAATTTTAAGTCTGTGTAGATAGGAGTTGATATTAGTATGTCCTGATATTAATGTTGCCAATTTGGCGTGAGGTTAATTTTGCTTGTTAATCTGCTTGCTACTATTGGGAAGAATTCCTTTGTGATAGTTCCTTTTGAAGATTCTTCCCATTTCTGCTGCCATTCATTAGTAGATTCTCTCCTGAGTTCAGTTTTTACTGGTAAGAGAGGTAATTTGTCATAACAGATTTCATTTAATTTTGCTGCTTCCTTTGCTAGTGTATTTGCGAACTCGTTGCCTTGGAAACCTATATGTGTTTTAATCCACTTAAACTGTATACTCCAATTATTTGTGATTAACGTTACCGTATTAGTTTTCTTTATTATCTCAATTGATTTTTGCTATCCGCTAGGGAAACAGTATTGTTATTTTACTATCCGTGTGTACAGTGGCTCTTATTATACGTTGACCTTTAACAAAAGACTTACCATCAGTTTCTTCAGTAAATTCACATCTCACGTTACATCACCTAGAATGACAAAGAATGGCCTAAAGAAATAAACCGGAACATTCTTACTAGAACACCATTTTCAAGGTTAGTAATATCGAGGTAAAGGAGCTAGACTAGTACTAGTTTTGTTAGATCGATGTGGAACAGAGAAGGGGAATACTACACACATCAAAAAAAGTTTTGCATCACCTCGGTTCCCAGATCTCCGGCATATAGACGTTGACTGTGTATATTGTATCCAAGATACAGTCCCTTTGACTGTTCATAGATGTCACTAAAACTGCTCAAAGATGTAAACAACCATGCATGAGCAGGGCCTATTAGACGGAGGGGGTACGACAGCCGATCAGTTCCAGTCATTCCACCAGGACGAAGGTACGCTGCTCATGTTGTCTGTAGTTCTACCATGCCTAGAAGGTCAATACCGCAGTTCGATCGCGTCCGCATTGTTACTTTGTGTCAAGAAGGGCTCTCAACAAGGGAAGTTTCCAGGCGTCTCAGAGTGAACCAAAGCGATGTTGTTCGGACATGGAGGAGGTACAGAGATACAGGAACTGTCGATGACAGGCCTCGCTCAGGCCGCCCAAGGGCTACTACTGTAGTGGATGACCGCTACTTACGGATTGCCGCTCGGAGGAACCCTGACAGCAATGCCACCATGTTGAATAATGCGTTTCGTTCAGCCACAGGACGTCGTGTTTCAACTCAAACTGTGCGCAATAGGCTGCATGATGCGCAACTTCACTCCCGACGTCCATGGCGAGGTCCAGCTTTGCAACCCCGACACCATGCAGCGCGGTACAGATGGGCCCAACAACATGCTGAATGGACCCCACGGAATTGGCATCACGTTCTCTTCACCGATGAGTGTCGCATATGCCTTCAACCAGACAATCGTCGGAGACGTGTTTGGAGGCACCCTGGTCAGGCTGAACGTCTTAGACACACTGTCCAGCGAGTGCAGCAAGGTGGTGGTTCCCTAATGTTTTGGGGTGGCATTATGTAGGGGCCGACGTACGCCACTGGTGGTCATGGAAGGCTCCGAAACGGCTTTACGATACCTGAATGACATCCTCCGACCCATAGTGCAACCATATCGGCAGAATATTGGAGAGGCATTTGTCTTCATGGACGACAATTCTCGACCTCATCGTGCACATCTTGTGAATGCGTTCCTTCAAGATAACGACATCGCTCGACTACAGTGGCCAGCATGTTCGCCAGACATGAACCCTATCGAACATGCCTGGGATGTGTTGAAAAGGGCTGTTTATGGACGTCTTGACCCACCAACCACTCTGAGAGATTTACGCCGAATTGTCGTTGAGGAGTGGGACAATTTGGACCAACAGTGTCTTGATGAACTTGTGGATAGTATGCCACGACGAATACAGGCATGCATCAATGCAAGAGGACGTGCTACTGAGTATTAGAGATAGTGGTGTGTACTGCAATCTGGACCACAAATGCTGAAAGTCTAGCTGTATGATGGTACAACATGCAATGTGTGGGTCTCATGAGCAATAAAACGAGCTGAAATGTTGTTTGTGTTGATCTCTATTCCCTTTGTATTTAAAGGTTCCGGAACTCTTGGAACCGAGGTGATGCAAAACTTTTTTTGATGTGTGTATAAAGGAGTTTGTTTCTTTAATGATCTCAGAGCATTGCAACGGGAATAAAAGAGGTTTTATGTACAAAGAAAAAGAGGCAAGCAAATGCCTTGAGAAAAGGAATTAAATACAAGCAAACAATACTCTTGGGAGATTGTTCAAGTCTATTTTCATAAGTAGGGCAAAACATTATTCGAATTGTGTGGGTAAATCACAGAAAGTAACTTCTATGGCAAGAACTTATTCATTGAATGAAATAAAAGGTATGCAATATATTCTCGTCTAGCCTTCTTAGATTTCTTAGGGGCTCTCAAATATTGTCCATGCTAATTTCCAACTTCTTATTAACTCTTTCTCAGAAGCTACCCTCCGTTGCTACTCATGGGTCTGAGAGACCCATGACGTTATTCAGTCTTGTTTCTGAACATGTTGGCAACATTGGACGATGCTCATTTGTCTTCTAGCTTCCTACGTTATTGTTGTTAACCCAAGATCGGTCGAGGAGGGAGCGCAGCGCTAACAAAAGATTTTTCCTAGACGCCACTTGCGTTTCTTTTGTTCTGCCAACATGTGGTCCCATCTAACGGACCGTTGTTATGATGTGAATTGAATAACGCTGGGAACGTCTTCCGCGCTAGCATCGGATGGAACTATAGACTGCTATTTTAGCGGCTTCGGTGACGTAGTTGGTAGCATGCTGAATTTCTATGCCCAAGATAGCGGGCTCAAACCCGGCCGAAGCCGTCGGATTTTTTAAGTGCGTTAAAAATCCCTCGGTATGCCTTCCTTCGGAGGGGAAGTAAAGCCGGCGGTCCCATGTCATAGATTTATGGCAGGTTAAAAAACCTTCCACTAATTACACCTGTGTGAAGCTAAATTGGATAGGTTAAGAATGTAAACAACGCTCTTAGGTTTCTACGTTCGTTGTCAAGAGCCGATTGCGGTGTCGTCTTGTAGCTAAGTTCTGAACTTGGCCTAGTAGTCGTTGACGGTGGCGCTTCGTGGCAAAAGTAGGAACTATTTGAAAAATTCTAAGTTGCAGAACTTAAATTAAACAAGTAGTTCCGTGAAGAACTATACAGCCTATTTTCATATATCCTACTTATGTTAACTTCCACAATCAACATACAAAATTTCAGTTTAATTGCTGTAACAGATTCGTAGATATTGAGAACCGTCTAAATATTTCAGATGGTCGCCAGGTTGGATTTTTATTTTTGTACTATTACATTAAGATTACTGTGTACGTGTGGTATTCAAACTTCAATCGCATGATTAGACAACAAGAAGTAAAAACGAGATTTTAAAATTACGCACAGCAGCCATCTTGTGATATGCATACCATTGAAATAAATTAGATGCCAGTGGATCAACATTTGTATAAGCATTTAACGTGCAACGTTTCACGGCACTCGGATAGTTAATTCGCGAGAAACGTCCATTTAAATATTTATACTTCGCGTCGCCGCCATGTTGGATTTGTGCTCACCAGGTTCCTGAAAGTCCTATAGGTGAACATATGTTCATAGTCTCTATGGACAAAAAAAAAATTCAGTTTGGTTGTTGTAAAAGATTCATAGATATTGAGAACCGTCTAAATATTTCGGGAGCTCACCATTTAGGAGTGTAATGTGTATAGGCCATAGAGTTATGTACCATTCAAGGACAATTATTGCCTAGGTTCATTATTCAAACTTTCACTTCGATCGCATGATTACGACACAAGAAATTAAAACTTAATTATAAAATTTCGCACAGCCGCCATCTTGAAGTTATGTAAGCAATTGAATTAAATTAGATGGCAGTGCATTACAATCTGCAAAATCAATTACTGTACCACATTTTACTGCGCTCAGAGAGTTAAATCACGAGAAAAGTCTATTAAAATATTTTAAATTCGCTTGGTCGCCATGTTCGTTTCGTACTTGACAGGTTTATGAAATATACATAGGTATACCTGTATCAGTACCCTTTATCACCGTACAAAATTGCAGGGTGATATCTGTAATAGTTTCGGAGATATAGGATGTCAGTGAAATATTTCGCACAGCCGCCATTTTGAGGTTATGTAAACAATTGAACTAAATTAGACTCCAGTGAATTACAATGTGTATAAACATTTGCTGTACCAAGTTTCATTGCATTTAGATAGTTAAATCGCGAGAAAAGTCTATTTAAATGTCTCAACTTCGCTTGGCCGCCATGTTGGTTGTGTAGTCACCAGGTTTTTGAAAGTCTCATAGGTGAACTTCTAGTAGTGCCCTTTATCACCGTACACAATTTCAGGGCGATATCGGTAATAGTTTCGGAGTTATTGAATGCTAGTGAAATATTTCGCACAGTCGCCATGTTGGATTGGAGAGACGTAACAAAATTTGAAGGGCACGGTCGAGGTCGCCGGGAATAGTGCTATGAACTTCCCGAGTTTCATTGAAATTGCTCTAGCCGTTTCGATTTTATTAGGGGGGGACACACACACGAATCACACACACACGCACACACACACACACACACACACACACACACACGCACACACACACGGACAAAAGGTGAACTCATAAGCCTATTTTTTCAAAATTGAAAATAGGCTAAAAACAGATACACACACTAATACACCATCACAATTAACACCGGTTATCAGACAGATTCTACACACACCCAAAGTAGACGGGGCTACATGACCGCGTTGTCACAGCCCCTAAACTTAAGAACCAACCAACCAGACTGCTATTTGAGAATGAAGCAGCCCGATAACATAGACGATATTCAGAAGATGAATGTATATAATAATGTCATTACTTAATTCCCTCATTCGCATCCAATATACTGTTTTGCATATTACATCGTTTAATAATAATAATAATAATTATATCGTATGGGCTTGGGTGCCGGGTGCAAACTTTGTTATTTGACACCCAGAGGGCAGCTTGCGTGTCGAATTTTGTTGTTCCTTGAAGCACTATGAAAGTCAAGGAGGTTAGATATCTAAGCTTCTTGACACTAAAGCGCTTTCTAGTAGAGAAATGAGGAACTTTGTGCTGGCGGAAAATCCCGAGATTAATTTTGCCATTATGAACACGGCCTACTGAATTCAAATGGGTTCTTTGGTATGCCAACATCGTATGACATGCGTGTCGTATTTTTTCGCCTTTCGAAAATCACATACCACGGCCAGGAGCGAAACTGCAAGCTTGGGGTTAGTAGTCCGACACGATAACCACTCACCCACTGTGGCAAGCATTACATCGTTTAATATCATGTGAATAGATCCCATACATTTATAATATTACAAGAAGACTTCAACAATCCTACAGCACTTCTGTCCATATGACATGTGCATGTCTTCATGCTAGTGACCTGATCAGACATTTTCGGTACCGTCGCTTTAGGGAAAATTATGAAGTAGACTTATGAGATCAAATGTGAGGGTGTCTGCCTGTCCTCTGTGTGTGTGTCCCACTATTTACCCAGCGTAAGCTTAACAGGCGCACGGACGACAGGTTCCAGACGCAATTCTGAAAAGCCGAGGTGAACAGCTAACTTCAAACACATAAGCTATACTCTTCTCTGAAGTATTAACTCGACACGACTCGACAGTTTGATTCTGGCTGAAGCTAGGGTGATAGGTCGCTCGCAAGCTCGTAAACTCACTCTAAAACTAGTAATTTAAATTTCCACTCAATGGAGATTGCTTGAAGAAATGAAAACGTAAAAACACTTACAGTGGTCGATGTGAGAGCTGTCGCGGACTCTCTTGCAGAACGTTTCGTGCTGAACAATTCTCAGATAATATCGATATTTTTAACGGTTTACCGAGCGTAACCTTAAAAGACACATGGACGTTAGGTTTTTCTTCAACTCGATTCACTGAAATCGTAACTACTCGACTTCTTTTGGTCATAGATACATGTTTTTCTACAGAACCTTCATCGAGAAATCCTTTACAGACTGGTGAAAACCGCATCAAAATCCATCAAGTTGCTCTCGAGATTACTCGTTACATCCAAGAATTGGGAACTTTGTTTTATACTGAGTAGATAGAGATATCCATACTATTTAAGGCTACAGGGGTACAATTTGGTGTTCTGTCTACTTATGATACCAATGGTATAATTTTAAAATAAAAGATGGGTCTCTTATACTTGAATTTAGAGATGTAACTCTTGGGTAACATATAGAGGTGTGCAAATTAATAGAATTTAATAAATAATTTTAATTAGTCATAATTTATATTATTCAAAATCATTTTATTGACCAACTTCTTTTGTTGTCCTACTTGGTAGTATTTCCTCTTCCGTAGAATTACACCTTTTCCCATAAGGAATTGCGTCTGGAAACTTTCCGATTATTGGATTCCGGGGGATATCAGAGCTGGGTCCGTTTTCAATTTTTCATTGACTTTAGAATTTACGTCAGATGATTTCAGTGCATAGTTCATGAATCTTTGAACAGTTCAATAGCGTTCATCAGTTAAAAGACCCAAAATCCCTCCGCTCTAAATTCACACGTAAAGTAGAGTGAAGTAATAAAAAACGAAACGTGTGGCATTTTGCATTTGCAAGGCTCCTCTGTTAGTGGAAATTCTAAAAAATCATTTTAATTTGAGTTTCTTAAATGAAAATATAATTAGGAGTCTTGGTTAAACGTTTGAAGTAATTTCATCGCCTTGTAAACATACTTAGTGCATTAAACCGTGAAAAGTAAAAATGCAATTTTGGAAACTGACATCGAATCTAATAATTTGCACACCTCTGTAAAGACAGTTATCGCCTCTACCCCTACAGATAGAATAGTAAGTAAAGGCGATTGATGAGAAATAAAAAGATAACTCACACAGAAGGAATTAATATTTATTAAACTGTAAATTTGATTGAGTATATCTTTGTTATAGAACTGAGCGAATGAAATAACAGGATGTAGGATAGTAATCACCGATGTAGAACAATAGCACTTTTTACCATTAGCACAGGACAGTTATCGTATTAGGAATGCGGACGTCCTTGTATAATTGTTATTTAATATGTGCCCCGTTTGCTGAGGTCTGTGCTCCACCGCAACATTGGTTTCAACATTCTAATAGTACTTCCTTCCACACGACATTTGCTGTTCGCTTGCCTTTTGGTTCTATTTGAGCTTTGACGTCATGAAAGGACTTTGCTCGCGATAGTGCGACATACAGTTGTCCGTGGCTAAATAACGGTTGAGGTAAATAAATGCCTACTTGATCTAGTGTTTGACCTTGAGCTTTATTGATAGTTATACAAAAAGCCAAACGTACTGGAAACTGCCTCCTTTTGAAGGAAAATGGCATAGAAGTATCTGATGGCGTAAGGTCAAGGCGAGGAAGTAGGACATTGTTTCCAACATTTACACCATTAATAATTTCCAGGTGTAAGCAATGTTCATGAATCTTCCGAACCAACAGTCTAGTACCGTTCAACAGACCTTGGGTAACATTAATATTTCTCAACAAAATCACAATTGAGCCTTCCTTTAGTCGAACGACATGAGGTGGCAATCCACTTATGTCTATGCTGTCTAAAAATTCTGTTGCGAATTGTAGAATTTCACTCTCATCTACGGTAATCAAATTATTCACATTGATGTAAGTTCTCGATGATCCTGGGATTAGCTCTAAAACATTGTCATTGATTTCTTTACAGTGTTCATGTTAAGGTGTTAACATCGCTATTTTTGAAAAGCGTGAAATATTTTTCAGCGTGGAAACTTCGTTTTCATATATTTCAGTGATGATATCAGTTTTAGCATTAATGGAGGATGGTGAGTCGACTAATTCTGAATTTTCTCCATCGACGTGAGGGTATTCACCGTTACCAATTTGTATCAAGAAGTTTGCAAAGTCACGTGAATCTGTATCCGCTCGCATATTTTTGTTGAGTTTAAAAATATTGAATAATGGCCACAAAGGAGAGAACCTTACTGACATTTGGACTGAAGCTGCTCTAGATGCTTGAGGCTCAACAGGCGATACCTGCCTAAAATCTCCACCTAAGATGATAATTTTTCCTCCGTAAGGCACGTCGTTAGACGTGATGTCCTTGAGCAGCCGATTTACACACATCAACGCGTGCTTATTAGCCATAGGGGCTTGATCCCAGATGATAAGTTGTGCTGAACGAATATAAAAAGCTTCCTTGCTATTAACTTTTATTCCTGATTCAGAACTTTCATGTAAATGTAGAGGTAACTTGAACTGGCTGTGTACAGTGCGCCCTTGAGGTAGTTACATTGCTGTAATACCAGTCCATGCAACAGAAACTACATTTAACCCCAAATTTGTGCAACTGTGAATCAAGCATGGGTAAAGAAATGTTTTCCCGGTGCCCCCTGGATCGTCAATGAAATATGCATTACTCATCCTTTCATTGCTGTTTTGTACTGACCCCAACATTTCTGTAATTATAGCCGTTTGGTTTCCAATTGCTTGGTTTATCATCCGACTTAATTGATCCTCATTTCGTTTTGAATAATTCATTGGTAAATTTGTCTGAGGGAAATTATCAATAATAGCTGGCAATTCGAGAGAATTAATGGGAAGACCACGGAGCTTTAATGTATTAGAAATATGTATTAGAGTGACCTGATATGCAATGTTAGGTTCGTGAAACTGCAGATAATCCTCTGATAATGAACTCTTGAAAATGTCCCATAACTGTCTTACATTTGAAGGGTCTGAAAGATACATATGTAAGAAAACAGTTGTCATAACTGAGAAGGCATCTGAAATTGTGACGCTTCTGCCAAACAACGCTGCCATTCAGAATCATCAATCAGCAAACCTCGCTCCTTAGCTGTTTCTTTAAAAGTAGAATAGACAACGGCTTTGTATGTTCATAGATCCTGGAAGCTGATAGCACCTATGACGTGAAGCAATAACAGGCGTAAATAATACCTTTCTGTTTCTGTAGACGAAACATTATACACTCTGCCTATAATTTTTGAAACATTTATTCTTTTTTGCTACTGGCAGTTGCTCTTATTCCAGACGTAATGTACTGGTGTTTCAGGATATATATATACGGACTTCTGGCTTGCGAATCTTGATTTAACTTGAATCACGCTTGTATAATTCCGTGTTGCGCAACTGTGCTTGAAGTAAAATATCAGGAGCGTTATCATTTTTAAAATAGATGTTTTGCAAGTTTGGCAAGTGAACTGGTAATCGCACGATAGAATGTAACTGTTCATGCATGTGAAATGAAAATATCCTGTATGCGGCTTCTGTTGGACCAACATATCTAGCATTTAGGAAATAAGTAATTTCATCGTAGTTCACCGTTTCGCCTTCAGGACATATTTTAACATTGCAGCAGTCATGACCATTATACACATACTTGTGGATGTATTTAACACTCCGAACACTTGAGCATATTTCAACATTAATATGAGCTTGAAAGTAAAGTAAAAGAAATGGATTGTAGGGAAAATGAATCGACTATCGATTTCAATGTCAATGCCTCGAATGGTTTTTATAATAATCCGTCCATTATTTCTTCTCCTATACGGAGGATAACCATTGGCATTACCTATGGTCTCTTCCTGAAACTGTTTAGGGAAATCTTCCTTACATATGCCATTTTTCATACAGACTGAAGAAGGATTCAAAGATCCGCGAGGACCATGACACCTTACCAACTCGAATAGTGCTTCATCCTCAAGATCTGGTATATCGGCTCACACCACACTGTCAATGTAAAAAAATTCTCGAAACCTACAATCTTCCGTTAATAGTAAATGGATGTGCGGGAGACCTCGTTTTTGAAATTCCACTGTATGTAGATATGCTTTTACTTTACCGAAAATGTTCTTAACATCAATCAATCGTAGCAATTCCTTTACTTTGCAATGGAAAACTCTCACTACAATATCAGGCCTATTATTAGCCGTTTCCCAAGGATGAATGCTGTTAAGTATTTCTGGCCAGCATTACAGGTGAACGTAATGAATAAATCTGGCTTTCCAAACTTCCTCACTATCGCCATCATATCCTGATAATTTTGCATCATATTCCTTGGGCTGCCTGTAAAAGAAGATGGCAAAACTACAATACAACCGACTCTGAGATTTTCATGTTCTGCTCGTACATGCAAGGCGTCTGCTAAACCGGCATATGTATCAACTCATAACTTCGTTTGTTGATGACGTATATATTTTAACCGGTCACCTTCCATACGACTATAGTAGGCTAATCCACGAATAAATATCCATTTAGTAAACTTGAGCAGCGGCAACTAACTCAACATGACCTCCATGAATACAATTCATAGACATATACATTTTATAATCATCGCTCGTATGACGTATATATTTTAACCGGTCACCTTCCATACAACAGTAGTAATCCTCGAATAAATATCCATTTTGTAAACTTGAGCAGCGGCAACTAACTCAACATGATCTCCATGAATACCATTCATAGACGTATATATTTTGTAATCATCGCTCGTATTGATAGCAGTTTCGTACATATCGCTGTTGCCAACAATAAAGGAAGAATAATTATTCCACTTGTCTGTAACATGGTTTACAATTCGCTTTCTAACCTGTGTAAATAAACTCTGATTTTTGTACTCACAATAAGCCAATGACCTGAACAAACTATTACCGTCACCTTTAATCTTTATAACATTTGTAACTGAGTGTCGCCTCTCATTCTTCATAATATGATTCATCGTTTTGATTGAGCACACAACCTATAAGGACGAATGATGAAACGAAAAGAAGAGAGTTTGTAGCTGGTGAGACCAAAGACTATATAACAGAAAGATCGGATACACAATACAAAATGGTCGTTCCAACATTCGACTGTAGCGGCAACTTCGTGAAATTAGTTGTCTTTCGTATACAGTAGTTGTTGTCATTGAAAGAGACAGTGTCATTAGCAAAATGGCTGTTGATTGTGCATGAGTATTTCAGTCTCAAAGTAATCCATGCTTTGAGATGTTTTAATTAAATTATGTGCACGGAATCCCGTTCTGCTTATTGTACGGATACATGCGGCATTAGCGCCTAAGTGGAGCAGGTAGAAGTTAGATTCAAACCGCATAGAATATTTTTAAGTGAATGCGTTAAGTTCCCAAGGAGATTTGATCTCTGTTAATATCAAGTTATATGTATTATTGGGGCGGCGTTGAATATCATGATACAGTGTTAGTCGTTGTCGCCTAGGGACACTATGTCCATCAAGTCATTCGATTCTATTTTCGTGTGACCTTAGAGGAAGTAATATTCGCAATTATTTTAATACACGAATGACATAATCAAGTAAGGTGGGTATTAATCGATAACGCGTGACGGACATTACATTTTAAGACCACAAACGTCGTCGTAGCGCAAATACTTCCCGAGATATTTCAAATTTAGGAAAGGGTGAAATTTTTTGAAAACTATTTTAATATATAAGATTCATTGTTTTCTACGGCAGTCTTCTTTTATTTGTTTAATAAGGAATTTTGATTTAATTTATTTATGTATTGTAGCCAAATGTGATAAACAATATATGAAAATAACTCATAAAGTGACAAACGAATACTAATCTTATATTTTAGCTCGATAACTTGCGATAGATATCGGTGAGAGAGACGGAAACGTCTTGATCTTTAGCGTGAGCGCCGCGCTAACACCTCGACCAATGACGTGACGTTAGTAGGTTCGAACGATGTTGGGTTAATACACTGGTGTCCAAAATTAAAGCAACAAACGGAAATGTTGCAAGGTTGCGTTATTTTTGCCACGAAACAGGATGAAAAGGTGATGGTAAATTAGCAACAATATAAACAATACAGAAAATAAACCACTGCAACATGTATAACAGTAGACAAAAATGTTCTTCGTATTTTCCAACTTCATGGATTTGCACACACATTCCGACAACTGGTTAACCTTTATAGGGAAAAAATATTCTAAATTTTTACGTGCTTTTACATTTTAATGTATTTTAATTAATATAATAATATTAATAATGTTGTTTTTTGTTTCACTAATGTTAATGTTTATAGGCTATATTTATTTATAAATTTCAATTTATGTTCTTATAGATTGAATTTTTATATTCTTATTGATTTAATAGTTTAACTAATATCGTATTGATTTTTACAATTATTTTCATTATTTTAATTTTTATATTTATTTTATTATTGTGGTTTTATTTTTATGATTTTTATTTATAGATTTATATTTTATTTTTACACTTTAATTGTTAATGTTTAAGTCTTAATTTTTTTTAAATTTATCCAACACATTACGTCAAGTAGATACGTAAGAATATTTGATTTTAGAAATACTAGTACATTCTCCAAAATTTAGCTTAAAGATTCAACTATCAGCATCATTGAAAGCATAAAGTGACAGGTGGTTAATATGGAGACCACTATCCCATAAAGGGTTAATGTGCTCTGGCAGCGGTGGCTTAGGTGGCGTAGTTGGTAGCATGCTGAGCTTCTATGCCCAAGATAGCGGGTTCAAACCCGGCCGAAGCCGTCGGATCTTTTAAGAGCATTAAACATCCCTCAGTATGCCTTCCTTCGGAGGGGAAGTAAAGCCGGCGG
Source organism: Meconema thalassinum (assembly GCA_946902985.2). Classification (NCBI taxonomy): domain Eukaryota; kingdom Metazoa; phylum Arthropoda; class Insecta; order Orthoptera; family Tettigoniidae; genus Meconema; species Meconema thalassinum. The sequence continues at coordinate 117,537,502 of OX336395.1, read as the reverse complement.
TCCCATGTCATAGATTTATGGCATGTTAAAGAAACCTTCCACTAATTACACTTGTGTGAAGCTAAATTGTATAGGTTAAGAACCAAAACAACGCTCTTAGGTTCCTACGTTCGTTGCCAACAGCCGACTGCGGTGGCATCTACTAGCTAAGATCTGAACTAGGCCTAGTAGTCGTTGACGGTGGCGTTTTGCGGCAAAAGTAGGAACTATTTGAAAAATTCAAAGTTGCAGTCCTTACTTGAATTAAAAAAACAGATACACACACTAATACAGCCATCACAATTAACACCGGTTATCAGACGGATTCTACACACACCCAAAGTACACGGGGCTACATGACCACGTTGTCGCAGCCCCTAAACTGAGGAACCAACCATCCAACCAACCACCTCTGGCAGCAACGGCGAGTCATGCTGTGAATGAGGTCATCAATCACATTTTGAGGCAATAACGCCCATTCTTTCAGCAGAGCAGCTCGCAAGTCTTGGAGAGTGGTTAGTGGATGCTGACGTGATGCAACTCGTCTCCCTAATGCGTCCCAAACATGCTCTTTGCGATTCAAATCGGGAGAGCGATCAGGCCACACCATGCGTTCAATATCTTCCGTTATCAAGAAAACATCAACCACCTGTGCTCTATGAGGTCGGGCATTATCATCGCCTGACAGCAGTTGAACTTGCCGATTTACCCGTACAATTTCCTGAAGAGGTGTTTGAGTAGTCAACATAGTCCTTGCCCTCCTCAATATCGGCCTCTTTCCACAAGTGTTGGTCCCGAAATTGTGTTACAGGTTCTCTCCAGATGCGAATCCGTCAATAATCTCTCTCCAGAACAAATCGGGACTCATCTGTGGAAAGAGCATTGTCCCACTGTTCGACCACCCAGTTGACATGTTGACGACCCCACTCTAGACATTCTTTTCTGTGCAGACATACAGCAGGTCTCCGACAATGAAGGACACTCTGCCGTAGCCTTCTGTGCACTGTTTGCCTCGGTACAACTGGTCCAGTGGATACTGTGAGGTCAGATGCCAGTTACAATGCACTACTACAGAGGTACCATCCTGCCCTTACAGCCAAATAACGGTCCTCTCGTTCTGATGTCATACTTGCCTGGCCACCATGAAGCCCAGACCTTACCACATGTTATATTGCGCTATGGGGGTTCATAAAGAGTATCGTTTCACAAAATGGATACAATACCACGGATGAACTGAAAGATGCTGTGAGACAACCTTTCACTAAAGTCACACCAGCAATGCTCCGATGAATGGCGCACAGAACTTGGCGCCGTATTAATCTTTGCCATGGAAATGTTGGTGCACAGACTTAATTTTGGACTCGTAATGCCATATATTCCCTCTCTTAGAAATGGTGTATAACTTATTTATCTAGGTTTAGGTGTTTCTATTGGTTATAAGAGGGGGGTAACGAGACTTTGTGGCCACCCTGTACGTGTATGTATGCATATTAACAGCAGAGGAAGTTAAGTTTGATGGTTAAAACTGGATGCTACACAACCTCCGTAACCTTTCTGATAAAATGTTAGCAGTGTTACGGCTTCATTGGTATTCTGTTAGTGGTGTGGAAGTTTTAATTAAAGTTGGTAACAACTATCAGCTCTTCAACTCTGGGGTAATCATCGAATTCATAGTGGAGGGTCTTCTAATTTGTGCTGTCTGAACATTACTTCCCTTAAATAAGTTTTAAATTAGACTCATCTAGTAAACTAACAGACCGTCTGTATCACCTAGGGATCTCCAATGTTATAAAATCCGCCTTGTCAAACACTAAGAAGTGTAATAATTAAATTAAAACGTACATGTTTCGGTATACAATGATACCTTCGTCAGCGTAGATTAAATAAAAGGAATCTTAAAAACTATGTTAACAAACACAAAGAGAAAATGGTTATCCTTACAAAAGCATTAGATGCAGTGGTTCCCAACCTTTGCCAGCTGACGCCCCCCTTTTCAGTTACGGGTGGCCATTGAAACCCCCTCCCCCTCCCTCCTTCCCCCACCCCTACCCCCCCCCTTTTCTCCCCTATAACCTCTTCGATAAACTGACGTGGAGGATATAGACCTAACCTAATAACACTACATAATGGAATAATTATAAAACTTATAAAAACCTTGTATGTAACAATAATACTGGAACGTGAAAGCAATTACTACGTCGTTGATGAGTTGAAATATGTCGCGTATGGTCATAGTTTACCTTCACCCAAATAGGTCCACAGAGTGTGCAATTAAATGTGCGTTGAGTGGTCTTGTTCGCGCATCTGCTCCCAGGCTTGATTTCGCTCCTTAAAACACAGCTAATTCCTTATTTTACCTCGCACATGTTTGTGCTGACACTTGGTAATTGACAGTGCTTTTTAACGATTGACTTGGCGCCACAATCACTTGAAGGGATTCAAAAAATGTTTATTATACAAAATTGTAATATTCGAGTTAAATAAAAATTGAAATCACTTCACGCCCCCTTCCCCCTCCCCCTTCTGATAGAGCCCCAGGCCCCCCTAGGGAGCGCGCCCCCCCCCCCCCCAGGTTTGGAACCCATGCATTAGAATGTAAATAAATGAAAGTTCACAAAATATTTTAGAAAATACATAAAAGAACAAGATTAAGAGTTAAAATAAATCTACCTTAATGGACTGTCTATCGGACGTCGCTGCTGAGAGCTATGGGTTGTTGTGTAAAATGATGCGGCACAGTGCTTAAAATTTCAAAAACATGAAGTCATCCAACCCTGGAGAGAATTTTGACGAATTCCATTTTGTCGCCTTCAATATGTCGCTTCTAGATGGTCGAACACTGCACAAACTTCTCTATAAATGGTTAGATAACAGTCCCATCTTCTGCAGTACATCACACGTTATAATATTATCATTGTTGTAGGTGGCAATGGCATAATATACTCCAAAGTGAAGAGTATAAATTTCCCATGCGAACTCTGATGTCAACTGATTGAAACACAAACCAAATGTTAAAAGTCTTCGTATCAGTATTTAAATGATGATATGCTTTAATATGAAACATTGCAACTAGTCGGCAAAGCCGGTATTGTGTTTCTTCATAATGGCTATTCAGATATTAACCGACATTGCGGTAATGCAGTGATCAATGTAATATATATCGATGCTTTATACGGGAACTGGGCTAGCCATTCATAGACCACTATAAGAAGTGACTGTCGATTGTTTGCGGATGATTGTGTAATATATCGAAAGATACATGTCTCACAAGACAATGCAGTGCTTCAAGAGGACCTGAACTTGGTCTATAAGTGGGCGATTGAAAATAAAATGAAAATAAACACAAGAAAATGTAGTCTCTTAAAAATAGGGAAAGTGCGGAGGCAGGATTTTCAATATAACATTGGCTCGGAAATACTTGTAGAAGAAGATTCTTGCAAATATTTGGGCGTTCACGTAAGGAATGATATGAAATGGAGTAGTCATGTAGGATATGTAGATTCAAAAGCTTACAAATCCCTGCACTTTGTAATGAGGGTATTAAAAGGAAGTAGTACCTCTGCTAAAGAATTAGGCTATTTGTCACTTGTAAGACCTATTCTGGAATTCGCCTCGGTGGTTTGGGATCCATATCAAGTAGGGCTCATCAATGAGTTGGAAATGGTACAAAGAAAGGCCGCTAGATTTGTGCTCAGTGACTTTAATCCCAGGAGCAGTGTGAGCCGTATGTTAAAGAAACTTGGGTGGGAATCACTGGAGGCTAGGAGGATGAAATCTAGACTCTGCGCTATGTACAACACGTATACAAATCAACCAGCATGGGGTGAGCTTAGCAAACGATTGGGAAAGCCCACTTACATGGGTAGGAGCGATCATCCTTTCAAAGTTAAGGGCCGACCACAGCGAACAAATTATGGTAAATATTCTTTTGTAAACCGTGCCATTGATAACTGGAACTCTCTACCTGCCGCAGTCTTAGAGCCTTTTCCCGAAAATATAGGTGTGTTTAAGAAAAGACTGTCTATTTGTGTAAATACTCCAGTTTAATTGTTAGTGAATTGTTATTGAATTGATATGTATAATTATTTATTTGTTATGTATATCCAATTTGCCACCGGGGGACACTCCCCCCATTGCAAATAAATGAATGAATGAATGAATATTTTCAATTGTTCAGTTTGAGATAAATCTCTGAAAATTGCCATAATTGTCTTCACGATAGCTTCTGTCCATAGTCTCTTTGCAATCTTTTGATTAGCTCATCAGTCAATCTTTTAGCTCCGCCCAAAGGTTTTCTATCGCCCTTCATCGTATTCTTGAGGTGACGCAACTACAACAACAGTATCCAAGGAATACAAAATGCAAACAAAACAATTGCCTATCGGAAAATGTAGCCAACACAAGAAATGTGTCCTTCATGCATAGGCCTACTATCTTCTTGGAAAGACCGAGAAATTTGAGTATGTTTTCAGTGAGTACGTAACCATGGAAATGAAAATGTGGTGACGCGCACTACAGCATATTATTAAAGAAATATTTTTCAATATTTGGAGTTGAGACACAGGGAAGATTAATATCTCATTTTAAAGAGGAAATTCTGTAGTATTTTTATTTTCTAAAAATCTCAAAAACAAAAATTTCATCATTTTCATAGTCCGGGTTACCCCCTTAAAGCCAGCATCGTGTAGTGCTTTTGCTGTGAGAATGGCTGGGTGTCTGGATTTAAGCCTGTTCCGTTCGATGATCGGAACGTCAGTAAGAGCAGGCAGTTGTAGGTCAACAATCTTCCGATATTCCCTAATAAGGGCACTCTTTCTTCTATCTTGTGGGGGTGCTACATGGCTCAGAACAGGCAACCAATAAGTGTGGGTAGATCGTATTGTTCCACTAACGATGCGCATTGTTTCATTTAATACAACATTGACTCGTTTTCTATGTGCAATGTTGATCCATACTGGGGCACAGAATTGGGGTGCGGAGTAAATCAGGCCAAGTGCTAACACACGTAATGTGTCTGCTGATGACCCCCAACTTGTGCCACAAAGCTTATGCAAGATGTAATTTCTGTTTTGACCAGGTGTTCTCTATAGGACAATGTTCTGTCTAGTGTGATTCCGAGGTAGTTTGGATGCATGTTATACCTGAGTATAGTTCCTTCAAAGTTGACATTCAGTTTACGATTAGCTGATCTATTACACAAGTGGAAGCATGATACTTCTGTCTTTATAGGATTAGGCATTAATCTCCACTGTTTGAAATAATTACGCAGAGTTTCAATGTCAGAAGTTAGTAATTCTTCAGATGTCTTGAAGGTAGCATGTTGTGTTGCTATAGCCCTATTATCAGCGTAACCAAATGTTCTGGATTTTGTTGATGGAATATCTGCTATATAAAGATTGAAGAATAGAGGTGCGAGCACTGAACCTTGTGGAAGACCGTTGTTAAGTGTTTTGGTAACACTAGTATGCTTTCACATGGTAACAAAGAAAGTTCTTCCAGATAACATACTGTGAGGGAGATGGTTTTTCGACATTGAATGACTTGAATCAATTTTAATCTTAATTCTGCTTCTCAATTTGGCATTTGTTTTGAACTGGACAATGTTCTGTCTAGATTATTTGGAAGTAGGTAACCATTAATCTCAGTGAGTGAGTGAGTCAACCATGTGGATTGAAAAGCAACAAAGGTATCTCACTAGTGTTGCCTCTGAAAGGGCCTTGAGTCTTGGATGACTTATATTATCCCTGACAGGAAGGATGATGACATGTTATACCCTGAGGACTATCTCAGGATCAATAAGGCTGGACAGCACAAAGCCCCAAGCGGTTTGCTCGACAGACAGACCCCACATTCTTGGCTCCTACACACTGTCGTATCTTCACTGCTGCACGGCAGGCTTACCAACTTGTACAGAAGACTTTTCCGAATCCATGTAAAGCAACTTTTTCCATGACTTATTATAATTATTGAAACAGCGTACAATGTGCAAAATACAAAACTGAGTAACCTACTGTACATTATTCCAATCCCAATTGGGTTATTGATGCATGTTTTTGCCGGCAATATTTTGCATAATATCACTGCATAGATCACACACACATTCTTCAGTTGGTTGGTGGAATCTCTTGTTTTGGTAGAACTTGTAGTGAAAGCCATGTGTAGCGTATCGTGTTATTACGTGTCGGAGTTCATAGTTTGCCTGTTTCCATTCGTCAGTCATTATGGCGTCATTTGAGTAGAAACCATCCCAGATAGCGTTTTGCTTCTCTTTGAGTATTTGAAGGGCACTGTTCCGTTCCCAGTTACGGCATCATAGATACGTTTGGTGCCTTTTTGTCGTGAGGCAAAGAGTAACGGCACCTTAGATACGTTTGGTGCCTTTTGTATCGTGAAGCAGCAGGCCTGTGTGCTTGTGATGCAAACACTCGACATTTTGTATAATAGTTCTGGTAATAAGAATATAAGTACTACTGAATGTGTGTTTCATTTGACGGGAATGGTGAATGAATTAAATCATTAAAGCATGCAGTTTTATTAGATGTATGATATGCGCGAACAGGCACTCTCATAGGCCTCGGTGCCTGGCAGTAGAATTTTCTATGAAGAAATTTTCTTTTGTGGAGTCATAAGTCAGTCTTGACAGCGCTGTCTTCCCGATACGTAAGACTCTTTTCATATAGAGGATTTTGACTTTCTCTAATGTTAATTATGTGCTCCTGTAATCCAGATACTTGGAGGCCGGGTTGAGAGGATTGGTGCTATGGCCGTTTTAAATAATATCATAGCCGTCTTTATTGAGTTATCGAGGCTGTTGAATGTGGTAATTTTCTTTTATCGCTGCTGTTACTCTTTCATTCACATGAATGTTGAATGATGTCAGTGTTGTTTGGAGAGTAACTCCAAGATATTTGACTTTTTAAACTACTTCTAGGTGAATATCTTGAAGAGTCACTGTGCCCTTTTCCACCTCTTCTGAAAATCATTTGTTTAGTTTTGTCGTGATTTATTTGAAAGTCATTTTCCAGAGCCCATGAGGCGAGACTTATGACCTCAGAATAAGCGTGTCCTAAAAGTAGATGTTTGGCTTTTTCTCTCTAATAAAGAAATTTGTTATCCGCTTGAAAAATTGCTGAGTTTTAATTCACTGGCCGTGAAAGCCAATATACCATTATTATAGTCGATATAAAAAGTAGGTTAGCATGGACAAGGAAAGCATTTTTACAAAAAAGGAATCTGTTGACATCGAATATAGATTTAGGTAATAATAATAATAATATTATATTATTAATATTATAGCTTGCCTCGGTGGGTGAGTGGATAGCGTGTCGGTCTACTAACCCCAAGATTGCAGGTTCGCCCCTGGCCGTGGTAAGTGATTTTTGAAAGGCGGCAAAAATACGATACGCATGTCATACGATGTTGGCATGTCAAAGAACCCATTTGAATTCAGTAGGCCGAGTTCATAATGGAAAAATTAATCTCGGGAGTTTCCGCCAACACAAACTTCCTCATTTCTCTACTAGAAAGCGCTATAGTGTTCAAGGAGATCAGATATCTAACATCTAACCTCCTTGACTTTCATAGTTAAGGAACAACGAAATTCGACATGCAAGCTACCCTCTGGGTGTCAAATAACAAAGCTTGCACCCGGCACCAGAAGCCATACGATATTATATCATATATTATTATTATTATTATTACTATTATTACTATAGATTTAGGTATTAGGAAGTCATTTTTGAAAGCCTTTGTCTGCAGCGTGGCACTATATGGAAGTGAAACTTGGACTGCTGGAACAGCAGAAAAAAGGAGAATTGAAGCGTTTTAAATGTGGTGTTACAGGAGAATGTTGAAAATCAGCTGGGCAGATAGGGTAACAAATGAAGAAGTATTAAGACTAGTAGGAGAGATGTATCTGGCGACTGCTAATGAAGAGAAGATATAGGTTGTTTGCACTCATACTAAGACACCCAGCAATAGCTAACTTAGTTACAGAAGGGTCGAGGATAAGAACTGTAGGGGTAGACCAATGTTTAATATGTTAAACAGATTGCTTCGGATGTAGGGTGTAGTACCTATGTAGAGATGGAACGATTAGCTCAGGACAGGGAAGCATGGAGGGATGCATCAAACCAGTCAAAAGACTGAAGACTCAAACATTAGTCGTTGAGGGAAGTGAAGACAACTAATAGGTCATATTCCTGTCACCGAAAAAAAAAAGATACGAGCCTTACAGTAATCGCATATGACGTGTAACATCTGACATGTTATCCTACTATGAAATTGAGATGAAATGTATATGAAGTCATCTGACATGTTATCCTACTCGTATACTACACAACTTGGACATTCTTAAAATGTTAATTACGCTCCGTTTTCATACTGGTACTATGATGAATGTATAGATTGAATTGGAGATATGCTTCTGTCACACTTGTTTGAACAAACACCACATATTATATTGTAAATTAAGAGGAGGAATGAAACCATAGTCTCTAGCCTATCTATAGACTACTAGAAATAATGTACAATACAATCAAATTTCCCAACTCCTGCTTGGTGCAAACTATTGTAATTAAAATTAGATAGATTCTGTTAAAATGACCCATAATGTTATGACAGATATCGTTTAAATCGATAATCCGGTACGAAAAAAAATTGCCGGGACTGCAGTTCGAAACTGAGACCTCATGATTCGCAGACCAAGATGTTATCCACGCAGCCATAACAACCTCAGATATTTAGAGCACAAGACAGTTACTCATTTTCTCGTACCGGTAATAATATGGAAGTATTTCATTATGCACCATTAATATTTTGCTTTCTTTCGATAATGTTCTTGCGTGGACTTGAGTTTTAAATTAGTTATGAATACGCCTACTTGAAAGTAAAAGGAATCCCAATAGTGGTCTGTGAAAGGCTAGCCCAGTTCCCGTATTAAAAAAGTCCTCTCGGCACGCTGGAAGGCGGAGGTAGATTTCACCGGACAAACTTGGGGATAGGCGAAAATAAGCAGAATATGCAGGTTTTCGTAGAACGATCAGACCTCATTTATTGCGAGAAAGTATTTCATAATTGGAGCTTAATTAACTTTGTTTTTCGTCATTTTCTGCATATTATAAACATTTTACTGTCTTATGGGGACGGTAACCTTCTTGTCATTTGGGGTCCATTTTTAGCCTATTTTCAATTTTGAAAAAATAGGCTTTTGAGATCACCTTTTGTCCGTGTGTGTATGCGTGCGTGTGTGTGTGAGGAGTGTTTGTGTGTGTGTGTGTGTGTGTCCCTTATAAATTCTAAACGGCTGGAGCGATATCAATGAAACACGGTAAGTTTATAGCACTATTCCGGGCGACCCTGACCGTGCCCTTCAAATTTTGTTATGTCTCACCAATCCAACATGGCGGCTGTGCGAAATATTTCACCAGCATACAATATCTCCGAAACTATTCCCGATATCAGCCTTGGATTTACTACGGTGATAAAGGGAACTACTAAAAGTTCACCTATGTGACTTTTGAAAATCTGGTAACTACAAAACGAACATGGCGGCCACGCGAATTTGCGACTATTAAATAGACGTTTCTCGCGATTTAACCAACCAAACGCAATAAATTTGGTACAGTATATGTTTATAGACATTGTAATGCACCGACATCTAACTTCGTTCAATTGTTTACATAACCACAAGATGGCGGATGTGCGAAATATTTCACCGGCATTCTATATCTCTGAAACTATTAGCGGTATCATCCTGAAATTTCGTACGGAGATAAAGGGCACTACTGGAAGTTCATCTATAAGACTTTCAATATCCGGTTAACTACAAAACGAACATGGCGGCCAAGCGAATTTGAAAATTTTAAATAGACCTTTCTCGCGATTTAATGTTCCAAACGCAATGAAATCTGGTATTGTTTACATAAACTCAAGATGACGGCTGTGCGAATTTTAAAATTAAGGTTTTATTTCTTGTGTCGTAATCATGCGATCGAAGTGAAAGTTTGAATAATGAACCAACGCAATAATTTCCCTTTAATGGTACATGACTCAATGGCCTATACATTTAACAATCCATCATGGCGACCATCCGAAATATCTAGATGGCTCTGAATATCTACGCATCTATTATAGCAATCAAACTGAATTTTTTAATGATTGTAGGGGTATGAACTTAAGTTCACCTATATGACTTTAAATAACCTGGTGATCATAAATCTAACATGGCGGCGACGCGTAGTATAAATATTCACAAGGACGTTTCTCGCAATTTAACCATCCAAGTGCAAAACTTGGTAGAGTAAATCCATATACCAATGTTAATCCACTGGCATCTAATTTATTTCAATTGTTTCCATAACCACAAGATGGCAGCTGTGCGAAATTTTAAAATCTCCTTGTTACTTCTTGTGTCCTAATCATGCGATTGAAGTCTCAATGCTACACGTACACAATAATCTTCATGTAACAGCACATAACTCTAAGACCTACATATATAACATCCAACATGGCGACCATCCCAAATATTTAGTCGGTTCTCAATATCTACGAATCTATTACAGCAATCAAACTGAAATTTTGTATTTTGATAGTTGCAGTTAACTTAAGTAAGATATATGAAAATAGGCTGTATAGTTCTTCACGGAACTACTTGTTATACTTGTGGTCACACTATCCTTATGCAAGGTTTCGACACTGATGTGGAACTATGGAACGGTCTGTTACTTCTTCACGCAAAATTATATCTCCCGCAGAGATTTTGGTTGGTTCCTCAGTTTAGGGGCTGCGACAACGCGGTCATGTAACCCCGTTACTTTGGGTGAGTGTAGAATCTGTCTGATAAACGGTACGAATTGTGATGGCAGTATTAGTCTGTAATTCAGGTAAGGACTGCAGACGGTCAATTTCAAGCAGTAGTTCCTAATGTTGCTACCAGATACTGCCGTCAACGACACCTATCTGTGAACTTGACTACTAGATGCCATCGCAACCAGCAACTCGCAACGAACGTTGGAATTTCCCCTCCAAAGGAAAGCATACCGAGGGATTTTTAGCGCTCTTAGAAAATCCGACGACTTCGGCCGGCTTTGAACCCGCGACCTTGGGCCTAGAAGTTCATCATGCTACCAGTTACGTCACCGAAGCCGCTTCACACTTAGTCAGATGGAAATCTGAATCTCATCTCGTGCAAATGCGTTGTCATGGCAACGTCTGATGGCTCATCCCTCATCAATTTAGTAGTGTTGCCATGGCAACCTCTGATAGCTCTTGGCATTTTCTTATAATTCCGAAATCATTTTTCTCATCCCTTGGCGTAATGGTGGGTCATATCAAATATTCTTTCAGACAAAAGTTTTAGGTAATTATTAGGGGAATATTGGCCATTTTGTACGGTTTTGATATTGTGCCTATTAAGAGAGATATGATTAATGTTTCCTGAAAAACCCACTTTTCCCCACCCCTTTGGTCAATGGTTGGTGCTATAAAAAAAACTCTTCAAACATACATTTTTGGGCTTTATCCGACACATAGTATGAACTTTTAACGGATTCGATATTTCACATATTAAGAGAGTTATAGCAATATTTCACTTTTTCGATAAAAGCCCCCCATTTTCACCCCCTTCGACCGATTTAGCCCAGTAACGAACTCGACCGAGATTCTATAGGCATACATATTCGGTAAAAAAAATTCAAAGTGATTGGTGTAAAATTACGGCAGTTATCGTGTCCACAAGAAACTGATATACATATATACATATACATACATACATAAAATATATATAAACTTTTGAACTGACGGTGGTTTTGGGGTCTGGGGGATGTGAAACGCGAAGATATATCGAAATTTTCCGGAAGTCGAAACATGGTACCCATTGCAATAGTTAGCTTTCTAAAGAAATCTAAACATCGATATATATTACATTGATCACTGCATTACCGCAACGTGGCTTTGCCGACTAGTTACAATGTTTCATATTAAAGCATATCATCATTTAAATACTGATACGAAGACTTTTAACAAGTGGTTTGTGTTTCAATCAGTTGACACCAGAGTTCGCATGGGCGTTTACTGTTCCGTATGAAAGTGTCCAGCAAAGTTACTCAGGGAGTGGATGCCCATCACTTTCATCTAGATATTGAAAAACAGACTCTTAATAAATCATAATTGTTTTCAGCAAAGAACGACAACTTGAAAATGATTCACTGTACAAATATCTGTAATGGCGCCTCCAAACATTGATGTAATCCGCATGTGATATACATTCCACATGGTACCACTGCCAGCTGGCAGTGCGTCTTACACACTTACGTCCGATCCACTTCCGTCCCATTTTTCAAAATCACTACCACAAAAATATCCAGCAACCGAATGGAAAGATGTTACACATCAAAAATAAAACGTCCTGTGACAAAAAAAAATGGGGGATAGTCTTGCTCTATAAATCGGTAATATGGAGTAAATTACAGTACACTAATCCGATGTTCTGTGAAGAATACATTTTTAGGCTACTTTTCACATTTTGCAAAAAATGAGGAAAATGTAGACTTATGAGATCGGGCAAATGTGTGTCTGTCTGTCCTTCTGTCTGTCTGTCCTGGCTGTGTGTGTTCCCCCCATATCAACTCCTAAACGGCTGCAGCAATCGAAACAAAATTTGGTAGGAGTAAAGATCTATACCTGAATATCTCACGGCCATATTTGAAAGTGATGTCAGTGCTACCAACTGTTGAATAATCGCAATTGAAATTTGAGCTCCATGTTGGATATCTTGGAAGGTATGAATGGGAGCTATTTCAAAATTGGCACACGTATATATAACAATATTGCAGTTTAATTTCCAGGGGGCCATACATGGCAGTGTTGCCAAAATGATTATAAGCCTGCTGATAGGTTCACATTTTAAATGCATATAACTTCTACACTATCAATTGGATTTGAACCAAATTTCGTATGTGCTTTGTGTACATAAACAGATATGACTGAGCGTATTCTTAAGAGCCAGCAGGGCTGCCAACTGTTAATAAATGCTCTCAATTGTTTTAATCCAAATATCCATATATCAGAAAGTATGCAAGCCGACAGCTTTAAACTATGCACTCGTATAGTACCTGACATTCTATATTAATTTGGAGTAACTCATATACGTCAGTGCTACCAACATGATTCTAAGCCTGCTGAGATGTCCAACTTTAAATACATGTAACTTCTATACTATCATTTGGATTTCAACCAAATTTCGTGTGTGCTATGTGTACCATAACAGATATGACTATGCCGATTCTTAAGAGTAACAAGGGCTGCCAACTGTTAATAAATACTGTCTCTATTTTTGTTACCCTAATATCAATATATCAGAAAGTATGCAGCTCTAAACTTTGCACACGTATAGTACCTGGCATTCTAGATTAATTTGGAGTAACTAAAATAGGCCTACGCCAGTGCTGCCAACATGATTCTAGGTCTGCTGATAGGTCCAATTTTAAAATGTATGTAACTTCTATACTAACTAATGGATTTCATTCAAAATTGACACAACAATAGATCATATTATTCCAGATTATTTCTGACCAGCACATGTATGTCATTGTTGCCAACATGATTTTACGCGCGTTGTTAGATCCAATGTTTAACTGCATGTAACGTCCATGCTATCCATTGGACTTCAACCAAATTTTGTATTCTGTACCTTAAGAGATGGAACTAAGAATATATTCAGTCACCAGGGCTGCCAACTGTAGTTCTCTATTAGGCTACATTATGCCAGATATACAGTATTTCGAACTAATTAGAAATTTCGATAATACCAACTTAATTTCGTAATTATTCTAGATAGATCCATTTAGATTAATCATTGGCATGAATCTTAAATTTTAGGAAAAGTAGGCTCTTTATTTCGTCACGGAACTTCTTGTTTGTTTTGGATTAGAAAAGCCTGTGTTCCGATTGCGAGAAATTGGGGCGAGAGTATTATTCATTACAATCATGACTGCGACAACGCGGTCATGTAGCCCCGTGTACTTTTTGTGTGTATTAAATAATAATAATAATAATAATAATAATAATAATAATAATAATAATCCCTGGCACTACAGTCCATGAGGTGCCTAGGCCCACCAAGCGACCGCTGTCCAGCCATTTGGCCTGCAGATATTGGGGTGACACGTGATCAGCGCATCGGGTCCCCTCTTGATCGGGGTGCTGACTCACGGTCAGACAGCTACTCAATTGTCCTCACGAGACTGAGTGCTCCCCGTTCCAGCCCTCTCGTCAGTTTCTAAAATCCCTGACGGAGCCGGGAATCGATCCCGAGGCCTCCGGGTGAGAGGCAGGTGCTTACCCCAACACCACGGGGCCGGCATGATGGCTGTATTAGTGTGTGTTATCTGTAATTCAGGTAAGGACTGCAGACGATCATTTTCAAGTAGTTCCTACTTTTGCTACCAGATGCTACCGTCGACGACACCTGGCTGCGAACTTGGCTACTAGATGCCATCACAACCAGCACCTGGCGATGAACGTTGGAACTTAGAGCGTTAATCAAATCTAACCTACAAATTTTAGCTTTAAGGCGGGTTCACACGGTGTAGTGAAGCGGGCGAGAGCACTACTGGTCGATTAGCCGGTCATGGACACGACCTCGTGTGAACCAGTGGTAGTGGGAGTGGGGGTCGTGCTCGTCCTTGAAAAGGTGGGCGTGAAATCCCCGACTGGTTGGAGTGAGCACGACCGCTTCAGTCGTATTCTTTCGCAGCTTCACGTTCTGTCATGATTGTACAACGAGCGACAAACTTACGACCAGCGAGAACACTTCGTCCGTGTGAACTGAACAAGGTCGTGGGTTCTTAAGTTGAATAAGCAAGTCGTGACGTATGCTCAAAACTAGTAGTGCTCTCGCCCACTTCATGACACAATTGTATTTAGTGGAATGTTCTTTTACATGCTATAAATGTATGACATGGACCCGGCAGCTTTACTTCGCCTCCGAAGGATGGCATACTGAGGGATTATTAACGCTCTTAAAAAATCTGACGACTTCGGCCGGGTTTGAACCCGCGATCTTGGGCATAGAATTTCAAAGGAAGCTATAGATAATTTAACTGTCCGTCCACATAGCCGTGCTCCTTAAATCGTGCAACCACGGCCGCGAGGGCATCTGCAGCAAGTGTTGAGATCATAGGTTCGAATCCTGGCGCTGACATTGGCTATCCTGAGTGTGGTTTATCGCCAGGTTTTTCTTCACTCCTGTAATAATAATAATAATAATAATAATAATAATAATAATAATAATAATAATAATATTGTATGGCCTCGGATGCCGGGTGCAAGCTTTGTTAATTGATGCCCAGAGAACAGCCTGCATGTCAAATTTAGTCGTTCCTTGGAACTATGAAAGTCAAGGAGGTATATCTAAACTCCTGGACACTATAGCGCTTTCTAGTAGAGAAATGAGGAACTTTGTGTTGGCGGAAAATCCCAAGATTAATTTTGCCATTATGAACACGGCCTACTGAATTCAAATGGGTACTTTAACATGCCAACAATGTATGACATCCGTATCATGATTTTTGTCGCCTTTCATAAATCACTTACCACGGCCAGGAGCGAACCTGAAAGCTTGGGGTTGGCAGTCCGACACGATAACCACTATTAATATTTTTTTTTTTCATGGCCTCGGATGCCGGGTGCAAGCTTTGTTATTTGACACCCAGAGGGCAGCTTGCATGTCGAATTTAGTCATTCCTTTGAACTCTATGAAAGTCAAGGGGGTTAGATATCTAAGCTCCTTGACACTATAGCGCTTTCTAGTAGAGAAAGGAGGAACTTTGTGTTGGCGGAAAATCCCGAGATTAATTTTGCCACTATGAACACGGCCTACTGAATTGAAATGGGTCCTTTAACATTCCAACAATGTATAACATCCGTATCGTGATTTTTGTCGCCTTTCAAAATCACTTACCACGGCCAGGAGCGAACCTGAAAGCTTGGGTTTAGTAGACCAACACCTTAACCACTCACCCACTGAGGGAACCTTCACTCCTGTATTTCAACAGTTGAGTGCGTTACGAGCAGGCAGATAATGGTTTTTGTTTTGCCTTAAAGCAACACCACTACCTGCATTTGTACAAAATAATTAATTTCACCGCTGTTAATGTGCTATGGTAGCATTCTTCATTATATTAATATGATACCAATTAGTTATAAAAGCTTAGTAATTATGAACATTGCGAGTAATAATGCGTAACAAATGAATCAGACAAAAGCGCATATTGCCTACTTCTGTAATAATTAACTTAAATTCTCATCTGGACTGAATAAATTGATCATTTCAACTCTGCTTGTTACACGAGCATTGCCTATCAAAATTAGCTTTACTGGCACCACTGTTATCATGGCGCTTTGTTTACGACAATATTATATCATTATTGGGGGGTAATCATAGATGTAAAAACCTATGTAGAACCCTGGGCGGATAAATAAAATGTTATGCGTATCCTCCCCGATCCGCACGACCGTTATCCGCGTCTGCACGACTGTTATCCGCGTCTGCACGACTGTTATCCACATCCAGACGACTGTTATCCGCGTTTGCACGACTGTTATCCGCGTCTGCACGACTGTTATCCACATCCAGACGACTGTTATGCGCGTTTGCACGACTGTTATCCGCGTCTGCACGACTGTTATCCACATCCAGACGACTGTTATCCGCGTTTGCACGACTGTTATCCGCGTCTGCACGACTGTTATCCACATCCAGACGACTGTTATCCGTGTCTACACGACTGTTATCCGCGTCTGCACGACTGTTATCCGCGTCTGCACGGCTGTTATTCACATCAGCGCGACTGTTATCCGTGTCTACACGACTGTTATCCGCGTCTGCACGACTGTTATCCACATCCAGACGACTGTTATCCGTGTCTACACGACTGTTATCCGCGTCTGCACGACTGTTATCCGCGTCTGCACGGCTGTTATCCACATCAGCGCGACTGTTATCCGTGTCTACACGACTGTTATCCGTGTCTACACGACTGTTATCCGCGTCTGCACGACTGTTATCCGCGTCTGCACGGCTGTTATCCACATCAGCGCGACTGTTATCCACATCAGCGCGACTGTTATCCGTGTCTACACGACTGTTATCCGCGTCTGCACGACTGTTATCCACATCCAGACGACTGTTATCCGTGTCTACACGACTGTTATCCGTGTCTACACGACTGTTATCCGCGTCTGCACGACTGTTATCCGCGTCTGCACGGCTGTTATCCACATCAGCACGACTGTTATCCGTGTCTACACGACTGTTATCCGTGTCTACACGACTGTTATCCGCGTCTGCACGACTGTTATCCGCGTCTGCACGGCTGTTATCCACATCAGCGCGACTGTTATCCACATCAGCACGACTGTTTTCCACATCCGTACGACTATTATCTGCGTCTGCACGGCTGTTATCCACATTCGCACGACTATTATCCGCGTCTGCACGGCTGTTATCCACATCAGCACGACTGTTATTCGCGTCTGCACGACTGTTATCCACATCCGTACGACTATTATCTGCGTCTGCACGGCTGTTATCCACATTCGCACGACTATTATCCGCGTCTGCACGGCTGTTATCCACATCAGCACGACTGTTATCCGCGTCTGCACGACTATTATCTGCGTCTGCACGGCTGTTATCCACATTCGCACGACTATTATCCGCGTCTGCACGACTGTTATCCACATCGTACGACTGTTATCCGCGTCTGCACGACAGTTATCTGCGTCTGCACGACTGTTATCTACATCCGCACGACTATTATCCGCGTCTGCACGGCTGTTATCCACATCAGCACGACTGTTATCCGCGTCTGCACGACTGTTATCCGCGTCTGCACGACTGTTATCCGCGTCTGCACGGCTGTTATCCACATCCAGACGACTATTATCCGCGTCTGCACGGCTGTTATCCACATCAGCACGACTGTTATCCGCGTCTGCACGACTGTTATCCGCGTCTGCACGACTGTTATCCGCGTCTGCACGACTGTTATCCACATCCGCACGACTGTTATCCGCGTCCGCACGGCTGTTATCCACATCAGCACGACTGTTATCCGCGTCTGCACGACTGTTATCCACATCAGCACGACTGTTATCCGCGTCTGCACGACTGTTATCCACATCAGCACGGCTGTTATCCACATCAGCACGACTGTTATCCGCGTCTGCACGGCTGTTATCCACATCAGCACGACTGTTATCCGCGTCTGCACGACTATTATCCACATCAGCACGGCTGTTATCCACATCAGCACGACTGTTATCCGCGTCTGCACGGCTGTTATCCACATCAGCACGGCTGTTATCCACATCAGCACGACTGTTATCCGCGTCTGCACGGCTGTTATCCACATCAGCACGACTGTTATCCGCGTCTGCACGACTATTATCCACATCAGCACGGCTGTTATCCACATCCGCACGACTATTATCCGCGTCTGCACGACTGTTATCCACATCAGCACGACTGTTATCCGCGTCTGCACGACTGTTATCCACATCAGCACGGCTGTTATCCACATCAGCACGACTGTTATCCGCGTCTGCACGACTGTTATCCACATCAGCACGACTGTTATCCACATCCGCACGACTATTATCCGCGTCTGCACGACTGTTATCCACATCAGCACGACTGTTATCCGCGTCTGCACGACTATTATCCGCGTCTGCACGGCTGTTATCCGCGTCTGCACGACTGTTATCCACATCAGCACGACTGTTATCCGCGTCTGCACGACTATTATCCGCGTCTGCACGACTATTATCCGCGTCTGCACGACTGTTATCCACATCAGCACGGCTGTTATCCACATCAGCACGACTGTTATCCGCGTCTGCACGACTGTTATCCACATCAGCACGACTGTTATCCACATCTGCACGACTGTTATCCACATCAGCACGACTGTTATCCGCGTCTGCACGACTATTATCCACATCAGCACGACTGTTATCCACATCAGCACGACTGTTATCCACATCCGCACGACTGTTATCCACATCAGCACGACTGTTATCCACATCAGCACGACTGTTATCCGCGTCTGCACGACTGTTATCCACATCAGCACGACTGTTATCCGCGTCTGCACGACTGTTATCCACATCAGCACGACTGTTATCCGCGTCTGCACGACTATTATCCACATCAGCACGACTGTTATCCACATCAGCACGACTGTTATCCACATCAGCACGGCTGTTATCCACATCAGCACGACTGTTATCCGCGTCTGCACGACTGTTATCCACATCCGCACGGCTGTTATCCACATCAGCACGACTGTTATCCACATCAGCACGACTGTTATCCGCGTCTGCACGACTATTATCCACATCAGCACGACTGTTATCCACATCAGCACGACTGTTATCCACATCCGCACGACTGTTATCCACATCAGCACGACTGTTATCCACATCAGCACGACTGTTATCCGCGTCTGCACTACTATTATCCGCGTCTGCACGACTGTTATCCACATCAGCACGATTGTTATCCACATCTGAACGACTGTTATCCACATCAGCACGACTGTTATCCGCGTCTGCACGACTGTTATCCACATCCGCACGACTGTTATCCGCGCCTGCACGACTGTTATTCACATCAGCACGACTGTTATCCACATCCGCACGACTGTTATCCGCGTCTGCACGACTGTTATCCACATCAGCACGACTGTTATCCACATCAGCACGACTGTTATCCACATCAGCACGACTATTATCCGCGTCTGCACGACTGTTATCCACATCAGCACGACTGTTATCCGCGTCTGCACGACTGTTATCCACATCCGCACGACTGTTATCCACATCCGCACGACTGTTATCCGCGTCTGCACGACCGTTATCCGCGTCTGCACGACTGTTATCCGCGTCTGCACGACTGTTATCCACATCCGGACGACTGTTATCCGCGTCTGCACGACCGTTATCCGCGTCTGCACGACTGTTATCCACATCCGCACGACTGTTATCCACATCCGCACGACTGTTATCCGCGTCTGCACGACCGTTATCCGCGTCTGCACGACTGTTATCCGCGTCTGCACGACTGTTATCCACATCCGCACGACTGTTATCCACATCAGCACGACTGTTATCCACATCAGCACGACTGTTATCCACATCCGCACGACTGTTATCCACATCAGCACGACTGTTATCCGCGTCTGCACGACTGTTATCCGCGTCTACACGACTGTTATCCGCGTCTGCACGACTATTATCCGCGTCTGCACGACCGTTATCCGCGTCTGCACGACTGTTATCCGCGTCTGCACGACTGTTATCCACATCCGCACGACTGTTATCCACATCAGCACGACTGTTATCCACATCTGCACGACTGTTATCCGCGTCTGCACGACTGTTATCCACATCCGCACGACTGTTATCCACATCAGCACGACTGTTATCCGCGTCTGCACGACTGTTATCCACATCAGCACGACTGTTATCCGCGTCTGCACGACTATTATCCGCGTCTGCACGACCGTTATCCGCGTCTGCACGACTGTTATCCGCGTCTGCACGACCGTTATCCGCGTCTGCACGACTGTTATCCGCGTCTGCACGACTATTATCCGCGTCTGCACGACCGTTATCCGCGTCTGCACGACTGTTATCCGCGTCTGCACGACTGTTATCCACATCCGCACGACTGTTATCCACATCAGCACGACTGTTATCCACATCTGCACGACTGTTATCCGCGTCTGCACGACTGTTATCCACATCCGCACGACTGTTATCCACATCAGCACGACTGTTATCCACATCTGCACGACTGTTATCCGCGTCTGCACGACTGTTATCCACATCCGCACGACTGTTATCCACATCAGCACGACTGTTATCCGCGTCTGCACGACTGTTATCCGCGTCTGCACGACTGTTATCCGCGTCTGCACGACTGTTATCCACATCCGCACGACTATTATCCGCGTCTGCACGACTGTTATCCACATCAGCACGACTGTTATCCACATCCGCACGACTGTTATCCACATCAGCACGACCGTTATCCGCGTCTGCACGACTGTTATCCGCGTCTGCACGACTGTTATCCACATCAGCACGACTGTTATCCGCGTCTGCACGACTGTTATCCGCGTCTGCACGACTGTTATCCGCGTCTGCACGACTGTTATCCACATCCGCACGACTATTATCCGCGTCTGCACGACTGTTATCCACATCAGCACGACTGTTATCCACATCCGCACGACTATTATCCGCGTCTGCACGACTGTTATCCACATCAGCACGACTGTTATCCGCGTCTGCACGGCTGTTATCCACATCCGCACGACTGTTATCCATATCCGCACGACTGTTATCCACATCAGCACGACTGTTATCCACATCCGCACGACTATTATCCACATCCGCACGACTATTATCCGCGTCTGCACGACTGTTATCCACATCAGCACGACTGTTATCCACATCTGCACGACTGTTATCCGCGTCTGCACGGCTGTTATCCACATCCGCACGACTGTTATCCGCGTCTGCAGGACTGTTATCCGCGTCTGCAGGACTGTTATCCACATCCGCACGACCATTATCCGCGTCTGCACGACTGTTATCCACATCCGCACGACTGCTATCCGCGTCTGCACGGCTGTTATCCACATCCGCACGACTATTATCCGCGTCTGCAGGACTGTTATCCGCGTCTGCACGGCTGTTATCCACATCAGCACGACTGTTATCCGCGTCTGCACGACTGTTATCCGCGTCTGCACGACTGTTATCCGCGTCTGCACGACTGTTATCCACATCCGCACGACTGTTATCCGCGTCCGCACGGCTGTTATCCACATCAGCACGACTGTTATCCGCGTCTGCACGACTGTTATCCACATCAGCACGACTGTTATCCGCGTCTGCACGACTGTTATCCACATCAGCACGGCTGTTATCCACATCAGCACGACTGTTATCCGCGTCTGCACGGCTGTTATCCACATCAGCACGACTGTTATCCGCGTCTGCACGACTATTATCCACATCAGCACGGCTGTTATCCACATCAGCACGACTGTTATCCGCGTCTGCACGGCTGTTATCCACATCAGCACGGCTGTTATCCACATCAGCACGACTGTTATCCGCGTCTGCACGGCTGTTATCCACATCAGCACGACTGTTATCCGCGTCTGCACGACTATTATCCACATCAGCACGGCTGTTATCCACATCCGCACGACTATTATCCGCGTCTGCACGACTGTTATCCACATCAGCACGACTGTTATCCGCGTCTGCACGACTGTTATCCACATCAGCACGGCTGTTATCCACATCAGCACGACTGTTATCCGCGTCTGCACGACTGTTATCCACATCAGCACGACTGTTATCCACATCCGCACGACTATTATCCGCGTCTGCACGACTGTTATCCACATCAGCACGACTGTTATCCGCGTCTGCACGACTATTATCCGCGTCTGCACGGCTGTTATCCGCGTCTGCACGACTGTTATCCACATCAGCACGACTGTTATCCGCGTCTGCACGACTATTATCCGCGTCTGCACGACTATTATCCGCGTCTGCACGACTGTTATCCACATCAGCACGGCTGTTATCCACATCAGCACGACTGTTATCCGCGTCTGCACGACTGTTATCCACATCAGCACGACTGTTATCCACATCTGCACGACTGTTATCCACATCAGCACGACTGTTATCCGCGTCTGCACGACTATTATCCACATCAGCACGACTGTTATCCACATCAGCACGACTGTTATCCACATCCGCACGACTGTTATCCACATCAGCACGACTGTTATCCACATCAGCACGACTGTTATCCGCGTCTGCACGACTGTTATCCACATCAGCACGACTGTTATCCGCGTCTGCACGACTGTTATCCACATCAGCACGACTGTTATCCGCGTCTGCACGACTATTATCCACATCAGCACGACTGTTATCCACATCAGCACGACTGTTATCCACATCCGCACGACTGTTATCCACATCAGCACGGCTGTTATCCACATCAGCACGACTGTTATCCGCGTCTGCACGACTGTTATCCACATCCGCACGGCTGTTATCCACATCAGCACGACTGTTATCCACATCAGCACGACTGTTATCCGCGTCTGCACGACTATTATCCACATCAGCACGACTGTTATCCACATCAGCACGACTGTTATCCACATCCGCACGACTGTTATCCACATCAGCACGACTGTTATCCACATCAGCACGACTGTTATCCGCGTCTGCACTACTATTATCCGCGTCTGCACGACTGTTATCCACATCAGCACGACTGTTATCCACATCTGAACGACTGTTATCCACATCAGCACGACTGTTATCCGCGTCTGCACGACTGTTATCCACATCCGCACGACTGTTATCCGCGCCTGCACGACTGTTATCCACATCAGCACGACTGTTATCCACATCCGCACGACTGTTATCCGCGTCTGCACGACTGTTATCCACATCAGCACGACTGTTATCCACATCAGCACGACTGTTATCCACATCAGCACGACTATTATCCGCGTCTGCACGACTGTTATCCACATCAGCACGACTGTTATCCGCGTCTGCACGACTGTTATCCACATCCGCACGACTGTTATCCACATCCGCACGACTGTTATCCGCGTCTGCACGACCGTTATCCGCGTCTGCACGACTGTTATCCGCGTCTGCACGACTGTTATCCACATCCGCACGACTATTATCCGCGTCTGCACGACCGTTATCCGCGTCTGCACGACTGTTATCCACATCCGCACGACTGTTATCCACATCCGCACGACTGTTATCCGCGTCTGCACGACCGTTATCCGCGTCTGCACGACTGTTATCCGCGTCTGCACGACTGTTATCCACATCCGCACGACTGTTATCCACATCAGCACGACTGTTATCCACATCAGCACGACTGTTATCCACATCAGCACGACTGTTATCCGCGTCTGCACGACTGTTATCCGCGTCTGCACGACTGTTATCCGCGTCTGCACGACTATTATCCGCGTCTGCACGACCGTTATCCGCGTCTGCACGACTTTTATCCGCGTCTGCACGACTGTTATCCACATCCGCACGACTGTTATCCACATCAGCACGACTGTTATCCACATCTGCACGACTGTTATCCGCGTCTGCACGACTGTTATCCACATCCGCACGACTGTTATCCACATCAGCACGACTGTTATCCGCGTCTGCACGACTGTTATCCACATCAGCACGACTGTTATCCGCGTCTGCACGACTATTATCCGCGTCTGCACGACCGTTATCCGCGTCTGCACGACTGTTATCCGCGTCTGCACGACCGTTATCCGCGTCTGCACGACTGTTATCCGCGTCTGCACGACTATTATCCGCGTCTGCACGACCGTTAACCGCGTCTGCACGACTGTTATCCGCGTCTGCACGACTGTTATCCACATCCGCACGACTGTTATCCACATCAGCACGACTGTTATCCGCGTCTGCACGACTGTTATCCACATCCGCACGACTGTTATCCACATCAGCACGACTGTTATCCACATCTGCACGACTGTTATCCGCATCAGCACGACTGTTATCCGCGTCTGCACGACTGTTATCCACATCCGCACGACCGTTATCCGCATCCGCACGACCGTTATCCGCGTCTGCACGACTGTTATCCACATCAGCACGACTGTTATCCGCGTCTGCACGACTGTTATCCACATCCGCACGACCGTTATCCACATCAGCACGACTGTTATCCGCGTCTGCACGACTGTTATCCGCATCCGCACGACCGTTATCCGCATCCGCACGACCGTTATCCGCATCCGCACGACCGTTATCCGCGTTTGCACGACTGTTATCCGCGTCTGCACGACTGTTATCCACATCCAGACGACTGTTATGCGCGTTTGCACGACTGTTATCCGCGTCTGCACGACTGTTATCCACATCCAGACGACTGTTATCCGCGTTTGCACGACTGTTATCCGCGTCTGCACGACTGTTATCCACATCCAGACGACTGTTATCCGTGTCTACACGACTGTTATCCGCGTCTGCACGACTGTTATCCGCGTCTGCACGGCTGTTATCCACATCAGCGCGACTGTTATCCGTGTCTACACGACTGTTATCCGCGTCTGCACGACTGTTATCCACATCCAGACGACTGTTATCCGTGTCTACACGACTGTTATCCGCGTCTGCACGACTGTTATCCGCGTCTGCACGGCTGTTATCCACATCAGCGCGACTGTTATCCGTGTCTACACGACTGTTATCCGCGTCTGCACGACTGTTATCCGCGTCTGCACGGCTGTTATCCACATCAGCGCGACTGTTATCCGTGTCTACACGACTGTTATCCGTGTCTACACGACTGTTATCCGCGTCTGCACGACTGTTATCCGCGTCTGCACGGCTGTTATCCACATCAGCGCGACTGTTATCCACATCAGCGCGACTGTTATCCGTGTCTACACGACTGTTATCCGCGTCTGCACGACTGTTATCCACATCCAGACGACTGTTATCCGTGTCTACACGACTGTTATCCGTGTCTACACGACTGTTATCCGAGTCTGCACGACTGTTATCCGCGTCTGCACGGCTGTTATCCACATCAGCACGACTGTTATCCGTGTCTACACGACTGTTATCCGTGTCTACACGACTGTTATCCGCGTCTGCACGACTGTTATCCGCGTCTGCACGGCTGTTATCCACATCAGCGCGACTGTTATCCACATCAGCACGACTGTTTTCCACATCCGTACGACTATTATCTGCGTCTGCACGGCTGTTATCCACATTCGCACGACTATTATCCGCGTCTGCACGGCTGTTATCCACATCAGCACGACTGTTATTCGCGTCTGCACGACTGTTATCCACATCCGTACGACTATTATCTGCGTCTGCACGGCTGTTATCCACATTCGCACGACTATTATCCGCGTCTGCACGGCTGTTATCCACATCAGCACGACTGTTATCCGCGTCTGCACGACTATTATCTGCGTCTGCACGGCTGTTATCCACATTCGCACGACTATTATCCGCGTCTGCACGACTGTTATCCACATCGTACGACTGTTATCCGCGTCTGCACGACAGTTATCTGCGTCTGCACGACTGTTATCTACATCCGCACGACTATTATCCGCGTCTGCACGGCTGTTATCCACATCAGCACGACTGTTATCCGCGTCTGCACGACTGTTATCCGCGTCTGCACGACTGTTATCCGCGTCTGCACGGCTGTTATCCACATCCAGACGACTATTATCCGCGTCTGCACGGCTGTTATCCACATCAGCACGACTGTTATCCGCGTCTGCACGACTGTTATCCGCGTCTGCACGACTGTTATCCGCGTCTGCACGACTGTTATCCACATCCGCACGACTGTTATCCGCGTCCGCACGGCTGTTATCCACATCAGCACGACTGTTATCCGCGTCTGCTCGACTGTTATCCACATCAGCACGACTGTTATCCGCGTCTGCACGACTGTTATCCACATCAGCACGGCTGTTATCCACATCAGCACGACTGTTATCCGCGTCTGCACGGCTGTTATCCACATCAGCACGACTGTTATCCGCGTCTGCACGACTATTATCCACATCAGCACGGCTGTTATCCACATCAGCACGACTGTTATCCGCGTCTGCACGGCTGTTATCCACATCAGCACGGCTGTTATCCACATCAGCACGACTGTTATCCGCGTCTGCACGGCTGTTATCCACATCAGCACGACTGTTATCCGCGTCTGCACGACTATTATCCACATCAGCACGGCTGTTATCCACATCCGCACGACTATTATCCGCGTCTGCACGACTGTTATCCACATCAGCACGACTGTTATCCGCGTCTGCACGACTGTTATCCACATCAGCACGGCTGTTATCCACATCAGCACGACTGTTATCCGCGTCTGCACGACTGTTATCCACATCAGCACGACTGTTATCCACATCCGCACGACTATTATCCGCGTCTGCACGACTGTTATCCACATCAGCACGACTGTTATCCGCGTCTGCACGACTATTATCCGCGTCTGCACGGCTGTTCTCCGCGTCTGCACGACTGTTATCCACATCAGCACGACTGTTATCCGCGTCTGCACGACTATTATCCGCGTCTGCACGACTATTATCCGCGTCTGCACGACTGTTATCCACATCAGCACGGCTGTTATCCACATCAGCACGACTGTTATCCGCGTCTGCACGACTGTTATCCACATCAGCACGACTGTTATCCACATCTGCACGACTGTTATCCACATCAGCACGACTGTTATCCGCGTCTGCACGACTATTATCCACATCAGCACGACTGTTATCCACATCAGCACGACTGTTATCCACATCCGCACGACTGTTATCCACATCAGCACGACTGTTATCCACATCAGCACGACTGTTATCCGCGTCTGCACGACTGTTATCCACATCAGCACGACTGTTATCCGCGTCTGCACGACTGTTATCCACATCAGCACGACTGTTATCCGCGTCTGCACGACTATTATCCACATCAGCACGACTGTTATCCACATCAGCACGACTGTTATCCACATCAGCACGACTGTTATCCACATCAGCACGGCTGTTATCCACATCAGCACGACTGTTATCCGCGTCTGCACGACTGTTATCCACATCCGCACGGCTGTTATCCACATCAGCACGACTGTTATCCACATCAGCACGACTGTTATCCGCGTCTGCACGACTATTATCCACATCAGCACGACTGTTATCCACATCAGCACGACTGTTATCCACATCCGCACGACTGTTATCCACATCAGCACGACTGTTATCCACATCAGCACGACTGTTATCCGCGTCTGCACTACTATTATCCGCGTCTGCACGACTGTTATCCACATCAGCACGACTGTTATCCACATCTGAACGACTGTTATCCACATCAACACGACTGTTATCCGCGTCTGCACGACTGTTATCCACATCCGCACGACTGTTATCCGCGCCTGCACGACTGTTATTCACATCAGCACGACTGTTATCCACATCCGCACGACTGTTATCCGCGTCTGCACGACTGTTATCCACATCAGCACGACTGTTATCCACATCAGCACGACTGTTATCCACATCAGCACGACTATTATCCGCGTCTGCACGACTGTTATCCACATCAGCACGACTGTTATCCGCGTCTGCACGACTGTTATCCACATCCGCACGACTGTTATCCACATCCGCACGACTGTTATCCGCGTCTGCACGACCGTTATCCGCGTCTGCACGACTGTTATCCGCGTCTGCACGACTGTTATCCACATCCGGACGACTGTTATCCGCGTCTGCACGACCGTTATCCGCGTCTGCACGACTGT
Organism: Meconema thalassinum; assembly: GCA_946902985.2. Lineage (NCBI taxonomy): Eukaryota > Metazoa > Arthropoda > Insecta > Orthoptera > Tettigoniidae > Meconema > Meconema thalassinum. The sequence continues at coordinate 117,509,058 of OX336395.1, read as the reverse complement.
TATCCACATCCGCACGACTGTTATCCACATCCGCACGACTGTTATCCGCGTCTGCACGACCGTTATCCGCGTCTGCACGACTGTTATCCACATCCGCACGACTGTTATCCACATCAGCACGACTGTTATCCACATCAGCACGACTGTTATCCACATCCGCACGACTGTTATCCACATCAGCACGACTGTTATCCGCGTCTGCACGACTGTTATCCGCGTCTACACGACTGTTATCCGCGTCTGCACGACTATTATCCGCGTCTGCACGACCGTTATCCGCGTCTGCACGACTGTTATCCGCGTCTGCACGACTGTTATCCACATCCGCACGACTGTTATCCACATCAGCACGACTGTTATCCACATCTGCACGACTGTTATCCGCGTCTGCACGACTGTTATCCACATCCGCACGACTGTTATCCACATCAGCACGACTGTTATCCGCGTCTGCACGACTGTTATCCACATCAGCACGACTGTTATCCGCGTCTGCACGACTATTATCCGCGTCTGCACGACCGTTATCCGCGTCTGCACGACTGTTATCCGCGTCTGCACGACCGTTATCCGCGTCTGCACGACTGTTATCCGCGTCTGCACGACTATTATCCGCGTCTGCACGACCGTTATCCGCGTCTGCACGACTGTTATCCGCGTCTGCACGACTGTTATCCACATCCGCACGACTGTTATCCACATCAGCACGACTGTTATCCACATCTGCACGACTGTTATCCGCGTCTGCACGACTGTTATCCACATCCGCACGACTGTTATCCACATCAGCACGACTGTTATCCACATCTGCACGACTGTTATCCGCGTCTGCACGACTGTTATCCACATCCGCACGACTGTTATCCACATCAGCACGACTGTTATCCGCGTCTGCACGACTGTTATCCGCGTCTGCACGACTGTTATCCGCGTCTGCACGACTGTTATCCACATCCGCACGACTATTATCCGCGTCTGCACGACTGTTATCCACATCAGCACGACTGTTATCCACATCCGCACGACTGTTATCCACATCAGCACGACCGTTATCCGCGTCTGCACGACTGTTATCCGCGTCTGCACGACTGTTATCCACATCAGCACGACTGTTATCCGCGTCTGCACGACTGTTATCCGCGTCTGCACGACTGTTATCCGCGTCTGCACGACTGTTATCCACATCCGAACGACTATTATCCGCGTCTGCACGACTGTTATCCACATCAGCACGACTGTTATCCACATCCGCACGACTATTATCCGCGTCTGCACGACTGTTATCCACATCAGCACGACTGTTATCCGCGTCTGCACGGCTGTTATCCACATCCGCACGACTGTTATCCATATCCGCACGACTGTTATCCACATCAGCACGACTGTTATCCACATCCGCACGACTATTATCCACATCCGCACGACTATTATCCGCGTCTGCACGACTGTTATCCACATCAGCACGACTGTTATCCACATCTGCACGACTGTTATCCGCGTCTGCACGGCTGTTATCCACATCCGCACGACTGTTATCCGCGTCTGCAGGACTGTTATCCGCGTCTGCAGGACTGTTATCCACATCCGCACGACCATTATCCGCGTCTGCACGACTGTTATCCACATCCGCACGACTGCTATCCGCGTCTGCACGGCTGTTATCCACATCCGCACGACTATTATCCGCGTCTGCAGGACTGTTATCCGCGTCTGCACGGCTGTTATCCACATCAGCACGACTGTTATCCGCGTCTGCACGACTGTTATCCGCGTCTGCACGACTGTTATCCGCGTCTGCACGACTGTTATCCACATCCGCACGACTGTTATCCGCGTCCGCACGGCTGTTATCCACATCAGCACGACTGTTATCCGCGTCTGCACGACTGTTATCCACATCAGCACGACTGTTATCCGCGTCTGCACGACTGTTATCCACATCAGCACGGCTGTTATCCACATCAGCACGACTGTTATCCGCGTCTGCACGGCTGTTATCCACATCAGCACGACTGTTATCCGCGTCTGCACGACTATTATCCACATCAGCACGGCTGTTATCCACATCAGCTCGACTGTTATCCGCGTCTGCACGGCTGTTATCCACATCAGCACGGCTGTTATCCACATCAGCACGACTGTTATCCGCGTCTGCACGGCTGTTATCCACATCAGCACGACTGTTATCCGCGTCTGCACGACTATTATCCACATCAGCACGGCTGTTATCCACATCCGCACGACTATTATCCGCGTCTGCACGACTGTTATCCACATCAGCACGACTGTTATCCGCGTCTGCACGACTGTTATCCACATCAGCACGGCTGTTATCCACATCAGCACGACTGTTATCCGCGTCTGCACGACTGTTATCCACATCAGCACGACTGTTATCCACATCCGCACGACTATTATCCGCGTCTGCACGACTGTTATCCACATCAGCACGACTGTTATCCGCGTCTGCACGACTATTATCCGCGTCTGCACGGCTGTTATCCGCGTCTGCACGACTGTTATCCACATCAGCACGACTGTTATCCGCGTCTGCACGACTATTATCCGCGTCTGCACGACTATTATCCGCGTCTGCACGACTGTTATCCACATCAGCACGGCTGTTATCCACATCAGCACGACTGTTATCCGCGTCTGCACGACTGTTATCCACATCAGCACGACTGTTATCCACATCTGCACGACTGTTATCCACATCAGCACGACTGTTATCCGCGTCTGCACGACTATTATCCACATCAGCACGACTGTTATCCACATCAGCACGACTGTTATCCACATCCGCACGACTGTTATCCACATCAGCACGACTGTTATCCACATCAGCACGACTGTTATCCGCGTCTGCACGACTGTTATCCACATCAGCACGACTGTTATCCGCGTCTGCACGACTGTTATCCACATCAGCACGACTGTTATCCGCGTCTGCACGACTATTATCCACATCAGCACGACTGTTATCCACATCAGCACGACTGTTATCCACATCCGCACGACTGTTATCCACATCAGCACGGCTGTTATCCACATCAGCACGACTGTTATCCGCGTCTGCACGACTGTTATCCACATCCGCACGGCTGTTATCCACATCAGCACGACTGTTATCCACATCAGCACGACTGTTATCCGCGTCTGCACGACTATTATCCACATCAGCACGACTGTTATCCACATCAGCACGACTGTTATCGACATCCGCACGACTGTTATCCACATCAGCACGACTGTTATCCGCGTCTGCACTACTATTATCCGCGTCTGCACGACTGTTATCCACATCAGCACGACTGTTATCCACATCTGAACGACTGTTATCCACATCAGCACGACTGTTATCCGCGTCTGCACGACTGTTATCCACATCCGCACGACTGTTATCCGCGCCTGCACGACTGTTATCCACATCAGCACGACTGTTATCCACATCCGCACGACTGTTATCCGCGTCTGCACGACTGTTATCCACATCAGCACGACTGTTATCCACATCAGCACGACTGTTATCCACATCAGCACGACTATTATCCGCGTCTGCACGACTGTTATCCACATCAGCACGACTGTTATCCGCGTCTGCACGACTGTTATCCACATCCGCACGACTGTTATCCACATCCGCACGACTGTTATCCGCGTCTGCACGACCGTTATCCGCGTCTGCACGACTGTTATCCGCGTCTGCACGACTGTTATCCACATCCGCACGACTATTATCCGCGTCTGCACGACCGTTATCCGCGTCTGCACGACTGTTATCCACATCCGCACGACTGTTATCCACATCCGCACGACTGTTATCCGCGTCTGCACGACCGTTATCCGCGTCTGCACGACTGTTATCCGCGTCTGCACGACTGTTATCCACATCCGCACGACTGTTATCCACATCAGCACGACTGTTATCCACATCAGCACGACTGTTATCCACATCAGCACGACTGTTATCCGCGTCTGCACGACTGTTATCCGCGTCTGCACGACTGTTATCCGCGTCTGCACGACTATTATCCGCGTCTGCACGACCGTTATCCGCGTCTGCACGACTGTTATCCGCGTCTGCACGACTGTTATCCACATCCGCACGACTGTTATCCACATCAGCACGACTGTTATCCACATCTGCACGACTGTTATCCGCGTCTGCACGACTGTTATCCACATCCGCACGACTGTTATCCACATCAGCACGACTGTTATCCGCGTCTGCACGACTGTTATCCACATCAGCACGACTGTTATCCGCGTCTGCACGACTATTATCCGCGTCTGCACGACCGTTATCCGCGTCTGCACGACTGTTATCCGCGTCTGCACGACCGTTATCCGCGTCTGCACGACTGTTATCCGCGTCTGCACGACTATTATCCGCGTCTGCACGACCGTTATCCGCGTCTGCACGACTGTTATCCACATCCGCACGACTGTTATCCACATCAGCACGACTGTTATCCACATCTGCACGACTGTTATCCGCGTCTGCACGACTGTTATCCACATCCGCACGACTGTTATCCACATCAGCACGACTGTTATCCACATCTGCACGACTGTTATCCGCGTCTGCACGACTGTTATCCACATCCGCACGACTGTTATCCACATCAGCACGACTGTTATCCGCGTCTGCACGACTGTTATCCGCGTCTGCACGACTGTTATCCGCGTCTGCACGACTGTTATCCACATCCGCACGACTATTATCCGCGTCTGCACGACTGTTATCCACATCAGCACGACTGTTATCCACATCCGCACGACTGTTATCCACATCAGCACGACCGTTATCCGCGTCTGCACGACTGTTATCCGCGTCTGCACGACTGTTATCCACATCAGCACGACTGTTATCCGCGTCTGCACGACTGTTATCCGCGTCTGCACGACTGTTATCCGCGTCTGCACGACTGTTATCCACATCCGCACGACTATTATCCGCGTCTGCACGACTGTTATCCACATCAGCACGACTGTTATCCGCGTCTGCACGGCTGTTATCCACATCCGCACGACTGTTATCCATATCCGCACGACTGTTATCCACATCAGCACGACTGTTATCCACATCCGCACGACTATTATCCACATCCGCACGACTATTATCCGCGTCTGCACGACTGTTATCCACATCAGCACGACTGTTATCCACATCTGCACGACTGTTATCCGCGTCTGCACGGCTGTTATCCACATCCGCACGACTGTTATCCGCGTCTGCAGGACTGTTATCCGCGTCTGCAGGACTGTTATCCACATCCGCACGACTATTATCCGCGTCTGCACGACTGTTATCCACATCCGCACGACTGCTATCCGCGTCTGCACGGCTGTTATCCACATCCGCACGACTGTTATCCGCGTCTGCAGGACTGTTATCCGCGTCTGCACGACTGTTATCCACATCAGCACGACTGTTATCCGCGTCTGCACGACTGTTATCCACATCAGCACGACTGTTATCCGCGTCTGCAGGACTGTTATCCGCATCCTAATGACTGTTATTCGCATCCGGCCCGCATCCGCACGACTGTTATCTGCATCCACCCCGCATCCACACGTTTGTTAACTGAATCTACTGGCATTACATTAAAATCAATTTCTACATGTTTCACATATCAGGTGATGAGAAATCAACGCAAGCGATACGGGCAATGCATGAAATTAGATACTTGAGAACCCTCAGCTTAGAGACAGCAATGACTCTTTTCAGACATAAAATCATGCCTATTCTAGTATATGGCATTGAAGTCATTTGGCAACATCTAACAGAAAAGAACCTTTCCTCACTAGAAAGAGTGAAGGCATTATTCATTAAAAAAAAAAGCAATCGTAGTGTCAAAAACTACCAGGTCACGATTCGTCTACCTCCTGGCACGAGAATCATTTCTTACAGGAGACCTTGCAAACTATTTACCTCTACCAAACACCAGAGCCTCGGAAAAAGCTACTAACATCATTGAAGAAAAAAATGAGAAAACATACTTGAGGAATCTTATGGAACCGGAGTCGTGATCGATCGGACGTGGACAACAGCCAACTTTAAGTTGAGGCATGTGTTTACACGTCTGGCGGTCCATGGTTTTCACCACCTTAATTGCGTCAGCAAAGCCTTCAGTGACGTGTGTATGCCAACTATGTGGAGAAGCATATGATCGCTACCAGAGAGCTCTGTAGGAAAAGAACAAAATTAATCAAAGAATATGCAACCCAAAGTGCCAGAGTGCAAATTTATTGAACGTGTTTATACGTTATTTTCAATGGCTGTTTGGCTGCAATAAAAGTATTTTTGATGTGTAACATCTTTCCGCTCGGTTACTGGATAGTTTTGTGGGAGTGATTTTGAAAATTGGGGACGGAAGTGGATCGGAACGATCGAGCTGGCAGTGGTGGATCAAACGAAAGTATGCACTGCCCGCTCGATCGATCAAACGGAAGTGTACTAGCTGGCAGTGGTAGACAACGGAAGTATGCACTGCCCACTCGAACGATCAAACGGGAGTGTACTAGCTGACAGTGGTACCACGCAAAGGCAGCGTGAATTTTGTACAATTGAAAATGTGTGTATTGGAAACAAGGCAGTGTGTGCTCTGTAGCGCGAGAATGTTATGGTAATATAGTAGGCAGTGCATTTAGCAGGCACTGGTTTGACGAGCACAGTGGCAAATGTTTCACCGACTTTCATTTGTCATTGAGCAGTTTATGAAGCTTCACGTTCAAGGTTGAATATCACATGGGGTAGGAAGTGAAAACTTGAGACTAATGTTGTTGAGTGTATGATAAAATAAAGACGACAAATGACATTTAAGTAAGCGGCATTATTGTCAAACTGTGGGTGAGTAATCAAATATTAATTACATAACAGAATGTTGTTATATGAGTGGAATAAAAGCTGTATTTTCATCATTGGTGAGACTAGGTCATTTCATAATTGTAGGAAGCCATGTTTTGATTGTTTACGACGAATTGTATGAGAGCCTTGAGAATAATGAATGTTATAGTTACTGAGGAATGTGCTCACAGTATTTGAGAGTACAGTCGACGTTGTGTGTCACTTTGTTATTATGAATTATTCATGTAAAAGGAAGGAAGGAAGCTTGTGGTTTTGTGTGACCGTTAATCTCACGATCATGATCCACGGTACCTCCCTTTTACGTGGAATGCGAACCACAGGACATAGCATTTCATTTCGAAAATCTCACATGTATTGACCGGAAATCGAACGCGGTCTACCTTGGTGAGAGACTAACAGCTTGACCGCTGCGCAACAAGTGTGACAGTAGCATATCTCCAATTCAATCTATACATTCATCATAGTACCAGTATGAAAACGGAGCGTAAATTAACATCTTAGGAATGTCCAAGCTGTGTAGTATACGTGTAGGATAACATGTCAGATGTTACACATCATATGCGACTACTGTAAGGCTCGTATCTTTTTTTTTTTTACTATCGAATTTTGCCAAATATGGACCGCAAGGAACTCAATACTTATTGGCTTTCTATCTCTTTTCTTCCCAGAACTTCTTCATCCTGTCACTTCTTTGTTTTCTCTCCTCCTCGGAAATGATCCGTTTGGGCCTCCTGCTTGGTGGTTTCTCCTGAAATGATTTTAGTCCGTCAACTCAACTGCGGAACTCTCTTCTATCGTAGGCCATCGGTGGAGTAATTCCAACTTGCGCTGCATCCCTATTCACCTCATCTACCCATTTGGATGTGACCTTTAACCCCATGATATAGCTGAAGATCCTTTTGGTCAGCCTGCCTTCATCCATTCGTTGTAAATGTCCGTAGAACTTTAGCCTCCGCTCCTTCATTACGTCTGTGATCTTTCCAGTACACTTGTAGAGTACTTAATTTTTCCTCTTCTTCCATGTCCCATCAGTAGTTTTCTGTGGTCCAAGTATTTTTCTTCGTTCTTTTCTAGTACTTGAAGTTCTCCCTTTTTTACTCAAAATAAGACATTCTGAAGCGTACAATACTTCAGGTTGTACTACCGATTTGCAGTGTCTGATATAGCTTGTTTGTTGTATTTATTCTGTGTTAGTGTGTAGGCCTGGTCCAGTTTTCTGGTTCTTCCTTTGATTACTTCCTTATCCAGTCCGTTGGGTTGGATCCATTCCCCCGAGGTATTTAAACGTCTCTGTCCTCTTAATCTTCCCATGATTTACTTCCATATATTTCCCATTTTGGTGTCTGCACTCCATATATTTCGTGTTTGCATAGGAGATTTGAAGACCTGTTCTTCCAGCTATTAATTATTAATATTTTAATTAGGTAAAGCATAAAGTATTAAAGCAACACATTTACTCAGTTAGGCTTTGTATGTCAAGTGCTATGTTTAAAATTAATGTTATACAGCTAAAATTGCAACCTTTTATCAGCTCAGAGTGTATGACGTAACTTGAATGAGTTAACCTTAAATAATCATCTTACATTAGTCATAACGGAAAAAATATGATATGTCACTTATAAACATCCGGGTCCTAGTAATGAAATTCAACAAGTTCGGATTGCATTCTAAAAGCTATTCGCAAATTTACCCGAAACATTATCCGCAGATCCATGCAAACTATATCCGCGCAAGGCGCCTATAAATCATCCAACGTTTAGAATGAAGCACTGGTTTAATTAGGGATATTCTTTTCTCCTTTTGCTGCAAGTGAAACATGTATGATGCTACCATTTTCTAGCAATCCACAGTTGTCATACTAGTTGAAAATTTTTCTTGGTCCAAAAACACCATATTCGAGTAGAAATATGTTTTAGCGATCATTTTTGTCCTATATTAGAACTACGGATATGCTATCAAAATCAGATATCAGAAGAAAAGATAAACTGTGTCCCCTTTCTTTTAGTAAAATCTATCTTATATCTTATTGCATTGGCTTAGTGGCGCCTATTTTACACACAAGTGTAGCTAAATGTGTCGTCTTCATGATGAATTGTTGAAATATTTTATACTGGCAATATTAAAATTTTCATGTAGGTAAACCTTCTGAATATTCTCTCATAACCGCGTAGCAACATTGGAAAATATGTGCTGCCTACTTTTCAGCCTACTTTGGATTTTTAAAAAGAAATGAAAGTAGACTTATGAGATCTACATGGGCCAAAAGTTATCAGTCTGTGTGTGAGTGTGTACATCTGCGCCCTTCGCTGACTCCCCTCCCCCCCCCCCTATCAATTCAAACACGACGAAACCGAATTGAACGAAATTTGGTACAGAGGTAGCACTAGGAAACGTTAAAAACCTAAAATCAAATTACGACTAAACTAATCATCCAATCTCTACCAAATTTGGCAACAACATACCTTCGTATAGGGCGCGTCTTGCGTCCAAACTAAACCATTTCAATATGGTGGCCGTGTGAATTGTGCAAGCATTATAATACAAAACTTGGACCCACCAATTCTGATTATCGAACCGAGGATTGTTTAAGCTGCCCTGAAGGACGTATCCCGTTGGTTATTATAATTTTATAATATATAATATAATACTAGCAGTGACGTAAAAGACCTCAGCCGTCTCTGTCACATGACAAGATGGCAGCTGACCTGTCGTAACTGATATATTATATATTTCAGTACTTTGAGTATGTTGCATGCGATATAGCCTACTGATTGAAATAATATAAACTTTCTATGAAGTGGTTTATAATGTAGATGTACTGCACTGAAGGAATCGTTCATTTTAACTCATTATTTGCTCACACGTTGTGTCTGAGTCGGTTGATAACACTAGGGTATTATGGACATGTTTGGCTCTGTTGTATAGCGTTGGTATTTATTTATTTATTTATTTATTTATTTATGCTGGTTTACAACAGGGTCGTTAACCCCAATAACAGTAAACCTACAAAATTTTAACAGTAATTCTAATTTTTTTCATAACTTAAATCTAATCTTAAATCTAATATTAGCATCTAAATGAATTACATAATAATATTATTTATAGCTTAACCTTAATGCTGTTACATATTCTACCTTTTTGTTAATTAATTACACTCATGGCAATGTGGTCATAAATACCTTTACAAATTTTTGGAGACTAAGATCGAAGTCTAGACTTTTATTACACACTACAGCTTTATTGGAATTACTGCAGAGTCTATAAAGCGGTGAATGTTTGTGTGACATGGTGCATGTTTTCTTATTCCTAAAAGTTGTCCACGTTCTTGAAGATAGACGTGGAACATTGAAATTCAGCAACGATAAAAAATAAGAGTTATCTACCGTAGAATTTACAATCTTGTGTAAGATCTTGGAATCATTTATTTTCCTACGATCTTCCAAAGCAATAATTTTTAGATTATTCGATAAGATTTTATATGGGACCATATATGGGTAATTTCCGCTCATTTTATAATGTATAAATCTGGCGAATCGCTTCTGTACTCCTTCTAGTAATCTTATGTATTTTTTACGCCACGGATTCCACACTACGCTTGCATATTCTAATTTCGCCCTTACGTAAGCATTAAAGAGTGTAATGGCCGTTTTCACCTGCCGAAAAGGTCTTACATTTCTAATGACGAAGCCTAGTGCTCGGTACGCCTCACTTGTTACCTTGTTGATGTGAGGAGCGAAAGTCAAACCTTTGTCCAGTTCCACACCAAGGTCACTTACACCATTAACCTCCCGCAGCGTATTCAACCCCAGCTTATACTGGAAACTAACTTTATTCTTCCTTCGGGTAAATGACATTGTGACACATTTCGTTAGATTAAAATTAAGTTTATTTTTCCTACTCCATTCAAAGATGTTGTCCAAGTCATTTTGTAGAAGATAGCAGTCATGAGCAGAGGATACAGGACGGAATATCTTAAAATCATCAGCGTATAGAAGACATTTAGAGTGCTTAATACATTCAGAAATGTCATTGATTGCTATCAGAAACATAATTGGTCCAAGGTTCGATCCCTGGGGAATTCCGGAATTTACGGTATATTCCATTGATGAATTTCCGAGAAAGTATACATATTGCTGTCTACCAGACAGATACGAGCTAAAAAATCGTAAATTTGCTTGTGAAAAACCGAAATTGTTTAATTTTGTCAAAAGAATATCATGATCTATACTATCGAATGCCTTTTCAAAATCCGTGAAAATAGCATCCATCTGTCCTCCGATATCCAACTCAGATGAAACATCGTGGGAGAAATTCATCAGATTTGTGACTGTGGATCTCCGTTGCATGAATCCATGTTGTTGTTCTGATATGGCTGGCGCTACATGAGTAACAATTCTGTCATGTAAGATAAATTCAAATATCTTTGCAACAGCTGATACTATACTCACGGGTCGATAGTTCTTTATTAATGTTTGGTTACCTGATTTTATAATAGGACAGACGCGAGTTTTTTTTCAAATATCTGGGAATGTATTTGTACTAATTGCTAGGTTATAAAGGAAATGAAGGGGATCTTTTAAAATCTGTGAGCAACCCTTAATTACGTAAGGGGGTATTTGGTCCGGGCCCGCTGATGTTTTTGGTCTCAGTTTTTTTAACGCTCTATCAATTTCCGCCATTGTTACTTCGCTTATGTGCAGGGTTACTGGCGTATTTGCCTCATCTTGCGATATTCTGTAGGAAGAAGGGTGTTGTGAGTACACCGACTGGAAGTATTTTGCGAAACCCTGAACAACCGCTTCCCCGCTTTTTAGCTCTTCCTCATTGTATTGCATTATAGTACATGTACTATTGGCCCTTCTCCTGCTTTTCACGTACGTCCAAAAATTTTTACAATCACTATTAATGTTATTTTCAACTGTTGTTATATATTCTTTATGAGCTAGTTTGATGTCTGTTTTGGTCTTGTTTCTTAATTGTTTGTATCTCAATTTGCTATATTCAGAGTAGTCTTTTCTTTTTCTGTGGAAGTCTTTATCTTTCAAATCATTAATTATTTGTTTTGTAAACCAAACAGGGTATTTACTGGTTTTAAAAGGCATTAATACCGGGACGGTATTTTGGAAAACTTCGTAAACTTTATCATAAAAAAAATTAACTGCTGAATTTATTTCCATAATTTTGTAGAGATCGTCCCAATTTGTGTCTCTTAAACCGAGGTACAGTTCATCAAATTTAGCTTTTTTAAAATTAAATTTAGTTTGCTCTTTAATTCTGAAGGTGTTTTTGGCTCCATTGAGAGGTACAGTTAAATCCAGTGCGGGATGGTGGGCATCTTCGGCTAAAAGAGGAGTATTATGTCTTACAAGCTTTAGGTTTGTGTAGTTAGTGAGTATTAGGTCAAGAGTTCTTCCATTCGAATTCTGAATGTTGTTGTAAGTCTTAAGTTGAAGTAGGTTCATGAAGTTATACAGTAACTGTGAATGGCTATTTTTATCTACATCATTAATTTCTGTACACGTTATTGTAGGAATGTTAAAATCTCCCGCTATAATGATGTTATTATTGCACATTTCATAATGGCTCTCTATCCACCCTAGCATTTCACGGTAAGATTCAAGGTCCGAGCTAGGAGGAATGTACAGGGAACAGACATACCAGACTCTTCCTTTTGTTTCCAGCTTTAACAGCAAGACTTCTGAGTTCTGAGACCTTCCTTCAGCCTTGAGTACGGTAATCTCCTCTTTTACCGCTATTAGTACCCCACCACCAGTCCTGCTTGAACCTCTCTCTTGCCTGTATACTCTGTATCCAGTGTTAATGACCTCAGTGTCATAAACACTGGAGTCTAACCAAGTTTCTGTTAAAATACATATATCTATATCATTACACAATAGGTTCTCGTTAAACACATACAATTTAGATTTCATACCACGTACATTCTGATAGTAAATTGACAATTTATCTATTTTAAATTCCGTTCAGATCGTCCATACTATTAACTACTATGATACGGGAACCCTCATTTTTCTTCATTTTTATGACTCCGTTTCTTACCCAAAGATACGCAAACTCCTTTTGTCTCCGCTTCTGACGAGCCGCTGCCAGTAGTCTTCTCTTTTCCGGGGCGAGACTCTCGTTCACATACACCATGCTGTCCCCAGGGAGTCCCATATGTCTAGTAGATAAATTCCTCTTTACACGGCGCCGTTCCATGAAGATTTCTTTGTCGAACCGCCTCACAAATTTAACGACAATGCCACTGCATTGTTGGCTTGGTTGTTTTGGAAGACGATGGCAAGCGTCCACCATTTCATCAGTCACATTTACGTCCAAGGCTTGTCCAACTAGTTTGACAGTGTTAAGAACGTTCTCATTCTTTATTTCGGGAACACCTTGTATCTCAATTGTATTGCGCCTGGAATACTGTTCAGATTCTAACACACGATTTTCCAATGCTTTCACTTTCGTGCGTAGATCAGAGTTTTCTTGCTTCAGGGATTCTATTTGTGCTAAGCACTGAGCTATGTCTGCCTGCTGTGATTTTAGCAGTAGCATATTATCATCTAATTTATTGTGACACATGTCCAGTGACTTACCCAGATCCGTCTCCCTCTGAAGTTGCTCGCTTTTCATGGAACGAAATTCCTCTCGTAGTTCGTTCAATAACACCATCACATCTCCTAATGATGGAGATGTGTCTTTAGTGGAACAAAATTCACATAGCCATTCACCAGCTTTTCCATTTAACTGTACACACTTTCCATGAAACCAGTTTTTACATGCACCACACTGTACTTTCACTGCTGCCTTTCCCACTTCCTTCTTGCACACCGCGCACGAGCTCATGACGGCAAAGTGAAGTGAATGCTCCCTGACACAAATAACCGGAATTTCACGTTGTTTTACACAGCTGCCTATGAGATATTACTTTAAATTAATCTAACGTTCATATGTTGTTCCTGTGCCAACTTTTACTGTGATAATTCCTGTATTACACACTTGAAATACACATTCACACGGAGCTCAACTTCCACCTGTACTCACTCCGTCGCCATCTTCTTAACTTCGCGGTTGGCTGGGGTTTGAAACCTACTTGAATTATTTTATATTTATTGTTTTATAACTACTCAGACGTCATTAAATTAAGCGTTATATCGGCTGTTTCCTCTCTGGAGGTATGGGCGTCTACCAACGATTTGCAGGTTAACGTCGAGAAAACGAAATATATGATCTTCAGGAAAGGCGGACGAGCGTTCAAGGACGACAGTATAATTTTGAAACAAAGTCCCCTTCAAATTATAGATAGCTTCACCTATCTAGGCTTGACTCTGCAAACTACCATGCAATCCTGCAGGATTCACATAAAACAGCGGGTGGCATTGGCCACTAAAGCTATTTTCGATATTAGAAACATATCTCGACTTTCACTGAAATCCGCCTTAGCACTCTTTGATGCCAAGATTGTTCCGGTCTTCACATATGGGTTGGATATAGTCTGGGATAAATTAAGCTTGAGCGATCTCAGATCAATTGAAAAAGTCAAAGCGCGATACTTAACGGCTGCCCTGGGAGTATCAAAATACACGCATTCCCGACTTGTTTATGAACTTGCCAGGGAAACCTTTCTTGTTGAAGACTTAATATCTCGATTGCAGTTGCCTTCTACTGGACAGGAACAGGAATTCCTAAGGATGAGACAAAGAAAGCGAGCGGAAATCGACATAGAATTATATGGGACTGATGCCATGTCTCAGAGAAATTGGACTGAACCGAACAATGAAATGAGGAGTGCTCTGAATAGACTTGCTGTGCACGGCTTCCATCATAAGCTGTGCGCGCGGCGTGGCTTTCATGAACCTTCTGAGCAGTGTGTGCTAAACAGTGTGGTCGATATCATTTTAGTAAATGCACTAAGAGAACACTGTCCTTATTGGAGTACTCGAAAATGTAATGCACATTTTTCCGCAGTTCCTTTATTATTATGATATCGATCGCAGACCAAGGATCATGTAATGTGGGGCGCGCACTGGTCGGTGGGTTGGTGGGATCCGGGTCTCGAGCGCAGTTTGTGGTGGAGGCCGGTGGAAACCATGCACCGCTGGTCTATTTATTTAACTTCTGACAGTGTTTGTGATATTAGCCTATGATGTATTTATTCCAAATGCACTTTCGTGCGCAATTATACTATTATTATATTGTGCATTTTACAATGGGAAATATATATTCCATTAATAGTCCGGGCGGTAGAAACTGGATTTTGATGGTGGCTGAAACCGTATTGAGCAGTGGTGTTAGATCATTGATTGTGTATATCGTCGTTACGTAGAAGATCCTAAGAATAGTTAGCGCTTTCTGAGGGAAAGCAATCTTAATATAATCACAGACCAGAAATTATTGAGGTAGAGTGGGTGGCTTTGTAAATCCCTGGCCTCCTGAAGTATATTACAAGATGGAGACATGTAATGTCTGAGGAATTGACATGCATGCCATCTATAATTTGTGATAGAAAGCGATACACGAATGTACTTGTAAATTTAAATTTTATTATGGATTCTCCATGCCAGATACACAGATATCGGGTTTGGTCTACTCCTTGAGAGTTATATCTATACCCTTACATTTAAGAGAAGGTAGGCTATATATTCTTTGTTGAACATCTTGTTTATTTTTAAAGATAACCATGTCATGTCAGTTTGAGATTTGTAGAGCAAAGCTGGAAGACGTTTTCTACATGAATACCCAGAGTATATGTTTAAGTGTTTACACAGGCCGGGCTATTCATTGACCGTCCATTCTATGAAAGAAGTTTCGACGGTCAGAGTGGGGTGCAGCTTGCTAATTTATTTATTTATTTTATTATGATTGCTCTCTTTTATGTTAAATTATTTATTTAGCGTATGGCTTTTAGTGCCGAGAGTGTTCGAGGACATGTTCGGCTCGTCAGAGGCTGTATCTGCTTCAAGAGGACACCCATAGGGTGAGCTACAAGTTCCGTTCAATTTCAAGTAGTTCCAACTTTCGCTACCAGATGTCACTGATACCTAGTGGTGAACGTTGGAACTTTGATAGAGTGTTACAGCGAAATCTAACCTAGAAATTTAGCTTCAAACAAGTTTAGTCTGTGGAAGGATCTTTTAGATGCCTTATTTTTCTTTTTAGAGTACCGTATGGCTTTTATTCCGGGAGTGTCCGAGGACATGTTCGGCTCGCCAATTTTGTAACTGCTACGAGGTGGACACCCAATGGGTGAGCTACACGTACCGTCGCGTGTGGAGTGTTGTCTTGGGAGGAAAGTTTGCATGTAAGGACGAGGAGTTGGATGGCAGCGGCTGTGACCTATAGTTAGGGACCAACCCCGGCAATTGCCTGGAAGGAAGATGTGAAACCATAGAAGACCATCTTCAAGGTTGCCGGCGGGGGATTCGAACCTCCTCGCCTCCTGGATGTGAGCGACTGCCAGCAGACATGCCAAAACGACCACAGCTAACACACCCGGTTTTACATGCCATAAATCTATGATATGAGACCGCCGGCTTTACTTCCCCTCCGAAGGAAGGTACACAGAAGGATTTTAACGCTCTTAAAAAATCCGACGACTTCGGCGGGGTTTGAACCCGCTATCTTGGGCACAGCAGTTCAGCATGCTACTAACTACGCCACCGAAGCCGCTTTTATGTTACTATCAGCATACGTCATAGTTCATTTAATCTCATTTCGTTGTATGGGTTATATTACTATTAGTAATACAGTGAGTCCGGGGATATTCTCCGCAGCGCCTACATGCGTCTGCGAGAGCTAGCTTCAGCAGTTACGTTGGTAGCACGGCTGCCGCTTGCATCATCTCTACTTGCAAAACAAAGTCCCCGTTTCTTGGATGTTACTGGTAAACTCAAGAACCACTGGATAGATTTTGATGCGGTTTTCACCATTCTGTAAAGGATATATCGTGTATGATTTCTATAGAAAATAATTTATTTATGATCAAAGGAAGCCGAGCAGTAACGATTTTAGTGGAATAGTCGATAAAAAAAAAACTGGCGTCCGAGCGCTTGGTAAGCTTACGCTGGACAAACCGTTAAACGTATCTAAATACTATGAGTGTACGAATTGTTCAGCATGAAAAGTTCTACAAAAAAGTCCGCGAGAGCATATGTCTATCTTCGGTACATCGCCCACTATAAGAGAACAACTGAAGCTTGTCTCTTACAGCTTTATGTGCTGTCGACTTGGAGATTCCTGTTTGTTGAGCTAATTTTCGTGTTGATTTACTTGGACTACGCATTATTATATCGGAGATTTCATCAAGTTTTTCGTCTGTTAAAAGCGTAGGCATGCCTGTTCCCGGGACATCGTGAACTGAGCCAGTCACACGAAATTTACTTACCAAATCCCGAATGGTATCACGGTTTGGACACTTTGAATTAGGAAACCGCGCCTGAAATCTTAATTTTACATTTTCTGTAAACCGATCGCCTTCGCGAAAAACGTATTCCACCAAAAAAAACTTTCTCTTCAGTAGTAAACATTACCGCCTGTATACGGTTGCACTCATCCAATTGTACAGCCCCGGGGGGGGGGGGCAGTACCCCTGAAAGCCACCCCCCATCTATCACTAAAACCACCCTAACTGGCAACATCATAAGACCAGAACATTATCTTTACACAGCAAGAGGCGGCCACCCAGCTCGGGAGGTTAGCCAACCACTTGCAACACACACATAAACATCTACACCAACAACTATCTGGGGCAGCTACGGTGACGTAATGCTGACCATGCAGCACCTAAAACTATAAGAATGGAGTCCTGACGAGGAGCCATCATCTGTTCTACTCAGTGCGTCGCCAGCGGCACTAGCCAACGTCTGTTCCTGCTACATCAGGTGAGATTCAGCAAAGTGCTCAGACTCCTTTATTTTGTACCCCCAAACCTGTACACACTAGTTGTATTTTACATTTGCCTAAGACTTCCCAAAAGGGACATACAGAACTACATTCACTGACCAATAAACACATGGTCAGTAAGTTACACATTGCATTACTAATTACCACTAATTACACTCCTCTTCACATCCTCATACCCTTCCTGACCTTTGTCACGATTGTCCGTGACCATAGTAGCCAGTAACTGCTTTGTCAGACTGCATTGTATTTCCCAGCACGCGACTCGACTACATAACGTCGAGCCGCTGACATCAGCACGCCTATTGTATTACTCATCTCGTCCAGCTGGCAGGCCAGTATAGTAGCCTGCGTTTAGAGGTCCATCCCCTAATAAACACTTGCATCTTTGCAGGAACACCCCTAGCGTTTAAACACTAAACAACACACTACACTAGTAAGCTCTCCCAGCTACGGGAAGCTACTCTCACCTAGGAGCTACTTTCCAAATCAGCACAGTAACACAAGTGTTTTATCCCAAACTACCCCCAACTAAGGGATCTAAAACATATTGGTGGAAGCGCCGCTACCACGCACAATAAGGGTAGGACTCATACAACGAGCCCTCGTGGTAGAAACGGCCCGTACCGCACACAGCCAAGCGAAAAAGTTGATTTTTTTTGACAGAAAGCATTATTTTTCCTTCACCCTAGCTACACAAAGGATTTTTTTAAACCAACCCCCCACCCCCTGGAAAGCATCAGAAACATAATACATTGCAAAACACACACAGTTCTTTTTTATACATACACTTGATCCAGCATGGCCCCTCTATACCGTCTAGCTGTGCTGAGGAGCATTGGGGAATACCAGGAGTTAATTGCCTGGCACAAGGTCTTTGAGACAAGACAGGACTACCTCACAAGGTTTCAACAGCTCCTGCACGCCCAGTATATGCGAATTATAAGGGCAATTGTCCGGCCACTCCGCAGCGCTAAGAATCGCAAGATTCGAGCGAAAATCCCCACCCTCCGTACACAAATCATTAAGGCACACTGGCAACTACACTGCCGACACGAATTCATGTTCAAGCAATGGGAAACAATCATCAGGGAACACCAACGGATAGGGACTAATGGCACCAAAGTTGCCGAACAGGCCATATGCCTCAATAGGCAGTTCGCCCAAATTTGGGATGACTACCGCGAGCTCCAGGCTAACAAGGCCATTTTTGAATTCATGGCAGGGCCACAAGCCCAGCCTAGAGAGGACATAAGCGTAGATCCGCTAACGCAGCAATTTGCGAGGATGTCCCTCTCAGACACTTACAAAACACAGGGGAAGGAGTTCGCCGTGGCCACAGTCCAGAAGACGGCCAGGTTAGGCTCCAACACACTAAAGGGCCAAGGTCACATCAACACACGTCCCTCAGCTCCGGTTCGGAAGGCAATTTTGCCAAACCGAGGAGCAGAACCTATGCCAACCCCCTCAGAACGGACGAACGAGAGGGAGTTGACGCCAGGACTCTCGGGCACACATAATAACACAGGGAGAAAGCGGGAGGTAACCATGTCATGGGCTGAGGACATAGAGCCCGTGACACAGCACATTGAGCCCACACAAACCTACACACATAGGCAAACACAGGGGCAGGAGTCTACCGTGGCCACAGGCCAGAAAGCGGTCAGACTACCCTCCAACACATTTTTTGGGCAATCAAAGACGAATACACGACCCTTACCGCTAGTTCAGAAGGCAACTTTGCCAGAATGGAGGCGGACACTGACATGTGTACCCCAGGTGCGAAGGCATAAGAGGGTGTTACCTTCAGGCCCTCAGGGTGCACAACACACACCTGCGCACTCTGACCAGGCGCAGTCACAAAATACACGGGGCATAAGGAAGGTGTTATTACCTACCCCACGAGGCCAGGCAGATAGGTGGACACACACCCCTATAAACACTGCTAGGGCAGCGCGGAGCGCAATCAGCCCCACAGACACAAGCACACTCAGGCCAATATCCAGGCACTACGGTGAAAGTAGGCCCAGACTTACTTTGCTACGAACCCCTCCAGAAAATAGTAAAGAAGCACCCCAGTGTGTATCAGGGGCCTACGCCTTAGTGACACGGTGAAAGTATTCACTTTCCCGAGCAATGACGCTCGGACGTGGATAACAACTTTCACCAGGAATATAACATACACTAATTTCACTTACATCGCAAACATACTCACGAGTAGGTTCTTTTACATGAAGGAAACACTACAATTGACACACAAAGGGCAGGTGTCACCCCTGTAAACGGTAGACACGCAGAGACTCATGCACAAAACTGTAAATTTTCATGTATATACAGTGGAATGTGGCTAACTCAAAATTATATAATTTGAAATTTTTCTTAATTTTTTCTTGGCCCCGAGCATTTTATAGGCCATCTATGGTTTATAATCATGGTTAGTTCAAATTATAGCTTGGATAATGTAAAGTTTTTAATGTACAAAGACAATCGGAGGCCAATCAGTTGGGCCACGCGACTCAGGTCCTCAAAGAACTGTTCCGAATACAGCCTAAGCAACAGACCACAGCACAGAGCTTAGGCGGGTCTTTCTAAGTAGAAATGACTAAGTTGTTCTATGTTCCGTTCCTACAATTTGCTAGATTCTTTTGTGATGGCTGAGAGCCTTAATAGTAAGAAACAGTTAAGGATTTCAAACTAGTTTTGAAAAAATAGTAGATTTCCCTGAGACGTAACTAGATTACTGTCTTACTAACGTCGTCAAAAAGGTGAATAGTACACTCAGGTCCTATCTTTCATTTTGAAACTTTTGAAATTATTTACGATACAATCTTTACAAAGTACCGCCGTCTGGCAACCTGCTTTGGTAAACATAAACTATTATGTAGACGGGATACAATATATTTTCTCTACTGTTTTCAAAGAATCCTCTTAATTTGGATTTTTGGATAACACAATTTTTTTCTCTTTCACTAATCCCGTGAAGTGCGAATTATCCAAGTGAACTGTATATATTTGATCCATAGGTGTACCCTACCTATTACGCTGCCTATAGCATGAGTTTTTTCCCCCATAACAGCGCTCAAACTAAACATAAACACCATGGGGTAACACTCACAGCTCAAGGGGAAAACACCATTATTTATTATTTTTGAAGGTCACACACTAAACGCAAATACCGTACAAAACAGTCAAAATACTTGGCAGAACTATCCCGGAGACACAGGCCTAAAAGGCACCAGGAATAATTACCCTGGACAAAGACGGTCTCGAACCCGCAACCTTCTGGATACCAGGAATGCAAAGTCGGGTAACTATTCAATTGGAGGATAGAATAATAAGGGATGGTTACACCAACAGGAATTCATACGCACAAAACAATAAAATCACCTCCGACACCTAGTCACCAAACACGCGACTAGCGGCCCGGAGACACACGTACATAAACACAGCTAACTGCCACTAACAGGAATATATTCATCCCAGGCCCACAATAACACAAAAATTTGGGGACACAAACATACATAATCGTAGGGTCTTTTACATTACAAGGGACCCAAGACGCGCTGTATATGCAGACAGTAGAAAGACGTGTCGGCAAACATACACACATTGGCATGGCACATGGGGCGAGCGGGCCAGCCAACGAGCCAGCAAAGCACTTCCTTACACAGCTGTAATCTAATACTATCGCCAGGTCAGCGATAACACACACACATAATCGTGCGACCTTCACCAGCTACGGACAACCCAACAGTGTTTCAGTCCTGGCTGTAACATACACAGTCATTCACGCCAATTTTAAAACCCAATAACTCCCAAAATTAGAGTACGACGGTCGTCGCGTATGGCACAAAACATTCACGCTAAATCATACTTTCATCCGCGTGTCTCAAACACACGATACGCGCGCCATGGTACATACAGCACAGAAACTGTAACACCAGGACCTTAGAACAAGGCGGGTGCGAATACACGATAACACCATACGATCGTGCCAAAAAGAAACTAGCCAATGGTATTTTTGGCGTGAAAACACAATCAGAAACCACACTAGGGACGCACAAATCCCAACAGACAACGCAGACATGAAACATGGAGTATTACACGGGATCGCGGGTCCGAATACCCAGTAAAAATCGGACGCCGTGGAAAACAAAAATCCAGAATCCCTCTTAGACGGAAGTTGGCCCCATACAAGTACATAAGCGGGTGAGCCACACAATTATAATAACAGGGAGGTTCTTTACCATACCTACAGGAACATAGATTCGCTCCAAGATACTCGCTACCACAGCCTACTTAGGGCATTAGCGACCACAAAATACTTTTCTCTGAACCATAGCGCCCAACACCTAGATACGGGAGACGCCACTCTCACAGACACAAAACAGGTAACACCACATCTTTTCCGGCAAAAAGCCATGCAAAATTTCGATTACCCCAAACATAGGAAATAGACTTCCTAAACACAAGTTATAGCAATTACACAAGGCAAAGGTCTTGCGGAATAAATGCCTACACAACATCAGTAGCAAAAACAGGACAGATTAACACATTGCCCCTCCCGGAATGTCAAACAATGTCAACACACGGACATTGGCAAAAGTCACGTTCCGTCAGCCGCCATACGTAACGTCAGAGACTTCCCGTATACAAGAACATGAAAACAAAAACACAACAAAACACCGCTTTGCGAATTCTAGCGCATTTCAACATTGTTGCCGGTAGACATTCCTAGAGCACCCAGACGTGCTGGTGACACGCCAATATGATGACACTGTCATATACCATCAATAATAACAGCATACAAACACACGGATACTGACACAGGATTCAGCGCTGTTACAATAGGTATAACATTTAGCAATGTACAGACACAATAGGCCGGATTTATCTTAGGGCCACAGAAGCATGTTTACAAGGACGATAACAAGTTACACGCGCCGCCTGACAGTTAGCCACGCGACACACGATAAGACGTATCCGATAACGGCACGCGCGCCAGCATGCTACAGCGGAACGCAACCACAGACACGCAAACCTCAGTAACCACAGCCACGGGCACCTCCTGCCCACACGCGCCCACTAATCAGGAGCGAATACAGACAGATTCCCTGAAGGAACAACCCCCCCAATAACTACTTCTCTTCTTGTTTTTTTAAGCTTAAGAAAAAACACCATATGCGATCAGGACATGACCAGGCACACTCACAATCACTTGCTACCTTAACATTACAAATGAGAGACCAGATTAGGCCGTGACGTCACAGCGTCACCGCACTTAACCATCACAAGGAGCGGATAGAAACCCAACATTGACCAAGTGAGGATGACAGGAGCAGAGATGGACAATACCACCAGGATGTCCAATATACTAGCTACGGAATAACATCCCAGCACCCCTCTCCCTACATAACCCATCAATTACAACACTATTCAACACAAACAAACAGACACATAGAAACAGCTAGACTACATTCCAAAATATACATCGGGGTTGATAGACTTCATACGTTTACCAAGAGTTTGGGTATACTACACCCTGGTCCTAAATGCCTACACCCGAGTATTAGGGGTGGTCGGAAACAAAATAAAGCGTAATGCACATCTCTATGCAAAGAGATGAGGCCAAATTCATAATAACAACTCTTTTTTTTTAATAATCCCGCATGCAAGGGACATAGAATTATCACACCTCGGCCCACACCTATCCACAAATGAGAGCGGATACGCCTCATATCCAGCCACATGCATGGAATATCCTACCCACATACCAGGGATATTATTATTACCATACCTGCATGGAACTTTTAAAAATTTTGTACACCTGGGAAATACCTACCCCCGTCCACTCACTGTAAAGACAACCTAGCAGCATCAGCGGCTCCCGGCCACCATAAACATGGAGCCCAAAGATGCATAACCCTCTCCTACCATGCTTTAAGCCCATTCAGCAAATAACACCCCAGATCCTAATAACAAGGTACCCAACGCCATGGAAACCTATTAACGCCCCCAGAAAATCAACAAGGTATTATCGCTGGACATCTGACATGGCGAACAGACCTGAAGTAGTCCATGCATCTAGAAGATTCTACAACCCCAGGACACTTAAAAATTTACATAACCACACAGTAAATTACCTACATATCACACCTATTTTTTTTATAAAAAAGGAATCTGATGTCACGCTGAATGGTGATGAGAGCGTGAACAGAAGGGCAGGGACGGGGCAAGACGCCAACAGATCCTGACAAAGACCAAAAAGACGGAACTACGTAAGGTTGAAGCATCGATGGCCTAGCGCGGGCAAACGCCAAAACCGGGGGTGCGTCTAGCCTACCCCCTCGGCAGAGGAAAGTTACACCCACTATGCGCCACGGTCGTCGAAGCCAAGACCTGCAGGGGAGACTTTTGACGAACGGGGGGAGAATTAGCCAGCTCCGCACCGGACTCGGGAGAGGAACCTAGCGACGACTACATTAGGACTAGACTCCTAGTTTAGTACGTAAGTTAAGTAGAGCTTCTATAGCGGGAAGCTAGTCTTCTACTCGCAAAAGTGAAGGAGAATCTCAGGATTCAGCGGAACCAATCCTAAATTCGCCAAGTCCTTGCCCCGCGTGGCAAGGTGAAGACGACCAAACAAATGAATAATGAATAAACAAATAATGAATAATATACATGAAATATGAATAATATGGAATGAATGCGATCATTCGGTTCCGTGCCCACATAAATGGCTGACAGCGAGTCACCAGAGCTTAAATGGTAACGCACCGGGTGGCCAGAGATATTAAATAGGCATGCAGCGGGCTGCCAAGAGGGGTTCGAGTGAGCAAACCCAGCAATGGAGAATAATGCCGATATAGGCGAAGAGGATTCCTGGACGCTAAATTCCCGGATGTTATTATTAATGCCAATATAGGCGAAGAGGATTCCCGGACGCTAAATTCCCGGATGACATTATTTTATCGGACGATTTTCCCCGAACGATGTCCCATGCCCACATAAATAGCTGACAGCGAGTCTCCAGAGCTTAAATGGTAACGCAGCGGGCGGCCAGAGATATTAAATGAGGAACGCAGTGAGCCCTCACAGGGGTTACAGTGGGCAAACCCAGCAATGATGAATACATCAATAAATGACACAGGAAGAATGATGACAACACAGGCAAGTACAACGGCGATGCGTTTGCTCTCCAGCAGCGCAGGCGCCCGGAACTTTAGTAATTACTTGTTATTAATCACTAATATAAATGTCGACAACTAGTATTAAGGGAGCGGAATCCGGTGGTTTTAGAGACAACCGGTGTTTCTAAAATACACACGGGTGGTGATCTGGGGAAGTAAAACTGCCTCGGGCGATCGCTCCGGTCGAAATTTTAGCATGTAAGGCAGTTGCATTTGGAACGCAACTTAGAATTAAGCAAATTCAATAAGCGCTGTTGCTAAATAATAGCACAGCACATTTCGGCACTAGATTAAGGTAAAACCATTCGGATTGTAAATACAAAATATTTTTTTAAATTATCATAAATTAGGCTAAGCACCTTAAGATTACGGTAAAGTCGTTCGGCGCCTGGCGACTAAAAGCGTTGCCAGGGTAAGCCCGACAACATATCAAGATAAGTAAGATTAAGATAGCACGTTCGGCGCCTGGTTACCAAAAACCGTTACCAGGGTAAGCCCGACACCACATAGAATAAGCTACATAATACATAGACTAAGCTAGATAATACATAGACCAACCTAGAAGTAAGTTAGACTTCAGTGGCGCCACACTTAGCTTTACAAATTAAGCGCTACCAACGAAGTGTTATATATACATGTAATGTATTGCAATGTATTGTAATGTCTTATTAATCATTAATCCACTTTCACCCACACAGGAAAGCGAGGAAGCAAACGAATATACATGTTTTCCAAATAGATGGCCAATAATCCATTTTTGTTTCACAGATGACAAGGAGCACGAGCATGTCTATTGTAAATATGTTTTCCACACCAAATAACACATATCCTTATCTCTGTCACACAAACACACTGTTCCTCATCGTTCTTCAGTCGCGCCAATAAGGTGACGGCGCCACGATCAGCGACGCAAGGTGACGTGGGGCACCGAGCGACGCTGACGCAAACACACGTTCAATACGCTTCAATAAAAAGCAATATTCGATAGCCAGGGGCGGTGCAGAGGTTGTGAGCACCTACCCTCGCCGCCAAGGTAAATTTTTCCACCCACGGGGAAAATTTGCGAAAGGAAAAGTAACGGCATGACCACTAACCCACAGCCATAGGTGAGAGGCACCTACAGCTCAGCGAGTAATAAATGAAGGGAGAATGAGTCGACAGACGAGAGCGCTACAGAAGGCCTAGAGAATGAGACGAGGTACCAGGCTCACGAGCAAAACGGTCCAGCAATAAGGTTATTATTTTATGTCATTTTATGTTATATTATGTTATGCTATGTTATATCATCATTGTAAAAGCAAAAACTGTAAACCCAAAGCATACACAAACATAGTGGTGCTCAACTGTACACCTACGCACATAAACTCACAAATTGTCACGCCATTTTACACGCCATAATGTCAACACTGAATACGCTGGTTTTTTCCCTTTCTACTCTACTGACGCCAAAATTTGTGAAGGTGTCCCGTTTCATCCCAAGAACAATAAACCATTATGATATATCCTTTAACTTATACCCTGGGGCACCTACTTTTGCTATTCTCTTCCATCTTTTAAACAATACACTGAAGGGAGCAATTTTTTTCTCCATACAACGCCGGACGGCGCAACCATCCGTCCGGACATGTTTTTTTTCCTCCCTGAAAAATAACAACATATATATATACAACGGCGAGATCATGCATTTTTTTGTGTTTCTATCTTTATTATTACCATGTCAACTTGCAAAAATGAGCCATTCTAAAAATTAAATATGTATAACAAGTATATCCCAAAACCTGCCCCCCTGAGCACAAGCTGGACTCACATCACCACGACATCGACACACCTACACCAACCCGGAAGAAAAGAAGAAGAAGTACAAGAAGTAATCAAAAACGAACCATCACATCGACACCCCCACTCTACGTCCCGTTCCCGTTCGCGGGGACGCGAACTAATCGAAGAAGAGGACTTGTACAGCCCCGGGGGGGGGGGGGGGAAGTACCCCTGAAAGCCACCCCCCATCTTTCACTAAAACCACCCTAACTGGCAACATCATAAGACCAGAACATTATTTTTACACAGCAAAAGGCGGCCACCCAGCTCGGGAGGTTAGCCAACCACTTGCAACACATACATAAACATCTACACCAACAACTATCTGGGGCAGCTACGGTGACGTAATGCTGACCATGCAGCACCTAAAACTATAAGAATGGAGTCCTGACGAGGAGCCATCATCTGTTCTACTCAATGCGTCGCCAGCGGCCCTAGCCAACGTCTGTTCCTGCTACATCAGGTGAGATTCAGCAAAGTGCTCAGACTCCTTTATTTTGTACCCCCAAACCTGTACACACTAGTTGTATTTTACATTTGCCTAAGACTTCCCAAAAGGGACATACAGAACTACATTCACTGACCAATAAACACATGGTCAGTAAGTTACACATTGCATTACTAATTACTACTAATTACACTCCTCTTCACATCCTCATACCCTTCCTGACCTTCGTCACGATTGTCCGTGACCATAGTAGCCAGTATCTGCTTTGTCAGACTGCATTGTATTTCCCAGCACGCGACTCGACTACATAACGTCGAGCCGCTGACATCAGCACGCCTATTGTATTACTCATCTCGTCCAGCTGGCAGGCCAGTATAGTAGCCTGCGTTTAGAGGTCCATCCCCTAATAAACACTTGCATCTTTGCAGGAACACCCCCTAGCGTTTAAACACTAAACAACACACTACACTAGTAAGCTCTCCCAGCTACCGGAAGCTACTCTCACCTTGGAGCTACTTTCCAAATCAGCACAGTAACACAAGTGTTTTATCCCAAACTAACCCCCAACTAAGGGATCTAAAACACAATAATAATCCATCCGAACGCTCGATGACTGTAATACACGCTGAAGGCCTGCAGGCTCGCGCGCTTATCGCGATGCACATCGACAGCTCAACGGGGATGTCCCGCTTTGAAGGACAGTGCAGTGCAGCTTACTAAAACTCATGACTCAACCACTCACAGCTGCAAGTACCCACTGTGGAGAACATTCTCGGGCACCCTGTATTATACAGTACTTAATTCACATATTCGTCACTGTACGATCGCTGAATGTGTGGAAAGAGTACGCGAAACGCTGTGTACTGCTTCCTGTCATCTTCTTCTTCTACGCGATCAGGCCCAGTGGACCGCGCGCTGCTACACGTTTCCTTCGCCATCGTCTCCTGTCCATAGCTGCCATCCTCCAACTGTCCACACGTATCGCTGCCTGCTGCAGATCTTCATGGAGATTTATGGCATGTAAAAGATCCTTTCACAGACTAAACTTGTGTAAAGCAAAATTTGTTGTGTTAGATTTCGTCAGAACGCTCTATCAAAGTTCCAGCGTTCACCACTAGGTATCATTGATATCTGGTGGCGAAAGTTGGAACTACTTGAAATTGAACGGAACTTGTAGCTCACCCTTTAGGGTATCCGCTGGAAGCAGCTACAGACTCAGGCGAGCCGAACATGTCCTCGGACACTCCCGGCACTAAAAGCCATAAGATAAATAAATAAATAAATAAATAAAATAATCACTCCACCGCTTCCTTGGTCTCCCAGGTGGTATTCTTCCCATGGGGAAAAATTACTGGCCATCCTCACCTAATGCCCTTTTTTTTGTCGTGTAGCCTCCTAAGAGGCCGAGTGCAGGTCTTTCTAGTCGACGCCCGTGGGCAACCTGCGCGTCGGGATGAGAGATGGAATGGATGAAGATGAATGAAACTTGGCAAGGATGTGGGAGGAAGCGGCCGTGGCCTGTCAGAAGGTACTGTCCCAGCATTTGCCTGGTGTTGAAAATGGGAAACCGCGGAAAACCATTTCAAGGACAGTCGACGGTGGGGCTCGAACCCACGCGTCTACCGAGTCAGCAGAGAGCTTGGCCCCATGACCTAACACTGCGCTTTAGCCAGCGTAGCCACTACTGTCGGTGATGCGCTATAAGACAATGCTTCACTCTAAACCTGTAATGCCTGTATAGTGTCCTTTTGACTGTCCTTATGTTTATAGAACGCAATAAAGCCATTATTCATTCTTAACAGGAATCCTGGGATCAGGTGGCAGTGTATGTGGAGAGTACTTGTGCCTAAAGAAGCGGGATCTAGACGCTTATGGCCAATAGTAAAGAAGAACTGAAGGAAGAAGGAGCATAAGATGCTTCATAAACGACGCCATCCTGAAGTAATGCGAGAGCGGATCCGGGCCGGATATACACATCGTGGGAGAGGGGTGTGTGGTTTTTAGTGGGAAAGAGCCCCCACACACATGAAGAGTGAGGACCCTCTTCAAGCGTCTGGAAGCAGATTATCCACAATCCCTCGTAAAAATAAAAATAAATAAGAAATATTTAAAAAAATCAATCTTGCCATCTAGGTAGATTTTATTGACAAAGCTACCTATTGCAATGGGAACCATGGTACGACTTCAGGAAAATTTGGACATATCTTCGCGTTTCAAATCTCCCAGACCCCAAAACCTCTATGTCAACTTCCCTGTCGACCTTCCTTGGTCAACACTTTCTCTTCAGATTCCGACGGTATTAGGGTATCAGAGACCCACGGAGTGTTTCAATCTTCCACCTTAATTGGCCCATGTCTCATTCTTTCCTGATCCCTCATTTTCGAGAGGTCGGACCTCTTCTTCTTTTATTCATGGTATATCCTGCCTTCTGCTCTAGGCTCTAAAGAAAGCAGGGTGTGTATAGCCCCACCCTGGATAATGCTACACTCCCAAGGGCTAACAATATCTCCTGTCTTCTGATCAAGAGCCTAAAGGAGGCAGGGTGTGTATAGCCCCAGCCTGGATAGTGATACATCCCAAAGGGCTCACAGTATATCCTGCCTTCTGCTCAAGGCCCTAAAGGATAAAGGAGGCAGGGTGTGTGTAGTCCCACCGTGGGTAGTGCTACACCCTCAAGGGCTCACCGTATCTCCTGCCTTTTGCACAAGGCCATAAAGGAGGCAGGGTGTGTGTAGCCTCACACTGGATAGTGTTACACCCTCAAGGGCTCACAGTAACTCCTACCTTCTGCTCAAGTACCTAAAGGATAAAGGAGGCAGGGTGTGTGTAGTCTCACCGTGGATAGTGCTACACCCTCAAGGGCTCACAGTATCTCCTGCCTTTTGCAAAAGGCCATATAGGAGGCAGGGTGTGTGTAGCCTCACCCCGGATAGTGCTACACCCTCAAGGGCTCACTGTATCTCATGCCTTTTGCACAAGGCCCTAAAGGAGGCAGGGTGTGTGCAGTCCCATACTGCATATTGCTACACCCTCAAGAGCTCACAGTATCTCCTGCCTTCTGCTCCAGGCCCTAAAGGAGGCAAGGTGTGTGTAGCCCCATACTGCATATTGCTACACCCTCAAGGGCTCACAGTATCTCCTGCCTTCTGCTCCAGGTCCTAAAGGAGGCAAGGTGTGTGTAGCCCCATACTGCATATTGCTACACACTCAAGGGCTCACAGTACATCCTGCCCTCTGCTCAAGGTCCTAAAAGAGGCAGGGTATGTATAACCGCACCCTGAATAGTGCTACACCCTCAAGGGCTCAAATTATCTTCTGCCTTCTGCACAAGGCCCTAAAGGAGGCAGGGTGTGTGTAGCCGCACCCTGAATAGTGATACACCCTCAAGGGCTCACATTATCTCCTGCCTTCTGCACAAGGCCCTAAAGAGGGAGAGTGTGTGTCGCCCCTCGCTGTATATTACTACACACTCAAGGGCTCACAGTATATCCTGCCTTCTGCTCCAGGTCCTAAAGGAGGCAAGATGTGTGTAGCCCCATACTGCACATTGCTACACACTCAAGGGCTCACAGTACATCCTGCCCTCTGCTCAAGGTCCTAAAAGAGGCAGGGTATGTATAACCGCACCCTGAATAGTGCTACACCCTCAAGGGCTCAAATTATCTTCTGCCTTCTGCACAAGGCCCTAAAGGAGGCAGGGTGTGTGTAGCCGCACCCTGAATAGTGATACACCCTCAAGGGCTCACATTATCTCCTGCCTTCTGCACAAGGCCCTAAAGAGGGAGAGTGTGTGTCGCCCCTCGCTGTATATTGCTACACACTCAAGGGCTCACAGTACATCCTGCCCTCTGCTGAAGGTCCTAAAAGAGGCAGGGTATGTGTATCCGCACCCTGAATAGTGCTACATCCTCAAGGGCTCACATTATCTCCTGCCTTCTGCACAAGGCCCTAATGGAGGCAGAGTGTGTGTAGCCTCACCCTGGATAGTGCTCCACCCTCAAGGGCTCACATTGTCTCCTGCCTTCTGCACAAGGCCCTAAAGGAGGCAGAGTGTGCATAACCTCACCCTGGATAGTGCTACACACTCATTGGCTCACGGCTAGTGAGCTCGAGACTTGGCGATCTCGAGGCATTCCTGAGCTGGGTCCGGTTTCTCCTAATTTCCCAGTGCCTCTTCTTTTGTGTCTGCCTTTCATGGCTCTCCTTTCTTCCGAGTCCCTCAATGGTCATTCTTCGAGGGTTGTGGGCATTTCTTTTCCCTTTCAGTTTTTTCTTTCTTTTCCTTGTACTTTCCTCCTTTCCTTCTTCTACTACGTAAGTTACTTTTAGTTATCAAGATTTCATGTTATCATTCTTCATTTTCGCTATCACCCTAGCATTTAGGGGCTGACAACCTTGATGTTAGGCCCCTTAAAGCATCAATTATCATCTTCATCATCACCATTCTTTTATTACCCACAAAAGAAGAAAGAAATCCTTTCATCAAAGAGGGTTTATGAAAATAGTCTATGCTGTTGCATCATCTGTTTTATCTCCACGGGAAGTTGTGACGCAAGTCATTTGTTTTAACTACAGAAATTTATTTTTATGCTTTGTTTGTTGTAACTGGAATAATATCCTGCGTGTGACGCGTTGTTACATTAGCTTTGTTCTAAAATTGGAATATAATTCTCTCTGGATTATTATTCAAGAAATAAAATACTATAGTCTGTGAAGACAGTGTTATTATTAGGGCATATTTTAAGCATTTTTCTATAAATACATAACTTCCTGCTTTTCACTTTTTAGCACATAAAAACACATAGTCTAATATTTACAGTTTTTAAAATCTCTCCGTTTATCGAATTTTTGTTCTGTGTTACTTCAACGAGGAAGAACCTGTAAGCTATCTAATCTTCATGCAGAGCGTATGTCAGCTTGCAACTGTGTTATTCTTACCTTGTCGCCCCGTGTCACTCACTGTGGAAGCCTGTGATTTCCTTGTGTATAGCCATATTGCACCACGTGGTAGGCCTCCCCAGCTACCTGGAACCAGTGTCACTCACATTCAGTTCATTTCTGGCATTGTGAAGTGTAAGGCAGTTCTACGATGCCTAAAGTAAAAACAACTACAAGTTATCGTCTGTTGCAGAATTTAAAGATAATTTTACTTGTTCTGTTCTGCCAACCATGTGGAATAGCAATCAAGGCTAAATATTGATCTCAAGTTACATAACACCTCAAGGGCAAGAAACATATTGCCACAGTTTCGCGCCTTCAGAAGAAGTGTTTTGCGATAATCGTCCGTCATTTGTGATGGACAACCTGAAGATGTATCTCGTTGTGTATTGTAATGCTTCAGCAGTCAGTGAGACATATCGAAGCATAGATTGCATTTGGGAGAACTGCATATTGTTTATATTCACATTATTAAACTAAATTAGAATTTTTGCATTTTTGTCACATATTTTCCCAATTTTTAGCACCTAAAAATCCGAGCCCTAGTTATTACCATTTCACGAATTGATTGCCGGCGGTCGAGATGGGAACTATTCTTTGTCTACTTGTGTCACCCGTCAGCCTGCTTCGTTGACAGGTACAGTTGCGCGAGTAGGATATGACTCAGCTCCAGTAGTCTCAGTCGTCATCGTTTAACTGGCCGTGGTGACATGAGCTCCTGCGACGCTTATCTGACGCAATTCTGGTTGACTTATGTGCAGACTGCACTCTGTCATCGCTATGTCCTCCGCTTCACCCCGCGGGGCTCATGCTACAACAAACGCTGGTGCAGCCGCAATCAGTGGCAATGAAATGTTGAATGGGTTATAACCGCAGGATTCCGAAGGGTAACTACGTAAAATTCTGTTCAGATCGGTGAAACGGTGTATATTTGTGCCAAAGGGCTTAAATTTAAGGATTGGGTAGGAAGTGGCCGTGGCCTTAAGTTAGTTACCGGTACCATGCCAGCAATTGCCCCGTGGTGTTGGGTTAGTGTGCCTGCCTCGCACCCGTGTTCGAATCCCAGATCCGTCAGGGATTTTAGAAACTGACGTGAGGGCTGGAACGGGAGCACTCAGACTCATGAGGACAAGGGTCATGCCAAATATCTGGAAAGCGCTTAGCTTCGTAGGCCTAGGCCCTTCATGGGCTGTTGTACCACGGGGTTTTGAGATTTGAAGTGAGAAACCACGGAAAACCACTTCCGGTATGACTAAGGTAGCAATTGAACGACCCTCTTCGCACTTTCCCCACACGGGATCACATCTACTGGGAAGTGGGTTGGCGACCACGGGACCCCAGCTGAGTCCGGCATTGCTCCCACTTACTTGTGCCGGGCTCCTCTCCGTCTTCTTTCCTGTCAACCTCTCTTGGTCAACTCTTGTTCTCTTCCTACCCCGACGGTATTAGAGTATCCGAGGCCTAGGGAGTCTTTCACTTTCCTGCCCTAATTGGCCCTTGTCTCATCTTTCCTAATACCCTCATTCTTCGAGGGGTCAGCCTTCTTTTTCTTTCCATGTTATCTCATGCCCCACCACTTCCAATGCACCCTGGATAGTGCTACACCCTCAGGCGCTCACGACTGGTGAGTTTGGGAGTTGGTGACTCCGAAGGATTCCTGAGCTGGGTCCGTTTTGTCCCCTTTTTCTTCCGACCTTGAGGCAGGCGCTCTCCTCTTTCCCATTCCTATCTGCCTTTCATGGCTCTCTTTCCTTCCAAGTCCCTCAATGCTCATTCTTCGAGGGTTAAGGCATTTATTTTTTTCCTGTCCTTTATTTGCCTTATCCTTTATTTGTTTACCATTTCTTCTTCAGTATGTAAGTCTGTAGTTAGTATTAGTTATAGTTTTCATTCTCATCTCATCTTTCACTATCACCCAAACAATTAGGGGCCGATAACCTAGATGGTAGGCCCCTTAAAACAATTATCGTCATCATCTTCGCAGTTTAACTCACGAGGTTGAGTTTTCCCCAAGTTTCAATCCTCAGACCTGAATTAAATTTCTGGACAGAGCCGGGAATCGAACTCAGGCCTCCGCGGTAACAGCCAACAACGCTAGTCACTACACCACGAGCCGGATAAGGAATAAATAACTCTGAGTTTAGAAATTGTATCAAAACAAAGAATATTTGTAGATAACCGTAAATTCAACATAGCAAAAGAAATACTAAATCGATTTCTTTTAACTCAGTGTCGGACTTAATAGTATTAATCTTATCCATGAAGTTCAAAAGATGATTGTGTTTGATTAACGCAATTGGAAACACAATGTCAAAACAGTAGCTAATTGGAAGTGCTCTTGTTGAACATGTCCTTGGATCGCAGCCAGCACATGCGAGAGTCCCAAATCACTTAAGCTCCTGTACATTGAGTAACTGGAGTTGTTTGCATTACCATAAACCTGTCAGTCGAATGAATCTCTGTGACCTACTCCTGGAAATCTACATGCAAGTTGGTCTCCATTAGGTTTCTCCTGAATAGAATAGCAACAGCAAGAAGGTACTATAACAGGCTCTATCCCGTATCATGATGAGTCTTTGGCGTTACGAAGTCTTCATATACTTTCTTTTTGTCAGGGCTAGTGTCGGACAAGAGGGAAGGTATGTACAGTCACATGTCCTATTACTCTAATAGCTGGAATATTAACTTTCATGGCCAAGTAACTAAACTCCAACAAGTAGTACCGTGAAGAACTAAATAGCCTATTTTCAACTACCCTCTATCTACATACAAAATTTCAGTTTGATTGCTGTAATAGGCCTATGTAGGCCATAGAGATATGTACTATTAGATGACGATTATTGCGTAGGTTCATTAATCAAACATTGACTTCGATCACATGATCAGGACACAAAAAATAAAAACTTAATTTTAAAATTTCGCACAGACACCATCTTGAGGTTATGTAAACTATTGAACCAAATTAGATGTCAGTGCATTACAATGTGAAGCATATAAACATTTACTGTACCATGTTTCACTAAGATCGCATGGTTAAATCGTGAGAAAAGACTATTTAAATAATTCAATATTGCTTGGCCTCCATGTACGTCTTGTACTTAACAGGTTTCTCAAAGTAACTTCTAGTACTGCCCGTTATCACAGTACATAATTTCAAGGTGATATCTTTAATAGTTTCGGAGATATACAATGCCGGTGAAATATTTCGCACAGCCGCCATGCTGGATTGGTGAGAAGTAATACAATTTGAAATGCACAGTCGGGATCGGACAAAATGGTACTATAACCTTAACGAGTTTCATTGAATTTGCTCTTCCGTTTATATTTCATTAGGTGGGACAGACACACACACTCAAGGACAGAAAGTGATCTCATAAGCCAATTTTTTTCATATATGAAAATAGGCTAAAAATGTTCTGTGAATCCTGAGACCACGGCCTCGAGGGTAGCTTCAGCAAATCTGGAGATCGCAGGTTTGAATCCCGACGCTGAAAGCGAATATCCTGAGTGTGTTTTATTCCTAGGCAAATGCCGGGATTGTACCTTACTTCAAGTCCCGGGGCGCCTACCTCATCCCTGTCCCTGATACATTTGCACACTACTACAGTCATCGCATGAACACAGGTTATCAGACATTTTCAACACACAACTAACTACACTGGGCTAATGACCAAGATATCCCAAGCTCCTATAATGAATTACAACAAATCGAATTACAGTATTTATGTTCGACCCTGACTATTATGTGTCAGAAAACTGTATCATAATGAGGCTCATTATAACACTATTTTTCATTATGAAATAGTTTCTCCCACCAATCAGAGCTCAAGAAACAGTTGTGTGACCAATTAGATAAGGATACCTTGGCGCATGCGCTCAAAATCCAACATGTCTATATAAATTACCGAAAGTGCACCGTCCATATGTTCGCGTAAATAAACTGGTGAATATGAGACAAGAAATAGCACTGTACCTTAATATCCCCAAAGCCAATTTCTACACAGCGCGGCTTTTTCAAACGACTTCGGTGACAGTTTTAATGAAGACTGGTGCACAATCTGAACATATGGCATTGAAGCACACAGAGCGCATGCGTCGGTCGTCCAGAGAGCTTAGAAAACAGAGATATACTACCCAGCGCAGCACCCGATCACAACATTCTAATGACTAAAATGATATTTATGAATATTTATGTTAAAACATATAATAAAGTTATAATTATCGTCGAACATAAACAGTCGTATGCAACTCGCCTATAATGGTAATTAAGACACTCGTATGAAAATTAAAAAATTCGCATACGCTCGTTTTATAAACATACTCGTGTCTTAATTATAGTCATTATAGGCTCGTACTATTATGTGTTAATATTAATATTGAAAGAATGTAACGTAAAAAAATCTTGTCATAAATTATGCCTTAGCTAAACAATGCAACCTGCCCGGAGAACGCCACATCTAATTGTAATATTTTGGCTCTGATGATGTTCACTTGACGAACGAAATATTTTACTGTAATTGTCTCATTTTCACCAACCTAATATAATTGGGCTCATATACGTATTAACCGAATGAAATGTTCTCAATTCAATAATAAAAATTATAACAATAAGATCGTGTGGCCTCGGGTGCCGGGTGCAAACTTTGTTATTAGACACCCTGAGGGCAGCTTGTATGCCAAATTTCGTCGTTCCTTTGAACGCTATGAAAGTAAAGGGGGTTAGACATCTAAGCTCCTTGACAATATAGCGCTTTCTATTAGAAAAATGAGGAACTTTGTGTTGGCGGAAAATCCCAAGATTAATTGTGCCATTATGAGCACGTGCTACTAAATTGAAATGTTTTTTTTTTTAACATGCCAACAACATATGACATGCATGTCGTGATTTTTGTCGCTTTTCTAAAATCACTTACCACGGCCAGGAGCGAACCTGCAAGCTTGGGGTTGGTATTCCGACACGATAACTACTCACCCACCGAGTCAATCACTGGCACTTTTAACTAGTACGGCTTTTAGGGACACCGAAGTGCAGGAATTTTTCCCCTAAGGGTATCTTTAACGTGCCAGGAAATCTACTGACACAACTCGCTCGCATTTGTGCACCCTAAAATGTGCAAGCTACGCCAGGATTCAATCCTGGGCACAACAGGCAGTTCTCAATTAATTCCAGATCCTAAGACTAAGTATTCGATTCGCAGCGTAGGAAATCAGATGTTTTATTACCCATTTAACATTTGATTGCCGCTGAGCGTGGCTCCGCCTGTATTTGTTGATTATTGTAGCAGCTGCCCCGCGGGGCGAAGCGGGGAACACAGCGATGACAGAGGCTACTGGAGATGAGTCATATCCTACTCGCGCAACTGTAGTAACTTATTTACATAATTCTTTCTTTATTGTGTTCCTTGATTGAATACTCTCAGGCATTGCTTTATTTTTTTTTAAATATCTTCACACCGGGAATAGTAATAAGGGCTTAAGTTAAACTCTTAATTGACCTACATTAGCACTCATGTGGTAGAAAAGGCAAACTGCTAATCTAATCAACCGGATATGGTTGAGTCTCATTAACTCACACTAGCGCTCGTAGTGGTAGAAAAGTTTAACTGCTAATCTAATCGACCGGATATGGTTGAGTCTCATTCACTCACACTAGCGCTCGTGTGGTAGAAAAGGTAAACTGCTAATCTAATCGACCGCATATGGCTGAGTCTCATTGACTCACAGTAGCGTTCGTAGTGGTAAGAAAGGCAAACTGCTAATCTAATCGACCGGATATGGTTGAGTCTCATCGACTCACAGTAGCGCTCGTAGTGGTTGAAAGGTAAACTGCTAATGTAATCGACCGGATATGGTTGAGTCCCATTAACTCACACTAGCGCTCGTAGTGGTAGAAAAGGATACTGCTAATCCAATCTACCGAATATGGTTGAGTCTCATTGACTCACTCGCGCATTCGTAGTGGTAGAGAAGGTAAATTGCTATTTATTTATTTTTATTTATCGTATGGCTTTTAGTGCCGGGAGTGTCCGAGGACATGTTCGGCTCGCATGAGTCTGTAGCTGCTTCCAGCGGACACCCTAAAGGGCGAGCTACAAGTTCCGTTCAATTTCAAGTAGTTCCAACTTTCGCCACCAGATATCAATGATACCTAGTGGTGAACGTTGGAACTTTGATAGAGCGTTCTGACGAAACCTAACCTAACAAATTTTGCTTTACACAAGTTTAGTCTGTGAAAGGATCTTTTACATGCCATAAATCTATGACATGGGACCGCCGGCTTTACTTCCCCTCCGAAGGAAGGCATACTGAAGGATTTTTAACGCTCTTAAAAAATCCGACGACTTCGGCCGGGTTTGAACCCGCTATCTTGGGAACAGCAGTTCAGCATGCTACCGACTACGCCACCGAAGCCGGTGGTAAATTGCTAATCTAATCGACCGGATATGGATGATTCTAATTGACTCACACTAGCGCTTGTAGTGAGGGGAAAGGTAA
The DNA here is from genome assembly GCA_946902985.2 of Meconema thalassinum. Lineage (NCBI taxonomy): Eukaryota > Metazoa > Arthropoda > Insecta > Orthoptera > Tettigoniidae > Meconema > Meconema thalassinum. Next base: position 117,470,393 of record OX336395.1, on the reverse strand, counting down.
ACTGCTAATCTAATCGACAGGATATGGTTGAGTCTCATTGACTCACACTAGCGCTTGTAGTGGTAGAAAAGGTAAACTGCTTATCAAATTGACCGGATATGGTTGCGTTTCCAGCGAACAATCATCAGTCTACTGCGTGTCATCATACCGCCACCTCGTAAGAAACGTTTAGTGTGTCCTTTACGTTTGTAAAAGTAGATACAACAACAGAAATGAATTAGAAATGCACCAAACACGGAACACTGTTCTGGAGGGGGGATTTTAACCTGTGAGGACTGGCGCTTGGGTATTTTGACCCGAAGCCTAAATAATGATGTATATTTTTGTTTTGGTCAGCCCTAATTTCCCGTCGCTTGAACTTCACCCTGCAAAAGTAACATGTCCATTACTTTTGGAACACTCAAGTTATTTCTATATTATTTTGGGTCAGATTTACCCATGGCGCCAGTCCTCGCGTGACAATTTTCGGTTTACTTTAGTCGGAACAATCTGTAAAAAAATTAGGGAAAAAATCCACCTATTTTGGTGGAGCACAATAACATAGCTCACGTTCTTGCTGATCGATGTTCAGGGTCGACGGACACCTTGGTCATCAGCTCCTTTGTTCAAAAATATAAAGTGACTGCTTTGCTGCCACTATCAAGGCCAATTATATTGCTACGAAAATAATTTCTCCTAAATGCATGGGTATTGTTATAACTCTTTGTCCTTTTCAAGGAGTATAATTGAATGTTGTTTGTAGTAGCTTGTTGAAATACAACGTGCTATACGGATATTAAACATGACACTGAGGTGCCCTTTGCTAGTGCTACCTCTGTACAAAATTTCGTTCCATTCGTTTTCACCGTGTTCGAATTAATAGGGGGAATCCATTTTCACACAAAGATGGCCGCCATCCGCAAACTATTAGGCTGATGACCTATTAGTTTGGTCAAAGGATGCTCCCCCCATAAAGGTATGTTGTTGCAAAATTTGGTAGAGATCGGATGATTAGGTTAGTCGTAATTTGATTTAAACTTTGAACATTTGTGTGGCCGCCATTACGTTTCCGTCAAGATGGTGGCGATATAAAACATGGCACTGAGGTGTCCTTTGCTAGTGCTAGCTTTTTAACAAATTTCGTTCAATTCGCGTTCATCGTGTTCGAATTGATAGGGGGGGGGGACAGATATTCATAATACACACATTCACACACACACACACAGACACACTTTTTTTCGCCCTGTGTTGATCTCATAAGTCTACTTTCATTTTTTGCAAAAATCGAAAGTAGGCTAAAAATATTAAAAGAAACTCATTTTCTATTGGGAATAGTTCATAGGAAGACACCAGGTGTAAAATTACTTCATTAAAATACGTACGACTACGACAAAGAGCGAGTGACACCAAATGGGTCAGAATGGCCCGACGCCTGTACTCGTGTTATATATTTTCACGCCACTTCTCAAGGGATAAAAAGATTTTGTATACATGTCAGCTGAGGTGGGGTCGCCAGAGTATGGCTGTGCACCCCTAAGCTGAGCAAAGACAAATACGATATCTTCTTCAGAGCAGTCTATCATTGAAGCAAGTAAGTTTCCAAAGTTATATCCGGTAACATTTTGTTCCAACGTGATCATTATCAAGTTCCTTGTTCAAACAATAATTCGCTTCTCTGGCTTGTTAGTGAGCAAGTTACTTCTGGGAATGGTGACTTGAGCTATTGAAAGTCTCAACTTCGGGGCGTTATTTATCTTTGTAATTTATATTCGACTGGATCTACCGTTCTTTTGAGAGGGTTGGGGCAAAAATCATTCCAATGAGTGATACGGGAAATACGGTGTAACTGCTTTCATGACGGGAGTGAGGAGAAACCACGGCAACTCTCCGTTACACGTTGCAGGGAGTTGTGAATAAGTTTATATAAATTAATATTGAGATCATTCTTTTATTGAAATTTTGACTTTGAAGTCATCGGCGTGGCACTCATCCACGAGTCCACTAGTTCTTCAACTTTGGTGGTGGGTGACAGACAAATTCAGGTCTGAATCCCATATGGTGTTAGTTTTGAACTGACTATTCGCCATAAGAGTGATTATAGGGATTATATCCCATCACTGCCAACAAGACAGGACAGTCATCTCATCTCTGTTTATCAATTCTACGCTAAACTACGACCATCATGTCAGCGAGAGAAGATGTACCCCTACGGAGGCAACGAACGTCGCATCACTACGCCTAAGCAGGAGAACCAGTCGTGTACCTCGGTAAGTCCCATGTACTCGAAATACACAAAGTCTCCATTTTCAGTAAATTCCTCGGCACGTAAATTCCAGCTTTTGTATTAAATTTGAGAGTTGCCGTGGTTTTTCCTCATTCCCGCCAGGAAAGAAGTTACAACGGGATATGCGGAAAATGTACAGAAATTTTAGAGACCCGGGAAAAATGCGGGAAAAATACGGGAGTTTCGCATTTGATCCGGGAAATCTTGAAACGTCTCATATGGCCCATCTCCTTAGCCTCCGAACGCTCAGTAGAGTCGTCCACTCTCTCAGCCCTCGTCAGTAAAACAGTCATTTCTCTCAGTTCTCCTCATGTAAACTGTATTTTATTTGTCTTTGTAGCTTCTCATCCCACCTGCGAGAGAGTTTAACTTTCTGGTGCACTCGCATTGTTCACGCTACGGACGTAGCCTAAATCCCGCCATCACACCTGCAGATGATCGGCTTCGGTGACGTAGTCGGTAGCATGCTGAGCTTCTATGCCCAAGATCGCGGGTTCAAACCCGGCCGAAACCGTCGGATTTTTAAGAGCGTTAAAATCCCTCAGTATGTCTTCCTTCGGAGGGGAAGTAAAGCCGGCGGTCCCATGTTATAGATTTATGGCATGTTAAAGAACCTTCCACTAATTACACTTGTGTGAAGCTAAATTGTAGGTTAGGTTAAACATTTGAAAAACGCTCTTAGGTTCCGACGTTCGTCGCCAGGAGCCGACTGCGATGGCATCTGGTAACCAGTTCTGAACTTGTAGTCGTTGACGGTGGCGTTTGGCGGCAAAAGTAGGAACTACTTAAAAAATTCAATGTCTGCAGTCCTTCCTTGAATTGAAAACATATAACACACACTAATACAATTATCACAATTAACACTGGTTATCAGACAGATTCTACACACACCCAAAGTACACGGGGCTACATGACCGCGTTGTCGCAGCCACTAAATTGAGGAACCAACTGACCAACACCTGCAGAAGTATCTCCAGACATGCAGTTACCCTTACGCTAGAAAAACATAATTCGCACTTTCTAATTAATTTTTAAGCCATTCGGTATGCGAATTCTAGACTCAGAGCGTTTTAAAATATACGGGAATTTGGTCTAATCTCGTACGGGAAATATACGGGAATTTTAAAACAGGTCACCACTCGACACCATGCAACTATTTATTTTTTGCACATATGTGAGCGGTTCTCACACAGTACTTTGTCGCGTGGAAGCTATGCAGGCATAGTGTGTATTCACAACAAGAGATGGCTCTGTGATTGCTGGTAGGAGCACAGCAAGTGCTATGAAATCAGTTGTGTGACACCGGGTGAGTTAGACGTGGTCGTTACGGCGTGGCTGCAGGCAGCTGCTCACTCTCGGGAGGTGAGGAGGTTCTTAACCCCCGGCCGGCAACCTCAAAGATGGTCTTCTGTGGTTTCCCATCTTCCTTCCAGGCAAATGCCGGGGTTGGTCCCTAACTATAGGCCAAAGCCGCTACCTTCCAAATCCTCCCCAGACAACACTCCACACGTGACGGTACTTGTAGCTCACCCCTTGAGTGTCCGGACGTGTTGAACATTGCGCCTGTATCAAAAGAACCGTTCTTCTGGGGGGGGGGGGGGGGAATGCGAGAGAGTGTCACAGTGACTTGGCAGAAGCCGTTGGGAATAACACCTTCCCATACCGTAAAATAGCGTGATGGTTAGGAAACTTTCATCAAGGACGTGTGCCAACCAGTGATCAATAACGTTCGGGACGACCAGTCAGTGTGCAGACCCATGTGGCACATGCCGTCATCGAACAGCTCCTGAAGAATGACCGACGATTGACGCTACTGGAATTAGAGAGGGAAAGTGACATCGTGAAACACACAATCCATCTCTTGCTTGCTGCTGCTGGTTTGCTTGCCGTTGTCGTTGGACATTGTGAAGTCGTGTATGGAAAGGGAAACTCTTCAGTAGCAACGTAGGGCGGGCATCAATTCCACTTGGGTACCTGAGTTAGGTAGCCAGGGTTACCTCAATTCCACTGGACACTCCAGGTAGTCGCCAGAGGAGTCTCTCAACTCCCCTCGGTCGTGGTCTCTTTATCCTTATTCATTCTTAGAACGACACAAGTCTTCCATGCTCACTTCTACCATTGATGAAAATCAATGCTTCTAATATAACTAATATAACTTCTAATGAAAAAGAAAATCCACAGCCTGCTTCCAGTCTCCGACCGGGTCAGGAATGGAATGAATGAAGCCCCCATCTAGCGGCGAAGATATGAACTGTGCCGGCTGCCGAGACCTGACGCACTCCTCTGGGGCAATGATTAAATGAATGACAGATGAAATGAAATGTTAGTGGAGAGTGTTGCTGGAATGAAATTTTTACAGGGAAAACCGGAGTACCCGGAGAAAAACCTGTCTGCCTCCGTTTTGTCCAGCACAGATCTCACATGGAGTGACCGGGATTTGAACCACGGACCCAGCGGTGAGAGGCCGGCGTGCTGCCGCCGAAGCCACGAAGGCTTTATAATATACAAGCTGTACCCGGCATGCGTCGCAATGCCAATCAAAGAAAGTGTTGGCGTTGAAATTCTGTTTCTTGAAGTGCTTTTGGATACACAACATGTTAACTGCCTATAAGCTATCATAAAATGGATTTTCTAATTTAGAACCATTCGAGGGAGCGTGCACAACAACTTTCAAAAAGTTTCATCGCTGTCACTCATTTGTTGAATCTAATCGTACGCTACCTATTGTGAAATGGATTTACTAAGTCGAAACCCTTCCCTGGCGTGTACACAATGACTCATCAATGATTCATCGCAATCGGATGAATGGTATATGCACGTATAGGGGTTTTTGTTTAAACGATTCGTGCGCTGTCACTCATTTGTTGAATCTACTCGTGCGCTACCTATTGAGAAATGTATTACTAAGTCGAAGCCCTTCCCTGGCGTGTACACAATAACTCATCAAGGTTTCATCGCAATCGAAGAATGTTATATGAACGCAATAGGGAATTTTGTTGAAACGCTTCGCGCGTCGTCACCCATTTGTTGCATCTACTCTTGCGCTACTTATTGTGAAATGGATTTACTAAGTCCCCTTCCCTGGAGGGTACAAAATAACTGATCAATGTTTCATCGCAATCGGATGAATAGTATATGAACGCATACCTGATTTTGTTTAAACGATTCGCACTCCGTCACTCATTTGTTGAATCTACTCGTGCGCTACCTACTGTAAAATGTATTTACTAAGTTAGAAACAGTCACGTAAGTGTCCACAACATCTCACCCAAGTTTCATCGCTATCGTCGTTCATTTGTCGAATCTACTCGTGTGCTACCTACTGTGAAATGTATTTACTAAGCCAGAAACCCTCCTTGGAGTGTCAACCATATTTCACCCAAGTTTCACCGCTAACGGCAGAATGGTATATGACCTTATACGGGACTTTGTTGAAACGCTTCGCGCGTCGTCCCTCATTTGTTGAATCAACTTGTGCGCTGCATATTGTATAGGGGATTTACTAAGCCAGAAATTTTCCATGACGTGTACACAACATCTTACCCAAGTTTCATAGGTACGGACGAATGGTACATGTATGCATACGGGACTTGGTTGAAACGCTTCGCGTGTCGTCGCTCATTTGTTGATTCTACTCTTGCGCTACATATTGTAATATGGATGTACTCAGCCAGAAACCTTCCCTGGAGTGTACACAACATCTCACCCAAGTTTCATCGCAATCGGATGAATGGTATGTGAACGTATACGGGACGTTGTCGAAACGCTTCGCGCGTAGTCACTCATTTGTTGAACATAAACGTGCGCTTCGTATTGTAAAATGGATTTACTTAGCCAGAAACCTTTCCTGGAGTGTACACAACAATTCACCAAACATTTATCACTATCAGACGAATGGTATATGACTTTATACAAGACTTTGTTGAAACGCTTCGCGTGTCATCGCTCATTTGTTGAATCTACTGGTGCGCTACCTATTGTAAAATGTATGTCCTAAGCCAGAAACCTTCCCTGGAGTGTACACAGCATCTCACCCAAGTTTCATCGCTATCGGATGAATGGTATATGAAATTAAATGGGACTTTGTTGAAACGCTTCGCGCGCCGTTGCTCATTTGTTGATTCTACTCGTGCTCTACCTATTTTTAAAGGGATTTACTAAGCTAGAAACCTTCCCTGGAGTGCACACAAAATCTCAGCCTAGTTTCATCGCTATCGGACGAATGGTATATGAACGCAAACGTGACTTTGTTGAAATGCTTCGCGCGTCGTAGCTCATTTGTTGAATCTAATCGTGCGCTGCCTATTGTAAAGTGAATGTACTAAGCCAGAAAATTTCCCTGCAGTGTACACAACATTTTACGCAAGTTTCATAGCTATCGGACGAATGGTATATGAATGCATTCGGGACTTTGTTGAAATGCTTCGCGCATCGTCGCTCATTTGTTGAATCTACGCGTGCGCTACCTATTGTAAAATGGATTTACTAAGTCAGAAAACTTCCTTGGAGTGTACTCAACATCTCACCCAAGTTTCAACGCTATCGGACGAATGGTATATGAATGCATACGGGACTTTGTTGAAATGCTTCGCGCATCGTCGCTCATTTGTTGAATCTACGCGTGCGCTACCTATTGTAAAATGGATTTACTAAGTCAGAAACCTTCCGTGGAGTGTACTCAACATCTCACCCAAGTTTCATCGCAATCGGACGAATGGTATATGAACACATACGGGACTTTGTTGAAATGCTTCGCGCATCGTCGCTCATTTGTTGAATCTACGCGTGCGCTACCTATTGTAAAATGGATTTACTAAGTCAGAAACCTTCCTTGGAGTGTACTCAACATCTCACCCAAGTTTCATCGCTATCGGACGAATGGTATATGAACACATACGGGACTTTGTTGAAATGCTTCGCGCATCGTCGCTCATTTGTTGAATCTACGCGTGCGCTACCTATTGTAAAATGGATTTACTAAGTCAGAAACCTTCCTTGGAGTGTACTCAACATCTCACCCAAGTTTCATCGCAATCGGACGAATGGTATATGAACACATACGGGACTTTGTTGAAATGCTTCGCGCATCGTCGCTCATTTGTTGAATCTACGCGTGCGCTACCTATTGTAAAATGGATTTACTAAGTCAGAAACCTTCCTTGGAGTGTACTCAACATCTCACCCAAGTGTCATCGCTATCGGACGAATGGTATATGAACACAAACGGGACTTTGTTGAAATGCTTCGCGCATCGTCGCTCATTTGTTGAATCTACGCGTGCGCTACCTATTGTAAAATGGATTTACTAAGTCAGAAACCTTCCGTGGAGTGTACTCAACATCTCACCCAAGTTTCATCGCTATCGGACGAATGGTATATGAACACATACGGGACTTTGTTGAAATGCTTCGCGCATCGTCGCTCATTTGTTGAATCTACGCGTGCGCTACCTATTGTAAAATGAATTTACTAAGTCAGAAACCATCCTTGGAGTGTACTCAACATCTCACCCAAGTTTCATCGCAATCGGACGAATGGTATATGAACACATACGGGACTTTGTTGAAATGCTTCGCGCATCGTCGCTCATTTGTTGAATCTACGCGTGCGCTACCTATTGTAAAATGGATTTACTAAGTCAGAAACCATCCTTGGAGTGTACTCAACATCTCACCCAAGTTTCATCGCAATCGGACGAATGGTATATGAACACATACGGGACTTTGTTGAAATGCTTCGCGCATCGTCGCTCATTTGTTGAATCTACGCGTGCGCTACCTATTGTAAAATGGATTTATTAAGTCAGAAACCTTCCTTAGAGTGTACTCAACATCTCACCCAAGTTTCATCGCAATCGGTTGAGTGGTATATGAATGCATAGGAGACATACACACACACCCACAGACAAACTATCACGTAAGATTGATTTTTATATATATAGATAACTTCTAATAATGATAGCAAATTAAGTATAACTTCTCAAAATAACCTACCGTGGTCAGTTATATTTCAGCAGTACAATAATCACTGCTTCAGTGTTTACATATTTAAGTTTACTAAAATAAGTAGAAGAGCTAATTTCAAAACATAGAGTAGAATTGTTTAACTTTTTGTTGTTACTTAGTCTACTCCCCATTTAACAATTTCGTATCACTTGTAAACTGATAAGAACAGACGAGATGATTGCATAGAAAAAGTGGTGTGCAGACGATATCTTAAATTCGAATAGCTGTTACGGTAAACAAGCCTTGCTCTATAAGAGTTATAATTCATAACTAATTTGTTGTGAGGGAAAGTAGCTGATATTTTCGTTCTAGGCTGGAAAACAGTGTTTTCAGCAGCCGCAGCTGATATCGAAAGTATTTTTAGGTACAAATTATACACCTATTATTATCTAAATGTAATTTTATACTGTCTGAATAGGTTAAAAAACATGCAAACATTTAATTATGCACATGTTAAAAACAATGCATAAAATTTGTAGAAAAAAAATAGAAAACTTGGCAGACTTATTTAAAAGAATATTATGATTAATTTTAAATCACTTGTATTTTCTGCCATATAAGTTATAATGTGCCAAACACTTTATACCTGACATGACATTAGAGCGGTTGACCAAATGGCACAACAATGTCTTGCGAACATCATCAAGCGCTCTGAAGTCAATTTCTTTTTACAAATTTTATGCATTGTTTTTAACATGTGCATAGTTAAATGTTTGTATGTTTTTTAATCTAGTCAGACATTATAAAATTAAATTTAGATAATAATAGGTGTATAATTTGTACCTAAAAATACTTTCGATATCAGCTGCGGATGCTGAAAATACTGTTTTCTAGCCTAGAACGGAAAAATCAGCTGCATTCAAGAATTCGCTCATGTGCTGCAGAAGGTGTTTGACCCGGCCCTCGGTATGTGAGCAGGAGGGTTATGACATTTGTTTACGTCATTGGGGATAACCGCTTTGCCGACCCCTTGCCAAAGCCTGAGCGGAGTTCAGGAACTCATTTTTGGGTCCCTTGGAGGACCGAGTGGAATTAAGGAAGATCGAGGGGAATTGATGTTCGACCGCAACGTATTGTGTGTCCCGCCTACAACATTCTTTTCTACCGTGGTACCCCTATAAATTTTCCTTCATCCAGCAGAGCATTAACAAACGCAATTAAATGTCTTTGCCTTTCTCCATTATCCAAAAACAATTCCATTTTACTGTGCACGGCGCTAAGTGACGGAAGTGAACAACTATTCAATATATTGTATAATTACATTTGGAAATTAACGGTGAGAAACAGATACACATCCTAGCAACTCCCTATTAACAATATATTGCACCAAAAATCGCGGTAACCTCCAGTTTTCATTGTTATCTTGAGCTGTTACTGACTCTCCTTTCAAAACAAAACAGCTGAAGGTCAAACCAGAGTTGCCAACATCTTGGTTGAATCCATAAATCGAGTGGGAACTGTTACTGTGCATTGTACTGTCTGACAAAAAATATCCCTTTCATGAACAGCCATCTTGAAATATATTTAAAAATAGTGGACATTTCTGTGTTGAGTCCAACAATTTCAGATCTGTAACTGAAACTCCAACGCTAGAAATTATGATCTGAAGATGACCGCGTGATGGTCGAAACAAGTAATTCTAAATTCCCTCCTTTATATTAAGGGCCATTTTCACCAACGTCAATTATCTCTTAATTCATTATTACAGATTATTTAACTTCGCACGAGCATTTCATTAAACGTTCGGTAACTTTCCGCTAACAAACAATTATGTTAAATGGCCAAATCTGACCACTCAACTCTCTAAAGCATCGATAATATGGAGAGAAACAGCTGAATTCTCCCTCGCGCATATCACAAATAACTTACGAAAGAATTAGTTTGTTTTCGAGTTTCACACCAACTTTCATCCATACGAATAAAATATGTGCATGACAATGAAATTATAAAAGATCATTCAGGTTTCTATTACCAAGAAAGGAAATTTAAAAAAATCAGTACAGGATTCGAAATCCCTTCAGCTCTGCATAACCAACTCCGAGTCTACTACGCAACACCTTATGCTACAGTACAAATACAACGGAGAGAGCGTGTCGTATTTAGCTAAGTAAACAATGTACACACACAACTGTCAGTTCTCCTGAATTCTTTGTTAATATCATTTTTAAGCGTTTGCCATTAATAAGGTATTCTGTATTTCCCTTCCTTTTATTCCACAAAATCACAAAGAAGCATCGAAACAACGATCAGTGCTACACGCTTCTTGTTCTTTCGGCCATATTTCTCCACGGTTAAACCGAATCTACGCATGCGCGAGAGCTGTAAAGCGTACTTAAGTAATTAGGAACCCGAATGAGCTCGTGAAATGCATCGACGATAACCATACATTAACTCACATATTTAAGTTAAGTAGCATTTAACTAATGAATCGTTAGTAAAGAGTCTCTGAAAACGGCCCTAGTACATGTAATTTATTTTTCAGGAAAAGTATATTAAACTCAAATAGTTACCCCGCCTATTTTAATTGGGCAAAAAAGCTTGTTGGCGGTCAGAAAGTGTATAAACTGATACGCTAAAAAGAGAATTAATTGTTTATTTCTATTTTCTGTTTTAGGCTGCATGGTTTATGCGTTCGGTGTGGGATACTTCGGTCTGCTGTCGATCGTTACGCTGGCAGCCATCGCTGTTGAGAGGTACCTGGTTATCACCGCTAAACCCATGTCAGCGAGCTGGAAGATCACCCAGTATGGCGCCCGCAAGGTAGGGTACCCTTCTTACTTATGTGCATGCAGTGTTGCTTTCCTTAACCCGTATGATGATCAGCTGTACAGTACATGTTCGATGTAAGGCCATCTACGAGGGTGGACCCAAAGGAAACTGAGAGCACGCTGCCATTCGTGGACGTAGTAGAGTGTTCTGCAGCTAGATAGTGTTAATAGAGACCTTCACGAAATAACTGCACAGACGGCGTCAGTTTGTATGTAACCGTTTGATCGTAGTGTTGTTCTCCGCTGCATTATGGCAGGCGTGTTCATCGCCGCATTGTTCAAGTGTTGAAAAGGTTGCCTATCACTGAGGCGTTCGACGTTAGACCGAGTTATCTCACCACGTTCAATGCGCCCAAACCACTCAAAAACTTCTGTTCGGCTCATAGCATCCCCCTTTTGAAAGCCTGTTGAAGAATTTGGTGAGCTTCTGTTGCCGATTTTTCAAGCAGGAAACACAATTTTAAACATACTCTTTGTTCTTTTAAATCTGACATGACTTCAGTTAGCTAGTTATTGAAGTTTTAAGGGGCGGAACTACGAGGTCATCCGCCCCTGGCATGACTTCGCAAGTGGAATGAAGAGATATGGAAAATCAAAAGAAATAAATGGTGAAATTGCGACGAAGAGAGGCGTAAAATTAAAAGAGATAACTAGTGGAATTTTGCGAGTTTTGCTGAGAGCTCCCTCTTGGTGTCTGAGATTCATTCTCCATCTACTCCTGCTACAAACAAGGATTTATACTACGCAGGTTGTTCTAGCCAGTGTGAAATATTCCAAGCAGTCTGCTTCTAAGCGCACTGTTTACGATGCTGCAACACGCTAGTAAATTAATACACTCCACGGAACTTGCGCCAAGATGTAGACAAAGTTATTCTCCTGTGAAACACGGCTTGACTTGGCGCGAACAGCGTCACTTTGTCACCTTCTAGGATTTACAGGCGAGGAGAAAACTTCTCGGAATACTGTGACACGATAACACGTTCCTTGTCACCGTTCTTTTAATGGTAGTGAAGTAATGACAACGCTCGCTACTTTTCTACATGGAGAAATCTCGGGATTGCATGTAATGGGAAAATAGTGGACGCATATTTACTGGACAGAACAGAGGTAAATAACCTTTAAACAAGGCCCGACCGAGAAATGTATTGTAGTTTCATTTACGGCCTACGACGGATGTGAGGGTGTGAGGTATCTGTTTGATAACCTGTGCTATTCTAATGGCTGTGTTAGATTGAGATTCACTGATTGATTGATTCCTTCCTTCCTACCTCCCTCCCTTCCTTCCTCCCTCCCTTCCTTCCTACCTACCTCCCTCCCTCCCTACCTCCCTCCCTTTCTACTCCCTCCCTTTCTACTCCCTCCCTTCCTACCTTCCTCCCTTCCTTCCTCCCTCCCTTTCTACCTCCTCCCTTCCTCCCTCCCTCCCTCCCTCCCTCCCTTCCTCCCTCCCTCCCTTCCTTCCTTCCTTCCTTCCTCCCTCCCTTCCTACCTCCCTCCCTTCCTCCATCCCACCCTTCCTCCCTCCCTTCCTTCCTTCCTCCCTCCCTTCCAACCTCCCTCCCTTCCTACCTCCCTCCCTTCCTACCTCCCTCCCTTCCTACCTCCCTCCCATCCTTCCTCCATCCCTTCCTTCCTCCCTCCCTTCCTACCTCCCTCCCTCCCTCCCTTCCTCCCTCCCTTCCTTCCTTCCTCCCTCCCTTCCTTCCTCCCTCCCTCCCTTTCTACCTCCCTCCCTTCCTTCCTCCCTTTCTACCTCCCTCCCTTCCTTCCTCCCTCCCTTCCTACCTCCCTCCCTCCCTTCCTCCCTCCCTTCCTTCCTCCCTCCCTTCCTTCCTTCCTCCCTTCCTCCCTCCCACCCTTCCTTCCTCCCTCCCTTCCTCCCTCCCTCCCTTCCTTCCTCCCTCCATTCTTTCCTCCTCCCTCCCTTCCTACCTCCCTCCCTTCCTACCTCCCTTCTTTCCTTTCTGCCATCCTCCCTGCCTTTGTATTCCGCCCCCTTACGAGACACGCTCAGCCCGCATATTCTCAAGGGCTGCCAACATTCCTGAGATACCATGTCCAGTTTGCGCGCATTGAGTGGCTCCTTGAGGGGTGCTTCAGCTGGAACAGGTCAGCTCACATTACCTTGCAGTAGCTAGCAGGGACATCGTGCCATTTTAAGGGTTCATCTCTTCAACCAACAATCCCAGGCCCGATAATACACAAGGTCTATGGCTTCAATACAAACTGATTATATTTGATTTTTAGTGTTGGTGACACTATTTCGGTCACCAACATCACTTTTCTTACTATATGGCAAGTTCGCAATATCGCAATATCCTTGACTTCTGTAGTTTGAGAAACAGCTCTTTTTCCTTTCTTTCTTTTTATTATTATTTTTCATGGGCCAAGCTTCAATACAAAATCGTGTATCTTGTGTGGGATCTCTCCTTGTGCTTCAATGAACACAGACAATATGACGGGCTTTTTTCCTTTTATCCTCAGTCGCTGCGCAATAGCTCGATGTACTACTTTCGCTACGTTGTTATGCAGCTCCAAGTATTATTTTGGAGCAAGCGTTTGGCATTATTATTGACCCGTTACGATCATTTAAAAGAAGAAAGGCAATCCAGAAGCAAGGTACACTATCATACCAAATAAAAATAATAAAAATGTGGAAGGAGCGTACTGGACTGAATATAACCCAAGGTAATAAGAGACTTAATACAATACATGTCTACTGTGAACAAGAACACCAAGAAACAACTCTTAGGGTAACCAAAAATATATTTAAACATAGGAACAAATTACAGCAATGTCTTGCCACAAAGGCAATATTAACAAAATTTGATTTTGGATAGGCCTAAGTGAAGAATCTAAATTTAAAAGGAAATTCATATGTGAAATTAAAAACTTGCTTGGTACCGAACCAGGCGAAGAGCAGAAAAATCCATGAAATTAATTGATAATTCAATTAAAGAAAAATGGTAACAATATTTAATTACCTTAAGGTGGTGAAGACCACATAATCAAAATACATTAAGGTCAAGGGAGGACCCCAAACCAAGAAGAAATAATTAATTAAGTTGATAATATGGGAGCTAATTATCAGTGTGACTGGTTCAGTCGAAATCCCAAAAAGTTGTCTTCTAGCAAGAAGAAAAAAAACAAAACATCACTATTAATAACGAAAACCAAGAACAATCTCCAAACATTCTCATGGTAACCATGATATAAGCTGAAAAGACCATACTCAGATGGTAACAAAACAGTATTCCAAGGAATATCCTACATGTCCTATCCGGGAGGAAAGTAAATAAGTTAGTAATTAATAAATAAATAAAATAGGAGGTTATAAAACTCGGATAGGACAGTCGCAAAAATGAAAGTCAGTTGACCTACAGGGCAGCACGCCTGGGTATGACAAAAAAAAACTTCACCAATTACATGCAAATAAAAATAAAATATAGGTAACTGAATTATTGTAGTCATAACTGACAATACGCAATTTTGTTCGATGTTACTCTAACCAACAACACAACTTACCTAAGAGACACAATTCAACTGGTAATTCCAGCACTAAATAAAAATAGAAGAACGAGCTCTCAACTTCACAAAAGCAATCACAACAAATGATACAAAACTGCGCAGATACCAGTTACTTCCACAACGAATTCAATCACTTAGTACACTTTCAAATTACATACCTTGGTTGGCCGAAACAAATTATTTAAATAAATTTCCCCCCCCCCCTTTTAAAATAAAAATAAGCTAAGCTCTCCCACGAAGTCGGTTACATTTTCAATAGAATGAAGCTGCCACGAGGCCAATCACCTTTGTCTAGCCGAGCTAGGCTCAACTTGGAGCAACTTTTATAGCCCTTACATCATGTGGCTTTCTTCGTCGAGGTTCAGACAATAAACATCTCCAACACTCACACTCCAAGGGTAACAAACAGTTATCAGGACGATCGATAGTCCAATTATATCATAACACCATGTTACAATTACTATAAATTGTAAACAAAGATTCAGACGGCCATGTTGGACACTGCAATACGAAAATGTTAGTTCCGATGGCTGACACGGAGCGCTCCACCATCACGACACTGGAGTGGAAGAGGTTTACCCGCCATCTGGTAGCGGAGAAAGACAACACAATACCTGAGTTAACAAGATAATCTCCAGACGAACGCTGACGTATCGAAGTTCCCATTCACCCTCACAGATGGAGCAGTGTTATCAATACAGAACAAGCCTAGTCACGTATCAATACTCCCTCCCTTCGAATCGTGGCCACATTCCACAAATTTTGGACACGTGAAAGTTCAGAAGAGGAGATAGAGAACATTACAAGGTCACTTGAGGTAGTAATTTTAGTACGTGGATATCCAAAAAAAGTTCATCCACAATTAACATGCATACGTACACCAACTGATCGTTAACAGTCACTTTTCGAGTTCCCAGACATGCTTATAACATTAACGTCTTACTTTGTCAAATACATGGAAACAGAACTTCTTGAATACAATGTTATTACAGTAGATAATATATATGGTTTTCCAGTAGAGCAAAGATGAGTGCGATCAGAGAGAGACTGCAGCTTCCATCATGATTTTCCGGGCCCTTGGATCTTCACAATGGTACCGCACATCGATCAGGTTGGACAGTCTTCAGAACTTCCACTGTAAACAAATATGGACTGCGACAGAATATGTCCTAGTTTCTTCTTAAGACTAATGACAAGTCAAGTTCAGTATGTTTTGCATAACCCACCCAAATAATATGGTTACCCCTTATTTTTTTAAGACCAACATAAAATTACAATGATCAAATTGCCATAAACTAATTAGTTAAAACTCAAATAAGCTTAAAGATTCTTCACTTTTACATAAATGTCAGATTAACTTTTACATTTCATGGTCTAAACAAAACAAAAATTGAGAATATTTACAATCACTTGGTATCATAAACCATAAGAAAACCAAAAGGAAGGAGAGCAACAAAAATAGATGGATCACGAAATCCACACCTCAGCCTCGTAGATCCCAAGAACAAAATTCTTAGATGGCAAGAGCATCTAATTAAAACAAAATTAAATGACAAATTGACTGAAACTTAGGCATTAGAACCCTATTGTACCTTGTATTAACTACTAGAAAACATTAGACCCAAAACTACAATCAACGATAAGAAAAGCCAAAAACAAATGACAACCAGGAAAAATCAAACAGACGACAATTCAGTCTAAAATACGACCAAACAAATACTCCAATTTAGGCTACTAGATTAACGACATCCACGAACAAATTTAAATATCACACCACTGAACCTTTACCAAAATATAATGCAAGAAAATACCATAAACTAAGAAAAATCCTTATGATGCCAAAAAACAATGACAGAAAAGAAAAAAAAGGTGCAAGAAAAGGAGAAACAGAAACCAACATAAGGAAAGGAAAAAATTAATTTAACCAGAACCAATCATTTAAAGACCAAAAGTTATAGAAACTGAACACACGTGTAGACAAACACAAATACACAAATCTTTCATACACTCACACATAACCTCACAAATCCCAAGGTTACTAATTACAATTACCACCCTCAAAGAAAATATTCCCAACAAATCCACCAGAATATAAATCATTATTCATAAAATTTCCATTGCACAACACACTTACCAACACACAACTTTTACATACATAAATGCTGACTCGGATCAAACAGAATAACTAAAAACGTACACCGCACGCACTTCATGAGAACCAAAATGAGCCCTATTAGCATTTCCCTTTCACCATTTAATTAATTTACACATTGTCTTCACACTATGCTTACCCAGTTCAGGCAGAATTAAAACGAACTAAAAGAACGCATTTAGAATGAACATCATGGGCCTTTTTAGCATCAAACATCCTTCTTTTACAAACATTACCAGAACATAACAACCATACTTACGATAATCTTTACCTCCCAGATCAAGCAAGCAATAAAGATGACTTACGTACACCAGCTTGGAGAACATATGAGAATCTTTTCCTAAGATACTTACCTTGTATTCAGTGCTTTTCCTTATGTCACCTTAAAACACTAGTTCAATACCAGAAAATAATAAGGATCGTAAGAAGAATTTCAACGAAATAGTGATTTATATACTCGGCATCAAGGCAAAACAGAATTAAAAGATAACTTTAACAAAACCAAACCTAACCTTATTTGACACAAGAACAACAATTAATTCCCCACCCAATTACAAATGCAAAGCTAACTTACCACATTCACCAAACTCACTCATGCCTCACACATACAGTTCGTTCTACACAATTTAGAAAAAATTTAATTACTCTCACTATTGGGCAAATCCGTACCTTTCTTCACATGGGATAAATGGACTCTGAAAAACTTCTTCTTTACGGAGTCGCTTAACAATAGAGTGACGGGTGTCACATATCTAACTATCTCATAAGGGCCACGAAACCTTTCCCGTAACTTGCCTGATTCCTTAGGGCCAACTTCTTTCAACGTGAAATTTTTAATGTAAACCTCATCACCGGCTTTTAACGATGAAGGTTTTCGACCTGCGTTGTATCGTTTCTCTAATTTTTCGTGAGCCACCTTCATGTTACTTCTTGCCTTCTTCCATATCGTTCTTACATCATTAAAGGTGTACTGGTCGGGCAATAGTTGGTTTAAGGACCATAAGTTTGAGATCGGAGAATTATGTCCGAAGGAGAACATTAGAGAGAAGGGAGTCGTTTTGTGTGACTCGTGAACAGCAGTGTTAAAGGAAAATGTAAGCCAAGTTAAACTGGTGTCCCAAAGACTGTGGTCCTTATGGTGAAAAGCAATTAGAGCAGCTCGTAAATTTCGATTCACCCTTTCGGCGTACGAACCTTTAGGGTAATAGGGCGTGCTAGTGACGTGTGAAATGGAGAGTTCAAACAAAAAATTCTTGAAAACGTGTGAAGTAAAGCACTTCGCATTATCAGATACCAAAGTTTGGCATGGACCAAAGTATGCGAAGATCTGTTTAAGGCAAGAGATTACCGTTTGAGTAGTAGCAGCTTTGGTAGGAAATAACCAATTAAAACGAGAAAATCCGTCGGTGCATACCAACACAAAGCGGTTTCCTGACTTCGATACTGGAAAAGGTCCTATATAATCGACAAAAATTCTTTCCATAGGAACCTTGGCAATATCAGATGACAACAGACCAGTTTTCGAGTTATTAAGGGGTTTAGCCCTCTTACAAGTATCACAATTGTTCACCATTTTGCGCACATCTTTATCAATACCTTTCCAGATAAAATTTCGGCGAATCTTCTCTCTCGTTTTGAACACGCCCAAATGTCCGCCAATCGCAGACTCGTGGAAGTATTTAAAGATGACAGGAATTAAGACAGATGGAATGACAATTTTCGGAAGTTTATCATTCCGAGCTTTACAAAAGAGAACATTAGCCTTCAAAGAGTAAGGTTTTACTAATTCTCCTTTCTCCAGTTTACCAACAATCTCACCGATGACAGGGTCTTCTCTCTGGTATTCCGAAACATCTCGGAACAATTTAGGGCAGTTAGAAAGGATAACGTTAGCAAGATTGTTATGGATGTTATCATCTTCACCAGAATTCATCAAATCAACATCATTTTCACCATACATCCTACTCAGGCAATCTGCGATAACATTATCAGATCCTTTTATATGTCTAACATTGAACTTGAAAGAAAGGATGCGAGTAGCCCATCTGGCTATTCGACCGGTCTTCCTAGGTTTACCCAGGACCCAACTTAAGGCCTGATTATCGGTCTCTAAATCAAACTGAACGTGTTCCACATAAAGCTTGAACTTTTCCAGGGCAAACATCACCGCTAGACCCTCTAACTCATACACTGAGTATTTCTTCTCGGCATCGTTCAAGGTTCTCGAAGCGTATGCGACGGGTAAACGTCCTAATTCATGCTCTTGTAAAAGGACTGCACCGACAGCACTATTAGAAGCATCAGTCTGAATTATAAAATTCTTAGAAAAATCAGGGATGGCAAGAATGGGGGCGTTGGTTAAAGCCATTTTCAGATCTTCGAAAGCTGCATCCTGGTCAGGACCCCAAGCAAACTCGACTCCCTTTTTCCTTAATTTGTTGATACGTGCAGCACGATGGGCAAAATTGGGTATAAACTTACGAAAGTAATTTATCATGCCAATGAAGCGGGCGATTTCTTTGCCTGTCTTTGGTGGTCTATACTCCCTAATGGACTGGGTTCTTGAATGATCTATGGATATCCCAGAAGATGAAATTATGTGCCCTAGGAAGGAGATCTGAGGCTTTGCAAAAGATACCTTAGAAAGCTTAACAGTAAGGCCCGCACCTCTAAGTCTAGATAACACCTCTCTTACATGTTGTAAATGTTCATCGAAAGTTTTACTGAATATAACCACGTCATCTAAATAGTGGTATACAGATTTAAATTTAATACCATCGAACACATTATCTAACAATCTACTGAGCACTGCAGCTCCGGTAGATAGGCCGAACGGGAGGCGCTCGAACTCAAAAAGATTCCAGTCAGTGGTGAATGCTGTAATGGCTTTAGACCTTTCAGTTAAGGGTACCTGGAAATAGGCACTATTGAGGTCGAGAATAGTAAAGAAATTGGCTCCCCGGAACCAGGCAAAGCAAGACTGTAAGTCCGGAAGAGGAATAGATTGCAAAATAACCTTTTTGTTAAGCGCACGGTAATCAATAACAGGTCTGTATTGCCCATTAGGTTTAGGTACGAGGAAAATAGGAGACGCATATGCTGAAGTTGATTTCCTGATAATTCCCTCCTTTAGCATATCGTCTATAATTTCTTTTAACACTTTCATTTTAGGTGGAGACAATCTGTATGGGGAAGCGCGTACAGGAATGGTGTCGGAAAGTTCTATCTCATATTCCAAGAGATTAGTTACACCCAGTTTGTCAGTCAAAACCTCGGGGAATTCCGAACATAAAAGTTTAATCTGCTTGGTCTGATGTTCATTTAAATTATTAAACTCAAGATCATCAACAGTCACAGGTTTAGAATCTAGTTGAGCTGAGTTAACAACATTATTATCATGCATCTGGTTAAATGTAATCTTTAATTTAGGTTTGAACTGAAACCAACATAACCTTGTCCTCAAATCAATTAATAAGCCAGTATGAGAAATAAAATTGGCCCCAAGTATCACGCTACAGGACAAATTGTTAACAATCCAAAACTTAAATTTCCACGAGAAATCAGCAATGTTAATCTTGACGATAACATAACCTAACACATTAAGAGCTGTAGAATTCGCCGAGATAACATTATTGGATTCATTTACCATCTCGCCAAATTTGCATACTGATTTCATACCTTCAAACCATTTCCTATCTAAAAAGGAATAAGTGCTACCTGAATCAATCAATGCTGAAACAGGTTCGTTATTAATATATATATCAATAAACGGGCAATTACTCTTAGACGCACACATAATACGACTACTAATTTCATTATTTTTGTAGGCATCTCTGTCATAATCACTACTATCAAAAATTTTAAACTCTTTTTTGTTAGTATAATTCTTTGATATATGACAATCCGAGGAGATATCCTTTAGATGGCATCACTTATCGCGACTAAATTTTCTATCACACCATCGAGCAATATGGTTGTAAGAACCACAACGATCACATCTTCTCCCTTTGTTAATTCTTACCTCGTTGGGTGAAGATGCCATTTGCCACTGTAAGTTACTACCAGTTGGGTAGCTCGGAGGAGATATCTCAGGTACATACATGTTTGTAGGCACATTGGTATTAGGAAAACCAACAGTTGGAATAAGATTACTAAAATTCATAGGTGCAGAAACGTACGAACTAGCAAACATACTAGGGTGACTCACATTTGGGGAAATCATAGGTGAAGGACCACAGTTGTTAGGTAAATAAGCAGATTGCATTGCATTACCCAAGTTAATTGGACTCACAGTTGGGGAAATCATAGGCGAAGAAATGCAGTTGTTAGGTAAATAAGCAGACTGCATTACATTACCCAAGTTAATTGGTGGAGGAACGTTGCATACTCTTAATGAATCAGCATCTCTGATAGTTCCCGCATACCTAATAATTTCGTTTAATTCCATTAAGGTAGTAGGTTTGGATTCTAAAACGAAATAGGAGCGACATTCGGGATTTACCCCAGCAATGATCGAAGAAACTAACTGTTTTTCAGACAAGTTTACCTTTAAAACTCTGTAAAAGGTTTTAATGTCTAGGAAATAATCATTAAGGGGTTCTCCCAACCTCTGTACTCTAAAAACAAGGTATGTCGAAGTACACTTAATGCACGAGGGGGAATGAAGGATTCTAAAACATCCTCATGAAAATCTACTAATGAAGTCTGAGAACTCATTGCCTCCACAATCTTTTCCCTCAACAAACCAACCGTATAAGGAAAAATGATTTGAAAAATTTTGGCATTCGATAATCTAAATACCACCGCGTTATCAATTAAATAAATTAGAACTTTCAAAAAATTTACCAATTGATTAATGTCGTTACCACTGCATATTTGCAAATCCTTCAGACATGCACTAAGAGGATGTGGAAGACTAGAAAACTTAACCCCATCACACGAATCTAATACCCTGGACATATTATCATGCATCGACGCGACAGGTATTTGGGCAGGAGCCATTTGATTAACCTCTCCAACCCTAGCATATTCCTAGGTACAGGCCTAGAAACTGTAGGATATCTACTTGGCAAGTCATTCAAAACACAATTCAAGGGTATATCAGGTAACGATCTGGAAAAATTATCCCTCAGATTATCAGAATTAACTTCAGGTCTTCTGACACTCAATGCAGACGTACCTTCCAAAAAATTCATGTTCACTGATTCAACTGACGAAGAAATTGGTCCTAAATTATTCAACAACTCCCCTTCGACACGATTAATATTAGTCAATTCGCTACAATCACCAGTATCTGGTACATCGTCAGGATTAACAACACGATTAGTCTTATCACTGCGTTTAGTTCCCTCAAACAAATAAGTATAGCACTTGCATAACCTAGCACGCAAAGAAATTAATTTATCACTAAATTCACTGTCTTTTTCCTTCCAAACTTCGATAAAATCTGCAAGACGATGGTACCAATGCACTAAACGAAACTTAAAACGAGTTAATTGACTAACCGAACTATTATCAGCAGCGGACAAGAACTCAAACAAGATAAATAATTTATCAATACTTGGTACAAAAAGGTCCCTACCTTTAGTCCAGTCAAATTCATCCCAATTTGGAATGCGAACCGGTACAGATTTCAGCGAAGACAATAGTATCAAATCCTTCTCACGATGATTACAGGGAGTTTGTCCCCTTATAATTATTTCATGAATGATTTCGTCCTTGTTTAAAGAAGAGACTGACGTTAGGATTCTGTTTTCCATCAACCCTCGATAAGACATGAAACAAACAATGACACCAAGAGTTAGTAAAAATTCAGACTAGACAGGCCTAAGAATATTTCTTAGTGTTCCTATCACTTTCAACACTGTATTTTAAGTCTCCAATTAATTCCGATTAAGAAAATGAACCACGCTCTGCTACCAATAATGACCCGTTACGATCATTTAAAAGAAGAAAGGCAATCCAGAAGCAAGGTACACTATCATACCAAATAAAAATAATAAAAATGTGGAAGGAGCGTACTGGACTGAATATAACCCAAGGTAATAAGAGACTTAATACAATACATGTCTACTGTGAACAAGAACACCACGAAACAACTCTTAGGGTAACCAAAAATATATTTAAACATAGGAACAAATTACAGCAATGTCTTGCCACAAAGGCAATATTAACAAAATTTGATTTTGGATAGGCCTAAGTGAAGAATCTAAATTTAAAAGGAAATTCATATGTGAAATTAAAAACTTGCTTGGTACCGAACCAGGCGAAGAGCAGAAAAATCCATGAAATTAATTGATAATTCAATTAAAGAAAAATGGTAACAATATTTAATTACCTTAAGGTGGTGAAGACCACATAATCAAAATACATTAAGGTCAAGGGAGGACCCCAAACCAAGAAGAAATAATTAATTAAGTTGATAATATGGGAGCTAATTATCAGTGTGACTGGTTCAGTCGAAATCCCAAAAAGTTGTCTTCTAGCAAGAAGAAAAAAAACAAAACATCACTATTAATAATGAAAACCAAGAACAATCTCCAAACGTTCTCATGGTAACCATGATATAAGCTGAAAAGACCATACTCAGATGGTAACAAAACAGTATTCCAAGGAATATCCTACATGTCCTATCCGGGAGGAAAGTAAATAAGTTAGTAATTAATAAATAAATAAAATAGGAGGTTATAAAACTCGGATAGGACAGTCGCAAAAATGAAAGTCAGTTGACCTACAGGGCAGCACGCCTGGGTATGACAAAAAAAAACCTTCATCAATTATATGCAAATAAAAATAAAATATAGGTAACTGAATTATTGTAGTCATAACTGACAATACGCAATTTTGTTCGATGTTACTCTAACCAACAACACAACTTACCTAAGAGACACAATTCAACTGGTAATTCCAGCACTAAATAAAAATAGAAGAACGAGCTCTCAACTTCACAAAAGCAATCACAACAAATGATACAAAACTGCGCAGATACCAGTTACTTCCACAACGAATTCAATCACTTAGTACACTTTCAAATTACATACCTTGGTTGGCCGAAACAAATTATTTAAATAAATTTCCCCCCCCCCCCCCTTTTAAAATAAAAATAAGCTAAGCTCTCCCACGAAGTCGGTTACATTTTCAATAGAATGAAGCTGCCACGAGGCCAATCACCTTTGTCTAGCCGAGCTAGGCTCAACTTGGAGCAACTTTTATAGCCCTTACATCATGTGGCTTTCTTCGTCGAGGTTCAGACAATAAACATCTCCAACACTCACACTCCAAGGGTAACAAACAGTTATCAGGACGATCGATAGTCCAATTATATCATAACACCATGTTACAATTACTATAAATTGTAAACAAAGATTCAGACGGCCATGTTGGACACTGCAATACGAAAATGTTAGTTCCGATGGCTGACACGGAGCGCTCCACCATCACGACACTGGAGTGGAAGAGGTTTACCCGCCATCTGGTAGCGGAGAAAGACAACACAATGCCTGAGTTTACCAAGATAATCTCCAGACGAACGCTGCGTATCGAAGTTCCCATTCACCCTCACAGATGGAGCAGTGTTATCAATACAGAACAAGCCTAGTCACGTATCAATTATTATTGCCACGATGGGTGAGTGGTTATCGTGTCGGACTACCAACCTCATGCCTGCAGGTTCGCTCCTGGCCGTGGTAAGTGATTTTTTGAAAGGCAACAAAAATCACGGCACGCATGTCATACGTTGTTGGCATGTTAAAGAAACCATTTGAATTCAGTAGGACGTATTCATAATGGCATAATTAATCCAGGGATTTTCCGCCAACACAAAGTTCCCCCTTTGCCCTATAGTGTCAAGGAGCTTACATATATATCCTCCTTGACTTTCATAGCGCTCCAAGGAACGACAAAATTCGAGTTGCAACCTGCCCTCAGGGCGCAAATGACTAAGCTTGCACCCGGCACGCGTGGCTGTACGATATTATTATTTTTTAGCCTACTTTCGACTTTTGCAAAAAATGAAAGTAGACTTATGAGATCAACACACGGCGAAAAAATGTGTGTCTGTGTGTGTGTATGTGTGTGTGAGTGTGTGTACTCTGAATGTCTGCCCCCCCCCCTATCAATTCGAACACGGTGAATTAGCAAAGTGTCGTGTTTCATATCGTCGCTATCTTCAAGGAAATATAATGGCGGCCACCCAAATGTTAAAAGCTTAAATCAAATTACGACCAACCTAATCATCTGATCTCTACCAAATTTTGCAACTACATACCTTTTTATGAGAAGCGTTCTTTGGTCAAGCTACAAGGTCATCAGTCCAATAGTTTGCATATGGTGGCCATGTATGTGTGCAAATCGATTCCCCCTATCAATTCAAACACGGTAAAACCGAATTGAACGACATTTGGTACAGAGGTAGCACTAGCAAAGGGCACCTCAGGGTCAAGTTTTATATCGCCGCCATCTTGATGGAAACGGAATGGTGGCCGCTCTCATGTTAAAAGCTTAAATCAATTTACGACCAACCTAATTATTTGATCTCTACCAAATTTTGCAACAACATACCTTTCTGTGGGAAGCATCTATTGACTGAACTACAAGGTCATCAGCCTAATAGTTTGCAGATAGCGGCCATGTATGTGTGCAAATCGATTCACCATATCAATTCAATCACGGTGAAACCAAATTGAATGACATTTTGTACAGAGGTAGCACTAGCAAAGGACACCTCAGTGCCATGTTTAATAACCGTAAAACACGTTGTATTTCAACAACCTACTACAACCAACATTCAATTATACTCCTTGAAAAGGACAAAGAGTTATAACAATACCCATGCAATTAGAAGAAAGTAGGCTATATGTTCTTCACTGAACATCTTGTTAATTCTATAAGATTGTACCCGTATTTAGACTCTTCACATTGTGTGTAATGCGCACAGCAGGTAAGGCTACTCTGAACTCGTCATTCGTTTCTCAGTTATAAGTTGTTAGTTACATTTCCAAATCACGTGCCCGCTCGTGTTGGCTACAAAGAGTCTCTAGCGAGTAATTAACTACTCCTGTTTGTTCATTGTTTAGCTTGATTGCGACACAATAAGAACATAAACACAAGAATTGCTTTAGAATTTAAATCAGCGTTCTCCACTTCCTTTACAATGAGTAAAAGAGATCTGTGGCACTTCACTGCCACTGTAATACCTTGAAAATGTGCACTAATATTTCCTGTATTATTTCCTAGATTTGTATACCCGGTGTTGGTTGAGTTGCGTCTTGACGTTGCCCATGAGTGAAATCTCATAATTCTAAACTAACAAAGGCATATCTTTATATTTATATTATACTGATTATTAATGGTGATATTATTATTATTAATCTTGATTGGTCACATTGGACCACTTGAGTCGTTCCACAATCACTTCTTTTTTGAAGATAGTACTGCTTGGTTCTTGCGCTCTTTCCAGTACTTTTTCATTCTTTCAGATCGGGATTTTCTCAACTCATCTGAAATATCCATAGGCTTTCTATGTGTCATTTCTGCAGAAAATTTGTGAGTTTTAAGAATGGTATTAATTTTATTTTTCTCCTCGGCATCTGTTATCTTGAGTCCAACTGCTTTGATATCTTGTTGGATTTCTTGGATCCATTTTCCTCCAGTTTTCTTTCCTAGATTTCTCATCACTAGTTGGCGTACAATTCTGTTTTCTGAAAGCCGTAAGATGTGAAAAAAATATGAAATTCTTTTCTTTTTCATTGTGCTGGTGATTGGATCAATCTCACGATAGACAGTTTCATTTGAAAGAATCCTCCAGACTCCCTCAACCTGATACTTTTTATTTATGCACGTTCTAATGATTCTTCTTTCCGTTTTGAGGAGCTGATCAGTTCTTTGTTCATTTTTAATTTGTAACAGTGTTTCACAAGCATAAGGGGCTTCTGGGAGAGTTACAGTTTTATAATGTTGGATTTTAGTAGCTATTGATAGGCATATTTTATTATATGTTGACCAGATTAGAGATTGTGCCTTTTTCATTTTATTTGTTCTATTTATCCAAGTTACTTTTTCGGTTAAGTTATGTGTTATAATTTCTCCAAGATACTTAAATTGAGGAACTAGGTTAATTTTATGATCATTTATTTATATAGACTTCATTAATATCTAAGGGTTTCATAGACATGATCTCAGTTTTTTCAAAGGATATCTGTAATCCTATTCCTTGAGCAATTTCTTTGAGACTAGTGATCCGAGTACAAACCTTTTCCTTGTCTAGTGCTGAAAGATCCAAGTCATCTGCAAATCCTAAGCAGTTTATTTTTAGCCTACTTTTCACATTTTGCAAAAATGAGGAAAAAGTAGACTTATGAGATCGGGCAAATGTGTGTCTGTCTGTCCTTCTGTCTGTCTGTCTGGCTGGCTGGCTGTGTGTGTGTCCCCCCCCTATCAACTCCTAAACCGCTGGAGCAATCGAAACAAAATTTGGTAGAAGTAAATGTCTACACCCGAATATTTCATGGCCATATTTGAAAATGATGTCAGTGCTACCAACTGCTAAAAAATCGCAATTGAAATTTGAGCTCCATGTTGGATATCTTGGAAGGTATGAATGGGAGCTATTTCAAAATTGGCACACGTATAGATAATAATATTGCAGTTTAATTTCCAGGAGGCCATACATGGCAGTGTTGCCAAAATGATTATAAGCCTGCTGATTGGTCCAATTTCTAAATGCATATAACTTCTACACTATCAATTGGAATTCAACCAAATTTCGTATGTTGTATGTGTACATAACCAGATACGACTGAGCGTATTCATGAGACCCACCGGGGCTGCAAACTTTTAATAAATGCTCCTAATTTATTTTATCCAAATACCAATATATCAGAAAGTATGCAAGCCGACAGCTTTAAACTATGCACACGTATAATACCTGACATTCTATATTAATTTGGAGTAACTTATATACGTCAGTGCTACCAAAATGATTCTAAGCCTGCTGACAGGTCCAACTTTAAATACATGTAACTTCCATACTATCATTTGGATTTCAACCAAATTTCGTATGTGCTATGTGTACCATAACAGATATGACTATGTGTATTCTTAAGAGCAACCAGGGCTGCCAACTGTTAATATGTGCTGTCCCTATTTTTGTTACCCTAATATCAATATACAGTAACAGAAAGTATGCAAGCCAATAGCTCTAAACTTTGCACACGTATAGTACCTGGCATTCTAGATGAATTTGGAGTATGGTAACTAACATACGTCAGTGCTGCCAACATGATTCTATGCCTGCTGATAGGTCCAATTTTAAAATGTATGTATTTTCTATACTATCTAATGGATTGGATTTCATTCAAAATTGGCACAACAATAGATCAGATTATTTCAGATTATTTCTGACCAATACATGCATGACATTGTTGCCAACATGATTTTACGTGCGCTGTTAGATCCAATGTTTAACTGCATGTAACGTCCATGCTATTCATTGGACTTCAACCAAATTTTGTATTCTGTATCTTAAGAGACGGAACTAAGAATATATTCAGTCATCAGGTCTGCCAACTGTAGTGCTCTATCAGGCAACATTATGCAAGGTATACAGTATTTCGAACTAATTAGAAATTTTGATATTAGCAACTTAATTTCGTCATTATTCTAGATAGGTTCATATACTGTTGAATAATCATTGGCATGAAAAGTAGGCTCTTTAGTTCGTCACGGAACTTCTTGTTATTGATGATTTTGTTCCAATTTTGATCCTAGGAGGGTTTTTCTTTTGCCAAACCTTCATGATATAATCAAGAGCCACATTGAAAAGCAGAGGGGATAATCCATCACCTTGTCTGAGATCGGTTTTTACCGTGAAAGCTGTTGATATTTCTCCCCTAAATTTAACTTTCGAATATGTGTTTGTTAATGTTAATTGAATGATTTTTATCAATTTAGGATGGAGACCGTATGATCTGAGGATTTATTGCAGTGTGAGTCTATGAATACTATCATAGGCTTTCTTGAAATCTATAAAAGAGACAAAGAGTTGCTTATTTCTTTTTTTGTAATATTCCATTATTAATTTCAGACTAAGGATTTGGTCTGGACAACTTCTGTAAGGGCGAAATCCTCCTTGATATTCTCCAAGTTGTGGTTCCAGAATGTTTTTAATCCTGTTGTAAATTATGCGAGAGAAAATTTTATATGTGCAGTCCAGAAGGGTAATTCCTCTGTAGTTATCTGGGTTCGTTTTGTCTCCTTTCTTAAATAATGGATGGATTATTCCTATGGTCCAGTGTGCAGAAATTTCTTCAGTAATCCACATTTTAACTAGATGTTGATGAAGATTTATAATCGCAGGTTTACCAGAATTTTTCCAGATTTCAGCAAAGACTAAGTCTTTGCCACGAGTTTTGTAATGTTTTTGTTCTTTAATTGCGAGTTCTACTTCATTGATGTTTGGAGGATTTATTAAATCAGGTGAAGTTAAAATGGTGTATCAGTGTTTACTTGCAGGGTTTCCAGTGGATAATCACAATTTAACAGTTACCAAATATATATTTTTATTTGATTTTAATTTTTTGATATTTTTTATTCAACTTTTCTATTTTCTTCTTCTTGCGTTACGGCCTTCTAAGGACCACGTCACTATTTAAATTCGTCCTCCTAACAAGGGAAGTGTCAGGTAAGGCAGATCGAAACCTATCTTGAAACTCTGTGGACGCAATCGTTGTACTGTAAGAGGAAAACGCGTGTGTGGAAAATCAGCTGCAAGATTGAACTGCAAGGCTCCGAAATCATGTGATGAATAACTCATATAAATCAATGGGTGGTACCGAGTACCGTACATGTTGGAATTGACAAACCTGACCGCCCAAGCACTCAAGGCCGGTGGGAAGCAGCCGCCTCACTACTACTCCGAGTGACAGAGGGATGCCTCGCTTCGTGAACCGTCGTACCTGCGTACCAATTAATTAGGTATTTGTGCATAAAGAGTGTATTAGTTTGTAGGGTATGTAATTGAGTCTTTCAGTTGCAAAACTCGTTAAATCCACTTGTGAATAAGATTCATTTTCATGAGAAACGTTTCTCTGGACTTTGCCTCGCGTATCTTTTGTGTTTGTTGTTTTCTACTTTTTGGTTTGTGATTTTAGTTTTAGGTCTGGTATTATCTTTGTGCTTTTGCTTTTGAATTTTTATTTTTGCTTTCCTTTCTTTGTTTTTGTTGTGTATTTGTTTTCTGCTTTTGCTTTTTCTTGAATTTTGCTATTTGCTTTTTGTTTCTTGATTTTTGTATTCTTCTTATGCTTTTGTTTTTGAATTTGTCTTTTTTGCTTATGTTTTTTGTTTTTGGTTTTGTATTTGTATTCTGGAAAACCAAAATAAAACAACAAAATAAAATTAAATAAAACAAAATAAACAAAACAAAATCAAAATAATACAAAATTAAATTAAAAATATAAGAAATAAAGAAAGTAATAAAACAAAACAAAACAATTTAAAATAAAATAAAACGAAATAAACAAAATCAAAATAAAACAAAACAAAACAAAATAAAACAAGAAGTTCGGTGAAGAACTATACAGCCTACTTTTCATGCCAATGATTATTCTACAGTATATGAACCTATCTAGAATAATGACGAAATTAAGTTGGTAATATCGAAATGTCCAATTAGTTCGAAATATTCCTGGTATAATTTAGCCTAATAGAGTACTACAGTTGTCAGCCCTGGTGTCTGAATATATTCTTAGTTCCATCTCTTAAGGTACAGAATACAAAATTTGGTTGAAGTCCAATGGACGTTACATGCAGTTAGACATTGGATCAATCAGCACGCGTAAAATCATGTTGGCAACAATGTCATGCGTGTGCTGGTTAGAAATAATCGGAATTATTATGATACCTTGTTGTGCCAATTTTTGATGAAATCCATTTGTTAGTATAGAAGTTACATGTATTTTAAAATTGCACCTATCAGCAAGCATAGAATCATGTTGGCAGCACTGACTTATAATAATTACTACAAATTAATCTAGAGTGCCAGGTGTTATACGTGTGCAAAGTATAGTGCTGTTGGCTTGCATACTTTCTGATATATTGATATTAGGGTAAAAAAATATAGACAGCATTTATTAACAGTTGGCAGTCCTGATTGATCTTAAGAATACTTATAGTCATATCTGTTATGTTACTCATAACACATACGAAATTTGGTTGAAATCCAACTGATAGTATAGGAGTTACATGTATTTAAAAATTGGTCCTATCAGCAGGCTTAGAATCATGTTGGTAGAACTGAAGTATATAAGTTACTCCTAATTAATCTAAAATGTCAGGTACTATACGTGTGCATAGTTTAAAGCTGTCGGATTGCACACTTTCAGATATATTGGTATTTGGATGAAGAAAATAGAACAATTACGAGTATTAACAGTTTGCAGCCCTTGTGGCTCTTAAGAATACACTCAGTCATATCTATTTATGTACACATATTACATACAAAATTTGGTTGAAATCCAATTAATAGTGTAGAAGTTATATGCATTTAAAAAGCAGACCTATCAGAAGGCTTAACATTATTTTAGCAGCACTGTTATGTATGGCCTCCTGGAAATTAAACTGAAATAGTATTATCTACATGTGTGCCAATTTTGGAATAGCTCCCATGCATATTTTCCATGATATCAAACATGGAGCTCAAATTTCTATTGCGTTTTTTCAGCAGTTGGTAGCACTGACATAATTTTCAAATATGGGCTTGAGATATTCCGGTATACATCTTGACTCATACTAAATTTGGTTTCGATTGCTACAGCCGTTTAGGAGTTGATAATGGGGGACACACACACAGTCAGACAGACAGACACACATTTTCCCAGATCGATCTCATAAGTCTACTTTTTCCTCATTTTTGCAAAATGTGAAAAGTAGGCTAAAAATTAAATAAAACAAAATAAAATGAAATACAATAAAATGAAATAAAGTGAAATAAAATAAACTAATTAAATAAATAATTTTACGACATGATCCTTATTCACAAGTGGATTAAACGAGTTTTGCAACTAGACGACTCAATTACTTGTTTCCCGCCTAATGTAATTGGGCACAATTCGTGTTGACCGACTGAAAAGCTTTCTTTATCAGATGGTGGGGGAGGAGAGACTAGCTAAGAGGTTAATGACTTATTGTTAGGTTGTTGAGGATAAGGTGATGATGATAATTGTTGTTTTAAGGGGCCTAACATCTAGGTTATCGGCCCGTTGAGGATAAGAGATGCAGTGATTGACCTAGGACGCGATGGTGAGATTCAGTGATGAACAATTTCTTAGTGGGAGGCGACCGCAGTGCTAACTGCTAATAGGGGATCATGGAGGCGACTTGTTAGCTAACAGAGGCTTGCAGACTAGACTGGACGCTGAAAGGCAGAACAGTTTCCGATGAAATTGTATGTTAGTATTTATAAGGTGCGTTTAAAAAGTAACCTACCGGAGGACACCTTTCCCGCACTCGTGAGGATGGCCTTGCCTTTTTTGGGTGGTGGTGACCCTGGATGCTTCCACTGGAGGCTTTTTCGTTTGGATTCTGGTTCGAAGTGATGACTCCTTGACTCATCTCCAGCCACCAATCGTGCCAGGAACCCAGTCCGTTCCCTCGCATAGCGCTGCAGATGAGCAAGACAGTGGGCCATTCGACATGCTTCCTGGTGTGGTTGAAGACTGTGGGACACCCATAGGGCACACACTTTGCGCATGTGCAGTCGTTCCTTCATGATGGTGTGCACACTTCCGACGCTCAATCCGACCACGGCGGCTATGACGTTCACTGTCACTTGGTGGTCCTGGGCAATGAGTGCATCAACCAGCTGGACGTTGTCATCGGTAATGCATGGGATGCCCCAGACCGGGCATCATCGGCTAACGACACCCGTCCTTCCGTGAAGCGCTTGTGCCACTCCTTGACCCTTGCAAGGTACATGCAGTGTTCGCCGTACCCTTGTGACATTCAGCGATGAATGTCCGTTCCCCCTACTCCTTCCGCTGTCAGAAACCGAACAACACCTCTTTGCTCTTCGTTTGACGCCTCCATGCCACTGTTTGCAATGCGACTGGCAGCGTTGGACGATTGATGCATGCTGCTTCTCGCTTTGTATCGTCAGGTGACGTCCACGCGTGCCCTCTAGCGACGGGCTGTGTCCTTCCACGCTCTGGTCGGAACCACACCTCGTTACACACGCAACGATTAGTCGATGTCGTCACCGGCTTGCGTATTCCAGCCTCCGGCTCGTTACTTTTAGAACGCACCTTATATTTTTATCAGTGACGTTCATCTTGACGTCCTTGAGCAAGGACGAAGGCGAGGAAGGCTTATCATGATAACCGAAGGCTGGAAACAAACGGTGTGAGACAAAAAGGAAGAAGGAACTTGCAATCGATTGCAATAATTAAAACAGCGATGGAAACTCGTCTCCAGTCTGAAAGTGGCAAGTCCCACACCATTGGGGAGAAACTACTTTTACGGTGACTAATTTCCCTTACTTGCTCTAACTCATTCATTGTTCCTGACCTAGTACCTTAAGGGGCGTGATGGCGCAGCGGTCAATCTGTTGGCCTCTCACCAAGGGAGACCGGGTCTGATTCCCGGTCAATGCATGTGAGATTTTCGAAGTGAAATGCCATGTCCTGTGGTACGGATTCCACGTAAATAGGAGGTTCCGTGGTTCATGATTGCACGATTAACGGTCACTTAAAACTAAAAGCTTTCTTCCTTCCTTGACCTAGTAGTTTAAATTATAGCCCTCCGCAGCGCTGGGAACTTTTCACGTACAGAGAAGTAAAAATAAGATACCTAGAAATTATCTTCTTCTTCTTCTTCTCATTCCTCTACATTTTTAGCCTATTTTCAATTTTGAAAAAAAAATTAGGCTTATGAGATCACCTTTTGTCCGTGTGTGTGTCCCCTAATAACGTCTAATCGACTGGAGCAATTTCAGTGAAACTCGGTAAGTTCATAGCACTATTCCGGACGACCCCGACCGTACCCTTCAAATTTTGTTACTTCTCACCAATCCAACATGGCGGCTGTGCGAAATATTTCACCAGCATTCAATATCTCCGAAACTATTCCCGATATCACCATGGAATTTTTTACGGTGATAAAGGAAACAACTAGAAGTTCACCTATGTGACATTTGAAAAACTGGTAACTACAAAACCAACATGGCGGCCACGCGAATTTGCGACATTTAAATAGACGTTTCTCGCGATTTAACCAACCAAACCCAATAAAACTTGGTACAGTATATGTTTCTACACATTGTAATGCACCGACATCTAACTTGGTTCAATTGTTTACATAACCACAAGATGGCGGATGTGCGAAATATTTCATCGGCATTCTATATCTCTGAAACTATTGGTGATATAACCCTGAAATTTTGTACGGAGATAAAGGGCACTACTGGAAGTTCATCTATAGGACTTTCAAAAACCGCTTAACTACAAAACGAACATGGCGGCCAAGCGAATTTGAAAATTTTAAATAGATCTTTCTCGCGATTTAATGTTCCAACCGCAATGAAATCTGGTACAGGAAATGTTTATACACATTGCAATACACTGGTATCTAATTTAGTTCAATTGTGTACATAACCTCAAGATGGCGGCTTTGCGAATTTTAAAATTAAGTTTTTATTTCTTGTGTCGTAATCATGCGATCGAAGTGAAAGTTTGAATAATGAACCTACGCAATGATTTTCCTTTAATGGTACATAACTCTATGGCCTATACATTTAACAATCCTACATGGCGACCATCCGAAATATTAGGCGGCTCTGAATATCTACGAATCTAATATAGCAATCAAAATGAATTTTGTTATGTCCATAGGGGCTATGAACATAAGTTTACCTATAGGACTTTCAATAACCTGGTGATCACAAATCCAACATGGCGGCGACGCGAATTATAAATATTCACATGAACGTTTCTCGCAATTTAACCATCCAAGAGCAGTGAAACTTTGTAGAGTAAATACTTATACGATTGTTAATCCACTGGCATCTAATTTATTTCAATTTTTTCCATAACCACAAGATGGCAGCTGTGCGAAATTTTAAAATCACCTTGTTACTTCTTGTGTCCTAATCATGCGATTGAAGTTTGAATGCTACACGTACACAATAATCTTCATGTAACAGTACATAAGTCTAGGACCTACATATAACAATCCAACATGGCGACTATCCGAAATATTTAGTCGGTTCTCAATATCTACGAATCTATTACAGCAATCAAACTGAAATTTTGTATGTTGATAGTGGTAGTTAACATAAGTAGGATATATGAAAATAGGCTGTATAGTTCTTCACGGAACTATTTGTTTTTCTCTTGTTATTGTTGTTGTTCTTCTTCTTTTTCATTCTTCTTCGTTCTCTTCTTCCCCATCTTTTCTGTTCATTCTTTCTAATTCTTCTTCTACATATTCTATTTTGTATTTTACCAGATCTTTATGACTTGGCAAACAAACTTACAAGACGACCTCGTGGTGTAGTGGCTAGTATTCTTGGCCTTCACACCGGAGGTCTGGGTTTGATTCCCAGCTCGGCCAAGGAATTTAATTCTGGTTTGAGGGCTGGAACTTAGGGTACATTCAGCCTCGTGTGGCAAAACTGAGAAGAAGTGGGTTCTATTTCCACCTCAGTCATACTGGAAGTGGATTTCTGTGGTTTCCCGACTTCTACTTCAGGCAAATGCTGGGATGATTCCTATCATAAGGCCACTGCCACCTACTTCCCAAACCTTACCTGAATTTCAAATACAAACACTACCACAGACACCACAATTGCAAGGGGTATCAGACAAATTAATTGTTTATTAATTTCATTTTATTTTTTATTTTAATTTTGATTTGCATTTTTCAAATTTCAAATTTCAAATTTTTTAATTATCTTTTTATATTGTTATTTTTTATTTCTTATTTTTTATTTTTTATTTATAACAAGCTGTACCCGTCATGCATTGCAATGCCAATCAAAGGAAGTGGTGGCGTTGTAATTAAGTTTCTTGAAGTGCTTTTGAATACACTTTTTTTTTCAATTTCCGTTAACTGCCCCTAAACTATCGTAAAATGTATTAACTACTTTAGCAACATTTGTGGGAGCGTGCCCAAACACTCAACAATGTTTCATCGCAATCGGATGAATGGCATAGGCCTATATTGTTTAAACGATTCGTGCGCTGTCTCACATTTGATGAATCTACTCGTGCGCTACCAACTGTGAAATGGAGTTACTAAGTTAGAAACCTTCACGTAAGTGTACAAAACAACTCATCAAAATTCCATCGCAATCAATGTTGGTATAATATGAACCCATACTCATTTGTTGCATCTACTCGTGCGCAACCTAATGTAAAATGGATTTACTAAGTCAAAATCCTTCCCTGGAGTGTACACAACAATTCGGTAAAGTTTCATCGCTATCGGACGAATGGTATATGAACGCATACGGGGCTTTGATGAAACGCTTCGCGCGCCGTCGCTCATTTGTTGAATCTACTCGTGCGCTACCTATTGTAAAATTTCCTTATTAAGCCAGAAACCTTCCCTGGAGTGTTCACAACAATGCATCGAAGTTTCATCGCTATCGGATGAATGGTGTATGAACGCATACGGGACTTTTTTGAAACGATTCGCTCGCCGTCGCTCATTTGTTGAATCCACTCGTGCGCTACCTATTGTAAAATGGATATACTAAGCTAGAAACTTTCCCTGGATTGTACACAACATCTCACCCAAGTTTCATCGTAATCGGATGTATGGTATATGAACATATAGGAGACATACCCACGCACATACAAACTAACACGTAACATTCATTTTTATACATAGAGATTATTTTAAATTCTTTAATTCTTTTTAAATAAAATGACATTTTTTTCATTTTTATTATTATTTTTATTTTTATTTTTTATTTTTTGAATTTTAAATTATTTTAATTATTAATAATTTTATGTTTAAATTGAAACTACCCACGTTCACGGGTCTAAATCAACACGATGTCCAGACCTCTCAAATAGAAAAACAATAATTATTATTCATTTAAGTGTTGGTCTATCACTTTTGCGAGCGCCCAATTGAACCGTCCATGTAGATGTGGAAATCGAACTCGGGCTGAGGAGGATGCGCTACGCTAATCCTAGGGCTAAACGCTTTATTAACGTGCCCCTATGCTTCTTATTGCCTAGATCTTGGTGTTGGAAGTTTTATCCTGATGACAGAAAGTCACAATTAACTCAAGCGATGAAAGAGCTGTGTTAGAAAACAAAAAAAAGAGAACATATGATCGATATCTGTAATTAAAGCCGCAATAAAAAACTCGGAAGGTAGGCAGTACTCCAATCAACAGTAATTGCTTCCACGGTGACTCGTTTCTCTTAATTGCGCTAACACTTCTATTGTTCCTGACCTAGTAGTTTAAATTGAGTCCACCTCGCGATGCCACAATTCTCCTCTAAGGTGAATAGTTTATAGCAGCGTCTTATAAACAGCACATCCATAAATTACACGCGAGTTTTACGTGGATCTTTAAACAGCCTTATGTTCCCCCAGGGGCCCCCGACTTGGGAGACGTGGATTAGCTGATTGAGGTTGCACCACACTGTATTCATCTTTTATTAAAGCTGAAGCCTAGGAAGTTTAGAATATTAATATTAATTTCGACTTCTTTATGCTATCACTTTCTCCTGAGTCTTACCTTCCTTTATGAATCAGTAAGGTATTCATCGACCCTTTATTAGTCATTTACAAGAAAATTTTCGAAATTTAACTTATTGTCTCGTTCGAAAGTATGACCTCTCTAGTTTCCAGAAATATGTAGTTTATACTAGTTTTATTGTTGTTTATCTAATTTATATTCACTTTAATGATCGGTGTGCACGCTTTTCAGCAGCTGTCACTTTGACGCATAGGTGCAGCAGATGAAGCACACATTAATCTGGCTTTGAGACAGTCTACTCCAGAACTAAAACAGTGTAGGAGATACTCACGGTTCGGGGAATGCACAAGATTGACCTAAAATCCTACATGAATCTTCGATAGTCTTTCTCATTCTTCTGATTTCGGCCATTCTGCACTCAAGCAAAGACTGATTAAGTCAGAAAATAAACTGATAAAGTAATGGCAAGGCCGGCATCTCAATGGCAACATAGCTCAAGACGGGAAAACCAAGTTTCTATCTCGGTTAAGAGGCCATGCTACACCCACTGCCAGTTAGATCACATCCCTCCAAGCTGCTTTAAATGGCCTGTCCATTCAACACAAGATAGGTTGCTGCACAAACCGACTGTGATCACCGCGACATTTTTACTGCCCGCTGGATCGCATCCATCCTGGCTGCTTAAAACTGCCTGCCCATTCACACTCAGACGCGTACAGGATATTCTATATATTAATTCACCGTTAGTATTCGTCAAGGAGATGGACTGTCACCACTCCTCTTCAATATTGTCCTAGATAAAGTAATTAGAGAATGGGAAACGGAGCTGAAATACGAACAACACTGGAAGCCCATTCAACTTGGACGAGCAAAATATGGCATTAAGGTTATTTGCTTAGCTTTCGCAGACGACCTAGCGATACTAGCGGACGGTAAAATCACTGCAATCAAACAGATAGAAGTCCTCGAGGGATGTGCTGGAAAAGTTGATCTCTTTTAAGAAAACTCAGTTCTTCTCTACTGGGTTCAACATTCATAAATTGAACAGCAAATATGGGAAAATCAATTGCGTCTCACACTTCAAGTATGCTACCTAGGGGAGATCTTGGAACCAACAGGTTTAGAAAAAGTAATACAAAGAGTTCGGCAACAGAAATTGAAGACTGCTTATGGAAGAACGCGCGACATCTACATCAAAAAGTGTTTGTTCACACATACAAAGATCAGACACTACAACACGGTGATCAAACCAAAAGCTCTGTCTGTAAGTGAAACTCTAATACTCAATAGGAAGGGTGACTTGGAAAATATCCAAATGGAAGAACGCAAGATCTTGAGGAAAATTCTTGGCCCAGAAAGAACAGAAGATGGATACAGGTGGAAATCTCGTAAAGCAACTGAGAAATTATCTAATATTGCGGCGGACATCAGAAAGCGAAGATTGAAGTTTTATGGACATGTTCAAAGACTTCCACCGACAAGGCTTACACACAAGATCATGACCTAAGCAGCAAGACTGAAGAATATACCGTGGATTCAGCAAGTCGGACAGGATTTGGAGAATGCCCAATTAAGAACAGTGGAAGTCTTTGACAGGAACCTATTCCAATGTAGGGTAAATGGATGG
Source organism: Meconema thalassinum (assembly GCA_946902985.2). NCBI lineage: Eukaryota > Metazoa > Arthropoda > Insecta > Orthoptera > Tettigoniidae > Meconema > Meconema thalassinum. Next base: position 117,431,340 of record OX336395.1, on the reverse strand, counting down.
AATGTAACACCAGAGAATTACACTCCAAAGAGACCAGGAACCAAGTGGACTGAGGAAAGGAAGGTGGCCCACGGTAAGAGAATGAGGGCTATATGGAAGATCAGAAAGGCGAATCATAAAAGTACTGCGTGATCCATCTGGGTCCATTCGCACATATTAATAATAATAATAATAATAATAATAATAATTCACCGTTAAGTTGCAGCGCCAACCAACCGCGGCTTTTTAAGGGGACGATTCCTGAAACGAAGGGGTTTTAACTTTCGAGGCTCAATATCGAGATTGAAGAAACGCGAAAACATGGCACTAAGTTAGTTCTTTTGTTATTCAATCAGCATAAAGTATATGATATTAATTCAGTCACATATTTACGGGCAATTTTTTTGTATAAAGGATAGCGAAAAATACAAAACGAAGTGTATTTAACTTTGGAGGCTTAATATCGAGATTGAAAAAACGCGAAAACATGGCACTAAGTTAGTTCTTTTGTTATTCAATCAGCATAAAGAATATGATAGGAATTCAGACACGTACTTACGGGCAAATTTTCAATTTATAGGAAAGCAAAACATACATGGTGGTGGAGGTGATTGTTTTCAAGGGGCGAAATATCTACCTCACTTGCCCGTAATTATACGGTACGGATGATAATTAAAATACAAATACTTCCAACTAATTTAAAATCGAACTTAAATACTAGACGAGATAAAAAGAAAATAAGTTTATCTGTTCACAGTAGCGCTCCATTTGTATTTACGTCTTTTTCCAGAACTAGCACTGACGTTATTTCATTTCTCACTACCGTCTATTTGAGTTTTTGCACTTTGCTACACCCATAAAATGTTAAACAAAAGACAAATCATTTTCTAAATGAAACATTATCTTAAACTCAAGTAAGTTATCGTATTTACTAAATTTACATTTATTCAATGACATTTAAATTAGAATTGCATAATGATTTTAATATATTTTTTCATCTTAGTCACTTTTATATATATATATATATATATATTTCCATTGCTTCCAAATACTTTGAGCTAACCTCTTTACCAGGAGTTGTACTTTCCACCACGTCGTGTTACTTAAAGCCGCTTTGATTATAAAAGGCTTATGAATCTTTAAGCATACAGGCTCTTCATTAATTATACACGGATTGGTGAAGTATTGATATTCCAAGTCTGCCTTTTCGGAGCGTTGTGTACTAGCCAAATATAATCTACACACCACCAAATTGCAGTGGTAGTGTCTACTGTTTGTCATACATCTTCTTTAGCGTCACAGGCTGATCATCGTCACCAACTACATTTCATTTCATACTAATTTCTATAACCTAAATATATGGTGCACCATATTAGGTTTAATCGCCGTCACTCGGAATCACAACAAATAAAGGAAGATCATGGAGGACTATATTTTTGTGGTCTTTGCTGTGGAGACAATGGGTACTTGGAGTGAGGACGCAATAAATCTAGTAAACAAGCTAGGAAGAGTAATAGGTGGAGTGTCTGGTGATCCTAGTTCCAAAACCTATTTGATGCAGAGAATCGGCATAACGATTCAAAAGGGAAACGCGGCCTGTGTTATGGGAACTATTCCACATACCACTTCAATGGACGAAATATTTTATTTGTTATGGTTAATTTAATACGGATGTTCTATTTCAAGAGTGTATTGAACTGGCTGATTAATGTAAAATGTGCCTGTTTGTGTAACTGTAGAAATAAAATTATTATCGTATTTTTGGTTTAATAACCTATCTTATTACAGTGCTACGTTTTATTTTGTTTTTCAATATGTTTTTAGCTGATGAAGGGGATAACGTTTGATTAAACTCCGAAACATGTACTCTAAACAAGTTCAACAATTAATTTTCTTTATAGTATTGATTCAGGCTGGTGTAGAATTCTTATTAAGAACTATTGTAATAAAAGACAGGGAAAAGAAATGCCTCCAGCTACCGAAGAATGGGATGTTGATTAATTTAGGGGCTTTGCAAAATCGTGCTCATGTAGCTCCGTGTACTTGGCTGTGTGTTGAATTTGTTTGATAACCCGTCTTATTGTGATGGCTGTATTAGTGTGTGTACTTATAAGTCAAGAGAATCACGGATTCTAAACACCTTGAACGCCGCTATAGCATTTTAGAAATCATTACGGTATGGGTTTAGAGAATATATTTCTTAACTTAGGAAATACTTTAGAGGCTAAAGAAGACCAATGTGTTCTCAATCAATGCATCTTATTTGACATTATACTGGGATTATGCATTGCTGAATTTACTTTAACTAGGAGAGATAGGTTGGTTCCTCTGTTTAGGGGCTGCGACAACGCGGTCATGCATCCCCGTGTACTTTGGATGTGTGTAGTATCTGCCTGATAACCGGTGTTAGTTGTGTGTTATCTGTAATTCAGGTAAGGACTGCAGACAGGACTCTTGCTACCAAATGCTACCGTCAACCACACCTAGCTGCAAACTTGGCTAATAGATACCACCGCAACCAGAATCTGACGGTGAACGTTGGAACTTAATAGCGTTAATCAAATTTAACCTACAAATTTTACCTTCACACGAGTGTAGTTAATGGAAGTTTCTTTTACATCACATAAATCTATGACATGGGTCCACCAGCTTTACTTCCCCTCCGAAGGAAGGCATACTGAGGGATTTTAACGCTCTTCAAAAGTCCGATGACTTCGGCCGGGTTTGAACTCGCGACCTTGGACATAGAAGCTCAGCATGCTACCAAATACGCCACCAAAGCCGCCCAATATGAGATTATAGGCATGTAAATACAGCAATACTATTCCCTAATATGCGGTTATAGTAGCCTACACACTGACTTATGTAGGCCAACAAGAATAAGCCATTTCTCATTAATCACACAATTTGTGCGGGGTTAAAAATCATAAGTATATTCGACTCCAGAATAATGACTTTATATTCCAAACATAGAATAATTTAAATATAGTTTCCTTTCAAAAAGGTAGATGCAACAATTTAAAAATGAAAGAGAACTATGTGAACAAGTCGACTAAATTACACCCATTACAACAAAAATAAAGACGTTCAGGAAAGTACTGTAATTGTGAGACTAGGTCCTTGAGAAATGTAGATATACAGCCCTCTTTGTTATTGGTGCATTCTCAACTACGTTATTGTACTCCACAATACCTTTCGCCTAGATTTAAAGTGAGTTAATATTGCACTTGATTAACTTCAGAGCCCAGGTGAACTATGTTTTAAACTCACTTAGGGGCAAAGTGAATATACTTTGCGTAATATATTGGCATGTATCTTTCTATAACATTGTGACATTTTAATGATAAGAGCGCTCAGGTGTTGAAATATTGAACTAGGTGTTTGTGAGTGCATATCTGTGGAGTCAAGGAGAAGAGGATCCAACACTAGGGTGGTGTCATATCTTTAGAAGGCAGAGAGGAAGATATGAAAAGGAGTTAGCAAGAGATTGTTGTTAATAGTAGGTAACAAACAAATAACAAGCAGGATTGGATTATATACGAAGAAATGTGGTGTTATAAAAATACTGGAAGTGTATTATATATTATATAAAGGTGTCTAGACTGCTTCTGGATGATAATCCCATCAATATTCTCACAAAGAAGAGATCCTATAATAAAGTAAACTTAAAAAATCATATCATACTGCAGTACTATAGATATATTATGTATCATAATATGACAACAGAGCAGTAAGTAATATTCTCGGTAGATGCTTGTTTATTGCAGTGAATATCAAAACTACATCCCAAACTGATTGTATCCGGGTTGGTATATATTTTACCTACACCCTGATTTTATTGAGAACTCGTGTTAACCTGGTTTTGAACTTTAGTTTATTACTCTTATACATTTGTATTTGAGTTGGCGCCCAACGGGATTTCTCTATTTTATATTCTGCTTGCTGGGGGGACTCTTCAGGGTAGGATACAGAGAAAGCTACTTAGTAGTAAACATTACAACATGTAAATACACCTCCCAGGCAACGCCGGGTAAAATAGCTAGTCATTCATAAAAATCAACTTCTGTAAGTTTCGCCATTTTCCGTGGTATAGAGAACACTGCCTGATGCCGATCATGCCACGTTTTGGTGTGAATAGACATCACTGTAAGTTCACGGCCGGTAGGAGTACGGGCTGGTCACATCACGGTCACGCTACTGCTAAGTGTAAATAGACCTTGACTCAGGTGCTTCGCGAGCCTCGGCCGGCACCGGCAAAAGTACCAGTGCTCTACTGTAGGAGAGGAACGTGTAGTGGCAACGCTTAGCGAGGCGAGAGTCTTCTTGTTGTTTGGTGAATGGGGCTGGGCAAATCAGCGCGCATCAGGCGGCGTACCACTATGAAAACAAATAACAATGCCAAGTTTGTGTACAAATAGAAATAATAGTTTTATTGCGCTCCTGACTTCGCAGTAATGTTCAACATTCTTTCTTTACCTTTGGCATCGCTTTGAAGCCACTAATTTGCCGATATTTGGAACAATCGTTTTGGCAGTTGCAATCCGAAGTGTAGCTTCCAATGAAGCATCAGACAAACTTGACCTTGTTTTGGTTTTCTTAATATTGTATGGTATCTGTGTGGGATGCCAGTACAAATACTAAATCTAGGGGATGAAATTAATCTAAAATGGGGTTGTAGCTTGGCGAAATTGTAAGAGGTAGGGAGTGTTTTATGAAAGGAGATCGATTATGTGATTAGCCAGGAGAACTCCCCAATGTGCTGTTTGACGGGGTAGTTCTAGGTAAAGGGGTAGTTGGTAAGAGCTATTAAGTTGTAAGCTAAAGCGCGAGGCCTGCGCCACGCGGTCTGCAGAGAGCTATGAGCACGCGAGCAAGTAGCGAGTTCGCGGTGGTCGGTACGTATCAAGGACACTTGCTGATCAAGAGTAGTGATTAAGCAAATAAACACTAATGCTATTTCTAAGTCCTACCTAAGTGGAATCTATTAGGGTAGGAACCTACTGACTAAATAAATAAAAGAGTAAGACCAGTGGCTTCTGTTAATTAGAGTTTTAATGCGTATCTCTATTGAGAGATACACTTGGTGTATTCTTTGAATACACGGTACCTGAGATATAATTTTTATTGCTCTTTGCATGTTCATTTCTTCCTTTCTCTTTGTCAAACACCAACAGTGATCTTTTGTTTTCTCCTTGATAGGCAAATCTCTCATGTCTTCATAAGTCTGTTCTAGATATATAACTTCTGTGACCCACCTAGCGTCACCTCGCAGCGAATCTCTGAAGCTCCTCAACTCTTCCTGGTGCTAGAGGACTTACTTATCCATTTGGCCACCAGATCCTGTTACCATCGCCAGCTATTTTCTCCTTGAGCAAGAGGACTACGTCTACTTCTTTACTCACCATGCTGCGCTAGTATCATCTGTTATCAACTCTTAGAAGATCAGCTCAGCAAGAGATTAATTTTTTGTTTCAAAGTTGGCAATGTTTATATGTTCTCCTTTTGTCTCCTACCCCCCACTCCTTCCCCCTTTCTTGGTCCCTCCGTGCTCCGTTGAGCAGCTCTCACTTCTCAGTCTGCAGTTGACTCGGTCAGTCAAAGCTCCGCTCGAGCTTGCCTCCTCAAACCAATGGCACACCCTCTTCTACGCCATGTTGGCTAAGTAGTCATCAATGGAAACTTCGACTTCAACATGAAATCAAGATAAGTACCTTCTTTTAAAGTTTTAACCTCATCTTCATGGTTTTAACTTCCACGTGCTTTTAATTATAATTTATAGACAGTGTGAAATTATTTACTTTGGGGCAAAAATCATTCTTCGTGAGATTTGCCATGTTGAGCTTTTGCTTGTATAAGCCAACCTTATTAAAAAAGAGCTTTTCTTAATCTATTCAAACGAGAAATCCTCTCGCTACGTGGGATATTATATAATACCCGCTGTCTATAATTATAAAGCTAGTTCCTCCGTTGGATTTTCTCAACCCCATTTTCTGCTAAGGTCGTTCTGGAACCTTCGAGATCTTGTACTCTATCTGCGAGTCTTGCCGTCAAGTATTGTTCACGCACTTGTGAAAATGCTAGTTAAAATGAGGAATCTTCCTTAAATTACTGCAATAGCGAACTTTCTTCCCCCGTTGGAACTTTCTATGGCGCATTTAATTGTAAATCACAACTTTTTCAAGAAATAGACTCTCACCTATATAGTGCAATCAGTTCTTTCCATAATTGCAATAACTTTCTTTTTCATAAACTTCAGTGTTTCTACAGTGAACTTTGCATCAATCCTTACTGACTATAGTGATAATCAGTGCTTGCTCCACGTTTCTACCGCGTCGCGATCGTCCGGTTATATTAAATACGGCCATGAACATTGATCCTATATCCCAATGATCTTTCCTCAACCTTCTACTAACAACCATTATTTATAAAATTGTAACTTTCTATAAGGCGTCACTCACGAAGTGCCCTTCCAACTTTGCTAGTTTAACATTAATTAAATTCTGCATAATTGCTTGTGTGATACAAGTTTTAAATCACGTTGTTCCTTTCCTATAATCAGGGAGAACATTTCTTTAAACTCTTGAGCGAGTCATGTTCAGGTTTCACGAAATGGAAACTGTCCCATTTGGCGAGTGATTCCTGCTCAAACTTGGGAAGTCTAGAACTTTCCTTTTCATTTTCTCCAGGTTTCACAGTAAGTGACCTGCCCTCTTTGTATAATCCTCATATATTAATTCTGTATAAATATAAGAAGTTGTAGGAACTTCTATCTTATTTTTCATGTTGTTATTATTGTTATTTTCAAAGTTGTCACTTTCTCTAGATCATTCTCTCAAGAATTTCTTAAGGTGCACTTTTTGTACTCCAATTCACGTTCAAGCTTTAATTATTTCATTGCTCATTTGTTTAAATCTTATAAAGATTTTAGAAACATAAGGTTTGAAACCCTGTAAATTGTCAATTGCCTGGAGCAACCGTTTAATGTTGAGAGGTCTGCGACCCTATTTGTTAAAAAGTTCAAATGAACTATGTTTGTCAAAATTATATTGCATAATTGTTAATTTTCTCAAACTTCTTCTAATTGTAAAATAAATGAATCGTTTCCCTTCGCTTTTTCATTTGCGAATACAAAGTCTAAGCAAAATCCTGTCTTCCTTGACTCTCCTCACTCAATGACATTAAAATCATTAATAGGGCATTCACCATTTGTTGCATTTGAGCAAGAACTCTTAATTTTCACCTCACTAAAGTTCTTTTTAGCGTTAATAGCTAATTCTAATTGGCCAGTAAGGCAAGTAAAGCTCGCTAGGCCAGCTACCTGCTTGTGGAGACCCTCTCCGAAAACTTATGGTCAGTTTTCTAAAAGATAAGTGTTTCTTTTTGTCCAAACTTTTAGCCGGCTCCTCGCTGAGTAAAAGCTTAGCCATTTTCCAATGCAACCATTGGTTCATTTACCAAGATTACCCAATAAGGCATAATCTTTTATCATTTTCCTTTTTAGAAACACTTGGTCGCCCTTACAGGAACTCCATAATTTTGGAAATTGAAAATACCAAACCTGAGTTAAATCATTGGCATTCTTCGAATTACTTTGTAAAACCTAATTTCTTTGAGAAGACATACAGTAAATTTGTTCCTCTCAGTCTTGCCAGACCAGCACTCTTCCCCATAGTAGTTTTATATATGCTTGAGAGGGATTATACGAAAGCCACTCTCTTGCAAACAGCCCAAGTTCTATCTGTGTTTCTCGTCAGCTTAGACCAAGTCCTTACTCATTTTAGTTATCCGAAAGCGGATTTTCGGTGGCAACCACCTTTAAGTGTGTTTAAAACTAAACTTATTAATTTTGTGGGACTCTCCTCCTATTTTTCTATCCTTCTTTTCCAATCCAAATTCTACTTCCTTCTCTTAATCATCTTCCCTTGGTGGGTGGGTTATTCCTTAGCCAATAAACTACCCAAAATTTGGTGCCGAAACCCGGGAGAGCCCATTTTTTCTTTTCTCTTTTTAAAATAGTGTCATTTGACAATACTTTGCATATTTCTAATATCTGTGTTGAATATTTCAGCTATAACCACATCGTGCAAAGCCTGTGAACGGGAAAGAGGCCGCTCCTGTCTCCTATGGTGTGTCCCATTCTTTCTACTCATTCGCTGCTGCCAGCTTGACAGCATTTCCAAGGTTCCACAGTTTCGTGAGTTACATTTTCATTTACCTTCTTTAATATGGCTCCCACTGATAAGGATAAGGATGACAAACTTACTTCTAAACGAGCATCCTATAAAGGGCAAATTACCCGATTCAGAAGGTACATAAAAGAATTAGATCCCTCAGACGCGCAATTAGATTTGTTGAAACATCGTGTAAAGGATTTTGAACGTTCTTATGAAAACTACTGTAACATTCAAACTGAAATAGAAACTTGCATGCTCAATCAAACAGAAGATCGTGTCGAAGTAGAAAACTTATATTACGAAGGCATAGGTTCTGCTTTCAAAATAATACGCCAACTCGAAGAGGAGCAGAAAAAGGACGCTTCTGTTCTTGGTTCCCTTCACGAACCACAAACTTCGTTCCATGAGGGCACTCACAAGCCCAAACCTACTTTACCGAAAATTGATTTACCCCATTTTTCTGGAGATGAATCTGCTTGGGATTCTTTCTATGAGTTATTTTGCTCCCTTGTTCATGACAATGAAGACATTCAAGTCATTTACAAGTTTCATTACTTGAGATCTATCCTTCGAGGTCAAGCTTTGCAGTTAGTTGAAGCACTTCCTCTGCGTGCCGAAAATTACCCCATTGCCTTTAATTTATTAAAAGAAAGATATGGAAATTCACGTTTACGTATTCAACGCCATATGAAGGCTCTATTTAACCTACCTGCGTCACAGCACAATGACGTCACTAGTTTGCGTACTTTAATTGACACTACCCAACTCCACGTTAAAGCTTTGTCCCAATTAGATCAACCTACTGAACATTGGGATACTTTCCTAATACATTTAGTAGTCTCTAAAGTTGATGCTGCTACCCTCAAAGCTTGGGAAATTGAACTTTCTAAAGAAGACGACTACTCTTACGAGCATTTAGTCACTTTCATAAACGCTAGATGCCAACTTTTAACCGCTCTAGCTAATCAAAGTGAACCTTCATCTCCTAGTTCCAAATTCGAATTAATGTCCATCAAATCCAAAAGTGAGCGCTCAGCGTCCAATACCCAAAAACCCGGGCTCAGCTCATCCAAATTCAAATCAAACTCCACTGGTTACCCAACTAGGTCTAGTGAACGTCGTGTTGCTAGCTCTATTGTTTTAAACACGCAAAGTGAACCTCGCAAAAGTTTAAACGAACCTGTAAAGTGCATACTTTGTAAAGATCCCCATGCCCTATACCTTTGCAAATCTTTTAAAGAAATGTCAGTCGATGACAGACGAAAATTAGTCGCTCAAAACAAACATTGTTTCAACTGCCTAGCGCCCACGCATTCTGCTTCTAACTGTAAGTCCACGAGACTTTGCTACCATTGTGAAAAGGCTCATCATACTCTGCTACATCGTCATGATCAGGCAAGGTCATCGACAGCATCTACTTCGCCGAAAAATGATAGTGCTAACAATTCTAATGCTTCATCTTATATTCAAAATGCTAAGTCCATTCGCAGTGCGCAAGTATTGTTGTCTACTGTCCAAATTGACGTTCAGGATAACTTTGGCAACTGGGTCCGTGCACGCGGTCTTCTAGACTCAGCGGCAACTCATGATTTTGTGTCCAATTCCTTGATTAGAAAACTAGGCTTACCTGTAAACCCCACTTCTATCAACGTGTCGGGCATCAACAGCTCAAAATCGCAAGCTTTACAATTCTCAAAGCTAACTATAAGAGATACTTGTCATAGAAACAACTTTCTCAAACTTAATTGTCTAATTCTTAATAGCATTGGAGAAGACACTCCAAGTCACTCTGTGGATATTTCAGGGTTAAACATTCCCTCGCATTTAAGGCTAGCCGATCCTTGTTTTAATATGCAGAACCCTATTGACATACTCTTTAGTGCCAATGTTTTCTGGAATTGCCTACGTAAACAGGTTCGTAAGTTATCCTCAAACGTGATCGCCAGAGACACTAATTTTGGATGGATCGTCACAGGGCAACTTCCCCATTATTCTCCTCAACCCGCATCGCAATGTTACTTCTCCAATACTGACCTGGAACAGTTCTGGAGACTTGAAAATATTGATTCTCCTAATGTAACCTCTTCAGAAAATGAATTCTGTGAGCAACTTTTTTTAAATACCACCACTCGTTCTTCTGATGGCCGGTTCGTCGTTCAAATGCCAAGATTACATAATCCTCCTAAACTTACCAACTCTCAGTCTAAAGCTCGAAAAGCTCTCTTTGCTATCGAGATCAAATTCAAAAAGGAACCTCTTGTTAAACAACAGTACACTGATTTCATGGATGAGTATGAAAGCTTAGATCATATGGAAGTTGTTAACAAATCTGATGATGAATTGCACCCCCCAATTGAAACGGTTTATTTAAATCATCATCCCGTGTGGAAAAACCCTCTTGTAAAAGATAAAATTCGAGTTGTTTTCAATGGTTCATCACCCGACGTTAATGGCAACAGCCTTAACGACACTCTTTATTCTGGTCCTGCTATTCAATCAGATTTATCTGCTATACTCTTAAACTTTCGATTATTTCCCATAGCTGTCATAGCCGACATAAAACAGATGTACCGTCAAGTGTTAATTCAACCAGAACAACGAGATCTTCAAAGAATCTTGTGGCGTGATGAAACCAGTAAGCCCATTAAGGTATTTCGCTTGAAAACGGTTACTTATGGCTTAAAACCCTCTGCTTTCCTTGCTATCCGATCCTTACACTTGCTAGCCTCTCAAGATGGTCATTTATTTAACCCCAAAGCCTCTGAAGCACTAACTACGTCATTCTATGTTGACGATTATTTGCAATCCTTCCCTTCTTTGGAGGAAGCTTCTTTTGTATCTTTAGAACTTCAGGCATTACTAAGGAATGGAGGTTTCCCACTCCATAAGTGGAACTCCAACTCCCCTGAGTTTCTCGCTCAGTTTCCCATCGAAGACGTAGATCCTTCTTCTGTCGAAATTTGTGGAAACTCCGAATCTATAAAAACTCTAGGAGTTCACTGGTGCACTAGCACTGACACTCTTATCTATAAAGTTTCGCTCGCAGAAGAGCTTCCTAATACAAAAAGACAAATTCTCTCTGAAATTGCAAAAATTTTTGATCCACTTCAATTCCTTGCCCCAGTTATCGTTATAGCCAAACTCTTCATGCAAGAGCTGTGGTCGCTTAAATGTGAATGGGATGACACTGTCCCTCTTTCTTTTCTTAATCGTTGGCTCTCGTTTCGCAGCAATTTGCTGGATCTTTCCCTTATTGAAATTCCCAGGAATTTAATCAGCTCTCATTCTAATGCATCTTTTTTCCTTCATGTGTTCGCGGACAGTTCCGAAAAAGCTTATGGTTGCTGTGCATATTTAGTTTATCACGATTCAGTCTATGGATCACTAGTTTCCAACCTTGTTTGTGCCAAATCGAAGGTCGCTCCTCTTAAAACTATCACTTTGCCTAGGCTCGAACTGTGCGCTGCACTCATGGCTGCAGAACTTGTCAAGAAATTACGGGAAGTATTAAAGGTCGAATTCTCGCAAATCTATCTCTGGAGCGATTCCATGATCGCCCTTTCTTGGATCGCCAAGAACCCCTCTCACTGGCAAACTTTCGTTGCAAACAGGGTTTCCAAAATTCAAACTCTTTCTTCTGGATGTCAATGGAGGCATGTTCCCAGTGCGGATAATCCAGCTGATATTATCTCTCGTGGTTGTTTACCCTCTCAATTGGCAGCTTCCCAATTGTACTGGCATGGGCCCTCGTGGCTAATCGAAGGATCTTCCTCATGGCCTTCTAAACCCCCAGCTACAAACTCCAACTTGCCTGACGCTAAAGTACCTCTACCCATTGCTTCGTGTCTTGTTTCCAACGCTTCTCATCCTTTGTTGTCCCGCTATTCTTCCTTTCATAAATTACTACGGATTGTCGCCTATCTCCTTAGATGGAAATATCTTGTGGTTGACCAACCTCTTCTCCCTAAACCACACCTTACCAATCATGAATTGAATCTCGCTACCATTAAGGTTTTACAACTGACACAGCAAGAAGCCATTTCTTCTGAATTGTCATTGCTTTCTTCTAAAAGAGATCTTCCCAAATCCAGCCGTCTCCGTGCTTTAGCCCCGTTTCTTGATGACCATGGGTTACTCAGGGTAGGTGGAAGGCTCTCGCAATCTTTACTCTCTGAGGACAAAAAGCATCCCGTTATTTTGCCTTCCAAACATCACGTAACTTCCTTAATTATACGTGACTTTCATTACAGTAATCTTCATGTTGGTACACGTACTCTGCTTTGCCTCTTAAGGGAAAAGTACTGGATTATAAATGGAATTCATGAAGTTTCTTCTGTAATTCATAAGTGCATTCCTTGTTTCAAAGCGAAACCTAAAATCAATACTCAATTAATGAGCGATCTGCCCTCTTTTCGTTCTTCTCCTATACGCCCATTTGCTTTAACTGGCGTGGACTATATGGGTCCGTTCCAATATCAACGAAACTCTCCTGAAGCTAAACGCAAATTGTTTGGTAAGCTTTATGTTTCTCTCTTTTGTTTGCATGGTTACCGGCGCAATCCACTTGGAACTAGTAACGAATGCTTCTACTTCTTATTTTTTATCAGCTGTCTCTCGTTTCACCGCTAGGCGTGGTGTTCCTTCTGAGATGTTCTCTGATAACGCTTCCACCTTTCAGGGCGCAGCTTCCCTGTGGAAGAAAGCTCTCACTTCCTCTCCTGCCATGGAACAAATCTCTAATTTTTCTTATTCAAAAGGTTTCAAATGGCGCTTCATACCTCCTTACGCTCCGCATCATGGTGGTAGGTGGGAATCTTGCGTAAAGCTCATTAAACGTCATTTAAGAAAAGTCTTAGGTAATCGAATTCTGACTTACGAAGAATTCAATTCTCTGTCTGTTCTGATTGAAGGTGTTGTTAACTCTCGCCCCTTAACTCCGCTTTCCAATGACCCTGATGACCTACTTCCACTCACCCCTGGTCACTTCCTTATCGGCACTTCTCTTTGTGCCCCTCCTCCTCTTCCCAATTCGTACAGGGATTTTAATTTACCTATTGTTTGGCGTAAACTTGAAGCCCTCCGTAATTCTTTTTGGAAGAGATGGAACTTGGAATATTTAACTTCCTTGCAAAGGAGGCAGAAGTGGTTTCTTTCCAGTCCCGACATTAAAGTGGGGGACTTGGTCTTGGTTAGGGATGTTTCTCCCCCTCTAGTCTGGACTTCCGGTAGAGTGACTAAGTGTTACCCTGGAAGAGATGGGAGAGTCAGGGTGGTCAGAGTCTTGACCATTAACGGTTCGATTACAAGACCCCTGTCTTTGATCGCTCCTCTTCCCTTAAATGTGTAACTGCCTATTTGTTCTCTGTTGGTGTTTGTCCCCCCAGTATGGTGTATTCTTTGAATACACGGTACCTGAGATATAATTTTTATTGCTCTTTGCATGTTCATTTCTTCCTTTCTCTTTGTCAAACACCAACAGTGATCTTTTGTTTTCTCCTTGATAGGCAAATCTCTCATGTCTTCATAAGTCTGTTCTAGATATATAACTTCTGTGACCCACCTAGCGTCACCTCGCAGCGAATCTCTGAAGCTCCTCAACTCTTCCTGGTGCTAGAGGACTTACTTATCCATTTGGCCACCAGATCCTGTTACCATCGCCAGCTATTTTCTCCTTGAGCAAGAGGACTACGTCTACTTCTTTACTCACCATGCTGCGCTAGTATCATCTGTTATCAACTCTTAGAAGATCAGCTCAGCAAGAGATTAATTTTTTGTTTCAAAGTTGGCAATGTTTATATGTTCTCCTTTTGTCTCCTACCCCCCACTCCTTCCCCCTTTCTTGGTCCCTCCGTGCTCCGTTGAGCAGCTCTCACTTCTCAGTCTGCAGTTGACTCGGTCAGTCAAAGCTCCGCTCGAGCTTGCCTCCTCAAACCAAGAGGCACACCCTCTTCTACGCCATGTTGGCTAAGTAGTCATCAATGGAAACTTCGACTTCAACATGAAATCAAGATAAGTACCTTTTTTAAAAGTTTTAACCTCATCTTCATGGTTTTAACTTCCACGTGCTTTTAATTATAATTTATAGACAGTGTGAAATTATTTACTTTGGGGCAAAAATCATTCTTCGTGGGATTTGCCATGTTGAGCTTTTGCTTGTATAAGCCAACCTTATTAAAAAAGAGCTTTTCTTAAGCTATTCAAACGAGAAATCCTCTCGCTACGTGGGATATTATATAATACCCGCTGTCTATAATTATAAAGCTAGTTCCTCCGTTGGATTTTCTCAACCCCATTTTCTGCTAAGGTCGTTCTGGAACCTTCGAGATCTTGTACTCTATCTGCGAGTCTTGCCGTCAAGTATTGTTCACGCACTTGTGAAAATGCTAGTTAAAATGAGGAATCTTCCTTAAATTACTGCAATAGCGAACTTTCTTCCCCCGTTGGAACTTTCTATGGCGCATTTAATTGTAAATCACAACTTTTTCAAGAAATAGACTCTCACCTATATAGTGCAATCAGTTCTTTCCATAATTGCAATAACTTTCTTTTTCATAAACTTCAGTGTTTCTACAGTGAACTTTGCATCAATCTTTACTGACTATAGTGATAATCAGTGCTTGCTCCACGTTTCTACCGCGTCGCGATCGTCCGGTTATATTAAATACGGCCATGAACATTGATCCTATATCCCAATGATCTTTCCTCAACCTTCTACTAACAACCATTATTTATAAAATTGTAACTTTCTATAAGGCGTCACTCACGAAGTGCCCTTCCAACTTTGCTAGTTTAACATTAATTAAATTCTGCGTAATTGCTTGTGTGATACAAGTTTCAATTCACATTGTTCCTTTCCTATAATCAGGGAAAACAATTCTTTAAACTCTTGAGCGAGTCATGTTCAGGTTTCACGAAATGGAAACTGTCCCATTTGGCTAGTGATTCCTGCTCAAACTTGGGAAGTCTAGAACTTTCCTTTTCACTTTCTTCAGGTTTCACAGTAAGTGACCTGCCCTCTTTGTATAATTCTCATATATTAATTCTGTATAAATATAAGAAGTTGTAGGAACTTCTATCTTATTTTTCATGTTTTTATTATTGTTATATTCGAAGTTGTCACTTTCTCTAGAACATTCTCTCAAGAATTTCTTAAGGTACACTCTTTGTACTCCAATTCACTTTCCAACTTTAATTACTTCATTGTTTATTTGTTTAAATCTTACAAAGATTTTAGAAACATGTAAGGTTTGAAACCTTGTAAATTGTCAATTGCCTGGAGCAAACATTTAATGTTGAGAGGTCTGCGACCCCATTTGTTAAAAAGTTCAAATGAACTATGTTTGTCCAAATTATATTGCA
Source organism: Meconema thalassinum (assembly GCA_946902985.2). Taxonomy (NCBI): domain Eukaryota; kingdom Metazoa; phylum Arthropoda; class Insecta; order Orthoptera; family Tettigoniidae; genus Meconema; species Meconema thalassinum. Next base: position 117,415,828 of record OX336395.1, on the reverse strand, counting down.
TAATTGTTAATTTTCTCCAACTTCTTTGAATTGTTAAATAAATTAAATATTTGTTTTTGGATTCATCATTTCTCTGATACTACAGTTAGGCAGGATCCTGGCTTTCCTAGCTCTTCCTAGGTTTATGCCCTCGTTCATACTCAATAAAGCTTTTACTATTTGTCTGGCCAGACCATCACCCTTCCCTATAGTACTTTTATTCGTGCTTGGGAGGAAATACACTAAAGCCTTTCTCTGGCAAACTGCCCAAGTCTTAGCTGCGGTTCCCGTCAGCTTCGACCAAGCTCGTACCCACTTTAGGTATCCGAGCACGGATTTGCGGTGGCAACCGCTTCTAAATGTATTGAAAGTCAAATTCATAACTTTTGTGGGACTCTCCTCCTATTTTTCTATCCTTTTTCTCCAATCCAAAATCTACTTCCTTTTCTTAATCATCTTCCCTTGGTGGGTGGGTTATTCCTCAGCCAATAAACTACCCAACACTAAAAGAGCTAGCAGTTCAAACTAGTAGATAATAATAAATAAAATACAGTCCAAGCACAGGGGGAGGGGAGTGTGTAGTGTAGTGGTTAGAGTGTAGATCGCTAAGACACTTACCCGACCTGAAGACAGCAGCGGTACGGCACGTCGTTGCACTGAGAGAGGACTGAGTAATTAATGATCCCAGCACTTGACCTTTATGGTTTTTATAACTTTGGTGTGCACGCTCGGCGAATTCTTACATTCCTCGCGAGTCGTGCACCTCTTTCAGGTCGTTGCCTTTGGCATGGGCCTACCTGACTTCCTGAATGTGGTACTTGTGTTCTTCATGTAATTTTGTATGTGGTATTTTATTAGAATTTTATATCAGAAGTCTGTAGTTTTGGGAATTTGTATATTTTCCTTAAGGGATGGTATAGCGTACCCTAGGGGCACAACAACCCCCTTTGTAGGGTTAGTTATCGACCTCGATAACTGGACGAAGACGTGGGGGTGGTTTTTTGAAAAAATAAGACATCCTCTTCTTTCTTGATAATCATCTGTCTTCTGCACTTCTCTTCTTTTCTTCTTTTAATTTAGGTCATCGTCGTATGGTTGGTGTCGTAGGGGGTGGATTGGTGGCCTCGTAGAAGATAGGGGTAAGTTAGGGGGTAAATATAAATTTAGTGCTATGCTTTGAATTGTCGAAAGTTGAGAGCTGAATAATTGTGCCTTCTATTAATTGGGTGTCCGGGTGTGCTTAGCGATCAAGTGTAATTGTCTGTGGTGAGGGGAACAATATTTCTTTACAATTTGCTTCTTAAAAATCAACAGTGGGGTGTGAAGCTTACTATTTTTCATATTATGCGTATACTTGATGGGATGTCAATTGGATCCCTTATGGTATGTTTGATGTACAAACATAATGAACATAATAACTTGGTAAATAAATCATGACATATTATAAAATTTTCACTTGTAACATGGTAAATTAAGGGGTGCAGGAACACACGAGAGGAAAAAAACATCCGAGGGTTAAATGGGGAGGTTGTGGATACATATATATAATTACTTGCCTCCAATGGGGATGAAAAACTGCTCTCGCGTGCCCTGTATGTGTGTGAAAGGGATAGAGTATAGAGATAGAAAAATAAGTGTCGCAAGGTGTAATTAAAGGTTTAAATTGAAAAGTGTTTTATTGTGTGGGGAAAAATGCGACACTTTTACAATGTGAAATTTAGAAGAGTGGAAAGGAAAAAAATAATGTGTATTACAAAGTGATCATATTTCGGTTACATATCAACAATGTTTTAAAAAAATTTAGTCTTCATATTGTGTAACATCATTAAAACCATTAAACCTGAAATAAAAACCCTATTATTCATATCAATACAGCAACAAAATTCATTTCTCTTATTCACATCGATTTTCAATAAAAACAAAACCAAATACATTTAACTGTATTGTCTTTCTGGACTAGTAAAATTAACCTTTCTTATTTATGTGTTATCCTTCTGTATCAACAAATAAACCAATTTCTCATAATTACTTATACTCCTTTTGTGATCACTGTAGTTGCGCAACTCTACTCCTTCGAATACTGTATTCAACATCTTTTACCTTTCCTTCGATTGTATTTCTTAACTTAATATGTAATTATAATCTATTATCTATTATCTATTACCCCTTATTTATTATCTATTATCTACTACCTGCAGGTGATATACTAGTTGTTTACAGAATCTTTTATTGTATGGCTTGCTCCCTGTGGGCGAGCGAAGTCATCTTGGCTGCACAACTCGTCCTTTACAGAGATAGGCGCGAGTTGTGTGGCCGTAATGCACCTCTCATTTTAGGTGCTAATTTGATTCGTTGATCCGACCTTCAGTGGAGGATATCCCACAGGTATATCTCTAATGTGGTCTGGATATGTGCCTGAAAATGGGTATTGTGTGCTGGGGGGGGGGCTGTTTTATGGGGCATTTGTGTGTACACTTTTGGGGGTGGGGCAGTTGTGTAACACAATAAAAAATCACATGGTTAGTGCATAAAAATTTTTGTTACAATTGTTGTGGATCCATAATATAAAAATGATTATTTCAGAGGGCATTTTCCCTCGTCCTTTGCGGGGTTAATCCTGTGGAAACATATATAAAAACATTATTTGTAGTTAATAAATTATCCTGTGATCATTATTATTGTCTGTGGAAGCATATATAAAAACATTATTTGTAGTTAATAAATCACCCTTTATCATGATCATTGTTGTTGTCGGTGAGCGCCCCAAAATGGAGCCACTCCCGATACATGCTTTCAAATTGTGCACCATCATGTGTGCTTTGTCTGGGATCAGCGCCTCAGGTTTTCAACCTGCGCTGAAATGGAAATACATGTTTATTATCATAATATCTAGATTCTTAAATGCTATTGGCCATGTTTTATTAATTCTTTGTTTACCTTTGTATTTACTTATCCACCTTTATCTTTCTCCTAAATCTTTGTATTATTTCAACTTTTATCTCTTACTGGATATGTATTCACACTCTATTTACTCCTTCTTATTCATTATCCTTTGTAACTTCACTGTACTTTGCTCCTACTTATTTCTGTTGTACAGCCTTGCTCTACCATCATCTTCCTTCATTATTGTATTTACCTTTATCTTTCTTTATTCTTTCTTACCCTTTGTCTCCTAGGAGTTTACTGTTCTGTACTCCTATCTATTTCTGTTTTATACCATTGCTCTACTATTAATTTTATTCCTTATTGTGTTTACCTTTGTGTCTAACTTGGGTATGCAAGATCGGACTCAGCGCTCATATTTTTAATAACTAGTCGTATGCATGGGTTGCAGAATTCTACTCACGAGATATATAGTCTTTGGTTTCTATGCCGTAAAAAAATATACGGATTTTATGATGTTGTAATTGAACCAAGGGCTGTCCAATACGCAGGGTGGTGTCGGAACTAAGAGAGCCTAGAAGGACTTCTTTTACCAGTGGACCGGCTAAATACGTAACATGGTATGGGGCATTAAGGACGTATAGTAATCCAGGGACCTTCGTCCAATTTGCAATGTAGTATCGGTAAACCGAGTGACTGCGAATGCAGATTGTAGTTTGCGAAAACTACGGATTCTGTTTGAAATGGCTTACCCAGTTGACCCATACGTATAGTGGTTTGGTTTACTCTTACATAGCCTGCGCTAGGAGTTACCTCCGTATCGATTGACCTCCCACGCGCATTGCCATCCTTGGTCTATGCTACATGTGCAAATTGCATCCCTATCCGCGCTGTGTCCGGTCTCGACGCTTCTTATATTGCCTCCTGTGCAATATCCCTATTCTTCTTCCTGGGGCACAATAAAGTATGTTACCTCGGCCAGGGAAAAAGAATCGTAGTGTCCTTATATTTGCTGAATATTCTCCTTCCTGGGGCACAATAATGTATGTTACCTCGGCCAGGGAAAAAGAATCGTAGTTTCATTATGTATTTGCTGCTTGTGCGCTTTGTTCATCGGGGGTATGAGCAAAGAGGTCATCGGTGCTGCATACCTCGTCCCGGGAAAAATAAATCCTCTTCTTTCTTGATGTATAAGTCTACGGGGGTATGCTATGTACCTCGGCCCGGGAAAAATATATCCTCTTCTTTCTTGATGTATAAGTCTACGGGGGTATGCTATGTACCTCGGCCCGGGAAAAATATATCCTCTTCTATCTTCACCTGTGTATAACAACCAGGTCTCTAGCCCCGCGCATAGAGCTGAAATTACTTAATCTTACATACTAACTAACGTTAAGTCCTATGGGTCGTCTTGGGAAGGAGGAAGTATTCTGTTCGATGTAGGGGTAAATGTATTCCCTCATCGAACCATTAATCCTCCATCCGCAGGAATAGTTTAGACGACGCTAGGGCAAAAAAAACGGTATAACGGACCCTATATTGAGAGGAGACAGGCTAGGTACTTACTCGCAACATAGGCGCTTGCCCTCCCTAGCGCGTCACCACTATAACCTCTCGTCAATCGTCACCGTCGACGTCTTGTCATGTCATGTCAAGGGTACAATTTATTGACACATTAATATATATTTTCGCCTGGAAAATATTTTTCAATATATATTTTCAACTGGAAAACATATTTCGCATCCTTCCAAGCGCATCGCCGTGCGTCAACCATGACGAATAAGTGTCTAGCGTTTTAATGTTGTTTTATGGTGTTGTAGTTATACGGGGGGGGACAATTGTGGTGGCACGGTGTATTATCATTGCGCCTGGTTAATCGGATTTCCAGCTAATATCAGCTGCGTATATTTCCTTCTCACATCTTAGTAGGTAAGTGAGGGATTTGGACTGGTTTTCCCATGTTATTGGGTAATTGTATGTATGTTAAAAAGTTGTTAATTACTGGTAACGGGATGGTAGTAAAGGTTCACGGAATCTTGGTTCTACGGGGATTTATGGATACGTTACTGGGTAGGAATTCTCGACCGGTGTAGGTGAGGATTTTATTTTGTAGGATCTGGGTATTCAGTCTTGGTTGTTAGTGACCGTGCTGAAGGATGTGGATTAGCATTGTATGCTTTTAGTTAACATGCAGGGTGAAAACATTGGTGAAAAAAAATGTCATAGCATGCACTTGTGTTAGAGGGTTATGCCTGGAACGCTAGCTGTTAGCTTTAAGGTTCCGAGTGTTCATTAACATCCAACCATGAGCGATAAGGCATGGTATACACCCTGGTATTTGCATAATAACCATAGTGCCTCGCATGGATAGGGGAAGAAGTGTATCTGTGTTATTTGTATATTGTTTAATGTGTATCATGGGAGGTAAATGTGCTCTGTGGCATGGACATACTATGGGTAATATATGGCACCTATCGCCATAATAATATGTGACTGCTTTTTATGCTCGTATGATATTTATTAGACTTATAGGCTATAAAGTCTATCTTAAAAAACCTAGATGTTAGGCCCCTTAAAACAACAATTATCATTATTATTATTATTATTATTATTATATATAGTAGAATTCCTTAACTAGAGGTATTGTCTAGTGGTATTATCTAGGTATACTATCTAGAGCTATTGCTGATAGGTATTTGCTATAAACTCCGTCTAGATCTACTGTCTAGAGATGCCGTGTATAAATTGTATCTAGGTGTGCTGTCTAGATATGTTATCTAGAGCTATTGGCTATAGATTTCATCTATTTATATTGTCTATGGATTTTTATTAGAGATCCTATGTATAGGTATCTTAAACCAGACTATATTGCAGCGCATTATATGTGTCGTAATTCCCTCCTCTGATGGGGTTGATCGCTGCAAAAAAATATAACGCGCTATCCACCCTATGAAAATGGGGGGGGTACGTAAGTATTTATTGCCATCCTCTGAACTGGAATAATGGTATATATAAATGCCATCTATCTATTAAACTATGTCCATAAATATCCCTAAGTGTGGATTTTTAATTATGGGTTTCAAAAGGGGGACAATGTTTGGTGGTTATATGGATATGCTGTCACCTGGAATAACTCTGTCGGTCTAACTCTGAAAGATAATGTTTTAAATAATATCGCCGTATTCCAAAATAAAATAAATTAAAACCTCCTAATGGGAAAGTGGATTTATCTACGTATTTGGTGACGGATATATGTTCATATTGTTCTATATTTGCTGGCGTGTTTAGATAAGAGTGTATCTGAGGGCAAAAATGTATCAAAAGTTCGCTAGGATATCAAATGTGGCGTATTTATTGTAAAGCGCGGCGCGGTGTAAATATCCCCGAGAATATTGGTTTCTGGCCGTTAAATATGTTATCCCGGCGTAAAGGGTTGAGGGATGATAGGGGTCAACTAAAATAAAATCATTTGGTTACCCTATTGTTTGAATTATATTGTAATAACTACCTGTCTGTCATCTAGTGCCGTTTAAATTTGGCGCGCACTATGCGACTTAAATCCATTATGGCCGTTTGCAAGTTATCTATCTCGTGGGAGGCGTGTTCGGAGATAACGCCTGTGTATGTGAGATATCACCTGTCGTCAGTGTGAGGCGTGACCTGTAGCCTGTAATTGGCTGTCCGGCTGGAGCAGGTCGTGTTTATCATGTCCGTACTCTGATTGGATGCGAGCGACGAGAGTGGGTTGGTACCATTAAGGCTTTGTTATCGCTCCGCGAAGGAACTGTCAAACGCACGTGTTACGCATTTAATGTATTGTTTACCCGCGGTTTGGACTGTATAGCTGGCGTGTTGTACACATGGGCAAAGGTCATTAGCTATTCATCTGTATTCTGGGAATCTATATATGTCCTCCTTTGGCTAAATCCTAATGGGACTATTTTGTCATTATATCGTACCGAAATGTGATAAGTGCTATGTATATTAGTAATGTGTTTACTATCTAGAATACATGTGGTATGCTGGAGTGTATTTTGTATGTTCGTAATCATATGTCGCACCTATGGGTATAAAAATTCTCTGTAATAATGTGGAGAAAAGTGTGTCAGTGGTTTTCACTTTCTACTCCAGGAAAATATATGTAGTATTCTGGATTGTGTTTTTTATATGTTTAGAAGCATATGTCGCATTCCTATGGCTGTAACAATTCTATGTAAAATTGTATAGGAGAGTGTGTCAGTGGTTTGCACTCTCCACTCCTTGAAAATGAAAAATATGGCGGGGTGTAGCAATATGTGTATGCACAGCTAATATTGCTTTCTGCATGGTAGATTGTTCGTGGGGGAATATAATGGGCTACCTTTATCGGGTGTTCTGCTATATAGCAGTGAAAATTACGCATTGTATCTTCCTGACCGGATGTATTTATCTAAGGATAGTGTATTCCGTATTCTGTATATTCTTGTTTGTGTAATCAAGTGTATATTTACTTGTTATATGTTAAAGATAATCCTCGGGCCTTTACTAAATATTATCTATAAAATCCGGCATGATTATGCTTATGCTCGATACTTATTCCTTATCGTTATCCCCGGAGGGTAGGCAAACACCTGCTCTGGACTTAAAAGTACGCCGTGAGATAACGTAGAATAGCTATGGACCATGTAACGTATTTATTGCCGAATATATTTACATCTGTACACTCATGGCTGATATCTATCCTTCAGTGTTTTGACCTAGGAAGGTAGGCATACACCTGCTTTGGACTTATGGAACGCCTGAGGTCTACTGTAGGACATCTATGGGCCATGGCGTTATTGTGTTACTAATGGACATACATCTGTATGTGCCATGTCGTACCACGTTGCCTCAAAAGGAAATTTATGGAAATTCATTTGGCCAACCGACGATTGTACTGTTACTTGTTGCTCTATTGTGTATATGTAAACTAGAGGGGATCTCTGCAAGGATTTGTGGTCCTTAATGAGCCTTGTGGCTGTTATGGAAATGCTGAGTTAATTTTGTTAAGATGATGACTATCGTTTCGTCATTAAGTAGACAATTACGAACAGTTTGTACTTGGCGTTTGGATGATAGATGAGAAACTATTGAGATCGTTAGAGGAATACCCCAATCGCCTAGATTAACTAGTCGTCCGATCTGTCGTAGGCTATTTAATGTCATGATTGTTACTTGTAATCGTACTTCAAATGATTTCCCTAATCGTTGGCTAAGTGAGAATATTGTGCTTTGTATGAAAACTGTTCATTATGTCTGTCTTATATGACGTTATTTGGTGGTCGAATCCACTTCAATCTAGAAAGCAGAGCTATCTAAAAAGATCCCCTATGTGGGTAAAAAAATGTGGAACAGATTCTGTGTTAACGCCGGAAGCGCTGTGCTCACCACGTGAGTCGCGGTCTACTATCGTCTCGGGTGTCGTTAATCTGTATACGCATGCAGCCGCCTTGTCTGCAGAGCATGATTCAGTGTGTGTGTGGAGACTGCCTTAGCAAGAAGTCTGTGTGAGGCAAATTAACATTTATGATTAAAAACCTCTTGTGGATTATAGTGTATTGGATTATTTGTACTACGCGTAAGTATTTGTCAACTCCTTTCCCCGTGTTTCCTATTTGTGTGTTTATCGGAACTATATATGGTGTTCGCTGTGATATTCTAACAACCTGTGTTATTGTGTCACTTCCTATTGGTTGTGGTATTAATAATCTACCTGTGTACTCTATCAAAGTTCCAACGTTCACCACTAGGTATCATTGATATCTGGTGGCGAAAGTTGGAACTACTTGAAATTGAACGGAACTTGTAGCTCACCCTTTAGGGTGTCCGCTGGAAGCAGCTACAGACTCAGGCGAGCCGAACATGTCCTCGGACACTCCCGGCACTAAAAGCCATACGATAAATAAATAAATAAATAAATAAATAAATAAATAAATACCTGTGTACTGTCGCAATACTGCGCGTAATGATATCAATGCTTGCTATATACTGTTGCAAGTGTTACTCTGCCTTTGCAGTGGAATTCGCTAACCTGTGTTATTGTGTGTCTACATTTAACCGTGTGGGACATGTCGTTCATCTGCACGAGTGTAGAAGTATTACGTTTGCTCCCATAAATGCCGCCAATCTGTGTTTATCGTGTGTATGCACTGCGGCTAACCTGTGTTATTGTACTGTATGTATGTTCGCTATCACGGTTGTAAGGGCGTTTGTTAGAGAAATCGTATCAATGTATCGTTATATAGTATATTAGGTCCTATGTGTTATTTTGTTAGTCTATTCTGTGGCCCTATAGTGTATCGGCCTGTTATCCCTTCGTAAGATGGGGTAACTGTTGGAATCCGTGCACTTTCTAAATTGTTCAAGAAAAAAAATGTGTGTTAATCTCTTATAGGTGTTCATTATCTATGGAGTTGTTCTTTCCTATATCGTTATTGGAAATTTATGGAGTCGCTATTATTTATAATATCTATCGGGATGTATGTGTAAATAATGAAGTTTTATATTATGGTAATCGAACTGTGTTCTGATATTGTATGTTTATAGGACAAGGGTCCGTTATTTTACATTTCCTTACGATAGGTAATGAGATCTTTGCTCGCTCACTTAATTTTTGCGATTATGTCTGTATGTGAATCTAAATGCGAGTAATTTTATAAAAATGTGCGCCATTATTTATTTTTATTTATATAAAGTGTCTAGGCATTTCCCTATAATGAAGAAATTCTGCTATTGTCTGCCATATGGCCCACATATGGGTAAATGACCCCATGCTTCGCACGGCCATGTGTGAGTGTGGCATTTTTACGTGACTTTGCGTAAATCCCTGTTGCTATGGACTGCGCGTGTTTCGCTGACCGCACGCTCCGTGTCTTGTTACTTCCGCCTGCTACGGCAGAGTCATGACCTTGCTTGCTGCACGCTGTAGACGACATGTGTAATATTCTATCTACCATGTATTGTCTATGAAAATTTTCGTGCACCTATCATATTATAAATGTATAATTATTATCAACCTTACTCTGCCAGTATGTCCTATGGGGATTTTTAGGCTTAAAGTCGAGTTATGTTGTATGACCAACTATAACTTGGTGGTGACTCCTGTCTCTGAGTGTGGTGACTATATGCCACATTCTACTTGGCGCCCTTGCCAAGGCTTGTATGGCGTATTTGAGCTATGGGGACCTATGGGAAAATGTAGGGCCTAAGTAGTATTGAATATGTGTCTAGCCATGCGCTATTTGCAGCTAGTTTTTGTTAACAAAATTCATCAATTTATCATAATATAGTACACATGTAATATAATCTGGTATATTTTATTATACCTCTTACAATTAAACATGCAACCTATAATTAATTCTCGTCCCATGGAGTGTGAGGAATTTCCAGTGAGTGCTGGTTGCGATCCTGGCTACTAAGTGCCATAGCGCGTGGCACACTTGTTTCAATTTACCTTTCACTGGGTTCGAGTTATGTGGCGGGAAAATATGTTTTTCTCCCTGACGCTAATAGCTTAGCGCTTGCGTTTCTTAGACGCGGGAGGGTGAGGTGTGGGGGTGGTTTTCCGTGAATAGTATGGTTTCATACGCCGTACATGAACCGTGTCTTTAATAATTTTGTGATTGTGCCGAATGTTGACAAGGTAGTTTAGGTCCGAAATTTTTCTCTGGATTCTAAACGGACCTGTCCATTTCGGGATTAGGAATTCGGACACATTTTTAATGCGAGTAGGTGACCATACCATAATGAACTGTCCGGGTTTGTATTCCTGGTGTTTGTGAGCTTTATCATATGTTTTTTTCTGTCTGTTTTGTGATGTACGGATATTTTGTCGCGCGGTGTTACGGGCTGTGCATAAATACTGCAATCTGTCAACGTTGCTAGGGAGTGTATCCTGTGGGATGTAAATATTGTCGATCGGACTGCGCGGGTGATATCCGTGTAACAGAAAATGCGGGGTGTGTTTGGTCGCCTGCGACACGGATGTGTTGTAACTAAATGTTACCGCTGGGAGGTAATTATCCCAGTCCGTGCCGTTGTCGTTAGTAAAACGAGCTATCGCGCTGCCAAGGATTTTGTTCATAGCCTCAGTTAACCCATTCGTCTGAGGACTGAAACTAGTGGTTGTGTATGCTCTAATTTGAAGTAATTTGAGAAGCTGTGTGATAACATTTGATGTGAAAACTGTTCCTCTGTCGGATAATAATGTGCGGAAAGTACCGTATTTGGTAATTATTTCCATGAGGAACTCTGCAATTTGCTGTGCGCTAGCTTTTGGGACCGCTTTAGTAATGATGTATCGGGTGAGATACTCGGTTGCTACTAATATGTATTTATTACCTTTGTCTGATGTTGTAATTGGACCTTTTACGTCAATACCTATGCGGTGGAAAAGTTCACCTACAGGGATGGGGTGGAGTAACCCATGTGGTTTACCAGGGCGGTGTTTGTATCTCTGGCATGTGTGACAAGTTTTAATGAATTCTGTAATATCATTTTTCATATTCTCCCAGTAATATTTATTGCGAATGCGTAAATATGTTTTATGAACTCCAAAATGTGCGCCATTAATTGGTGGACAGTGGTATTCCGTCATCACGTGGTTGCGGAGTGTAGTGGGAAGGGCAATGGGTGTGACGTCATGTGTGGCCGTGGGTTTGCACCTAAGGATATCGTCCTTATCAAGAAAAAATCTACGTGATAAGCGGGCAGTTTTACTATCCACCTGGTCGCGATCCTGTAGAGCAATTCTAATTTGTCCCAACTGGGGATCGTCTATTTGCTCCTGTTTTGTATCAATTTGAGTGACAGCAAATGTGGGTAAAGAATCCCAGACATGATTATTATCCTCTTCAGGAGGTTCGAGTACGGATAGTCTAGAGAGACCGTCTGCATCAAGGTGCGCTTTTCCTTTCTTGTGTTTAACTTCAAACGTGTAGTCATACAATTTAAATATGAATCTGTTAAGCCGTGAATTAGGATTTTTAAATTTATCCCAGTAGAGAAGGCTGGCGTGATCCGTAACTACCGTAAAGTGTATACCATACAGGTATGTTCGGAAGTAGTTTACGGCCCACGAGAATGCAAGCATTTCTCTCTCGGTAGCGGAGTATCTAGTTTCTACCGGTGTACGTTTGCGGCTAGCGTATGTAATCGGGTGTTGTTTGCCATCATCGGCCTCTTGTAATAGGGCTGCCCCGATGCCAAATTGGCTTGCATCCACGTGTACAAAGGTGGGTCTACCTTCTTGAAAATGCTGGAGCAGGGGCGGTGTAGTGAGTAAATGTTTGAGTTTCTCAAAGGTCTCTCTATGTATCTTAGTAATTATAAATGGTGTTTTTTCGTGTGTAAGCTCAGTGAGAGGGTTAGCTATCTGTGCAAACCCATGAATGAATCGACGATAATAACTCGCTAGTCCCATAAAAGAACGTAACTGTTTAATGTTTTCCGGCATTGGAATATCGGTAATTGCGGCGATTTTGGCAGGGTCAGGTGTGATACCTTCGCGGCTGACAATGTGGCCGAGAATATGGACCTTCGTTTTCGCAAATTGACATTTGGATCGTTTTAGCTTTAATTTAGCGTGCCTAATCCTGTCAAAAGCTTCGGTTAAGTGTATGTGCTCTTCGAAGGTTTGTGAAAAGACTGTTATGTCATCTATGTAAGTTAATACCGAGCGGTATTTGAGGCCTGCGAATGCTTTGTCTACCAATTTTTAGAATGTTTGACTGGCATTCTTTAAACCCATGGGGAGGACCGCGTAACTGTAGAGGCCGTTTTCGGTGACAAATGCCAACTTGTGCCTATCGGGTTTATATACAGGGATTGAGTAAAATCCGGAATAACAATCCATTATCGAAAAATATTTTGCCCCGCTCAGGGTCTCTAGGTAAGTGTCTGTTCGCGGTAGCGGGTAATTGTCACTCTTAATGAGTCTATTAAGGCGCCGATAATCGGTACAAAATCTATGGGAACCATCCGGTTTTCGGGTAAGGAGTACCGGGGCGCTATAATTGGACACGATGGGGTGAATTATACCGGCTTGGAGCATCTCTTGAATTTGTGTTTCTATAGCTTGTCTCTCTTTGGCGCTAACTTTGTAAGGTGCCTGGTGAACGGGAGTATCACTGGTTAATTCCACACGGTGGTGAATTAAGTCGGTCACCTCTAAATCTGCAAGGGAATGGGCAAAAATATCCTTATATTCCCGTAATAGGTTATCAAGTTTTGTATTCTGCTCTGGGGTTAGTAACTGTGTTTCCCCAGTAGCGGGCGTATATGTGTCAGCACTTGTGTTCGTTGGCGGTACTATTGTAACCAACGGAGATACCTGGTGTGCTTGCGCGTCTCGATGCGCTCGTGGGTTGTATGTGTCCCGGGCGCATGATATTGGGTGTGTGGTAATAAGGTCTCCGTTCACTAATCGTATGTTATTAGTGACAAAGCTAATATTGGCTTCGAACTGGGCAAGAAAGTTCGTGCCAATGATTCCCGGGACGGAAAGGTCCTTAATGTCGAACATGGGAAAGCTGGTTTCGAAGGAGCCTATTTGCAAATGTACATCCGTAATGCCCAAGCATGAAATGGTTTGCGAGTTGGCAGCCACAAGGCAAGTGTTGATAGGCATCTTGCGTATGAGCTCGCCGTTGATGTACTTACTGCTTACACAGCAAATAGCTGACCCAGTATCAATTAGAATTTGGATTTGGTACCCGTTGATTTTGGCCGGGCTAGACAGGGCTGTAATGTTGTGACCATCTTGTGCAGTGTACATGTTGTTAAGAGTGTATGTTATTATTGGAACCAGGGGATTTTGGGACGGTGATTTGTTTTTATCGCCTTCTATCGCATCCTGCGAGACTGTGTGTTCTTCCGGTCTATTACGTGTGTCGAGCAAACGCGGTGTTGTGGCCTGATTACTGAACCTGACTCGCTTTGCTGAGTCCCGTGAAACTGGGAATCGCGCTTCAACTGTGTCATGTCTATCTGCCACTTGTGTTGTCCGAAGCTTTCTCTTGAGCTTTCGGTGGCTCGATAAATATCTATAACTATGTCTGCTATCCTGTGATGTTATTCCTAGCCTGGGCAATGGTGTCCTAAAGGGCCGGTTTGTTTGAGTGGTTGTGGGTTTATATCCGGGTGTTTGTGAAAATACTGTGCTTGCGCCGGTGGCTATAGAAGTTACCGGCTTTGCCGCACCTGGTTTAGTGGTCGGGCCGCTTGTGTCCACGGGTAAAATCAATGTGGGTGGGCTTACCACGGGTAACTTAATTGTGCTATTTGCGGGCGCGTTCTGAGGGTTGGTAATGTTAATTCTGCTCTTTAATATGCCTTTCCTGAGCTTCTGCCCAATCTGAGGGGCGGCCGGTTGAGGTTTGTGAGATGATGTGTTGGTGAGAGGGCTGTAATGACCCGCATTCGGACTTCCAGTGAACAAGAGGTGTAGGTCTTTGTCATATCCTACGGTACAGAACATTGGCGCCATTTTATCCAGTGTGTATACATGGATATTGGTCTTAAGGACGTGGCCTAGGGCGGTAATCTCTCTTGCACCTGCGTAAGTGCCATCTCGGTGCATATAATCCCCATATGCATATTTATTGGGGAATAAGGCATCATTACCGTCGGCAAGGAAATACTTGTAATCGTCCCAATGTGTCATGACATACATGGCCAGCTGCGTTCGGAGCTCCTTATGCTGGTCCTCAGTTTTATGGAGCAGAAAACTAAGCGCTCTGAAAAGGCAATTCCCGTCCCCTTTGACCGTATGTTCCTGGAGCTGCGATCGGGGAGGGATTTCCTGCTCTGTATTCTGACGGGCGACAGTTGGGGTGACTTTCGGTTTTCTGGCTTTAGCATCGGACTCGCTTTTGGAGGGTGGATTTGAACGATTATTGGTTGTTAGGGAAGGGTTATCCGAGTTTGTGGGTACTGGCCCTTCCCTATCTTAAAGTTTTTTTGCTGGGAATAACCTCTGTTTTCGGTGTAACGAGGCTGTCCCCTGGGTGCCTCGTTTCGCCAGTTATTTGGCCGGGGCTGGTATTGGGGTTTGGGGAGCAAGCCGTGTCTATCCCGCGAGGGTGACCGCCTGCGTTCATCCCGTGGAGGGTGGTCGGGCAGCGGGTAGTCCTCCGGTCCTCTCTCTCTTTGGACAGGGCTGTATTGAGGGTATACCGGGGGAGGCCTTTCATATAGAGGCTCATACCGCTCATGCTGCGGGGGTGTGTTTGGCCGACGATATTGAGTGGCATTGGATGTTCGTGCGTATCTGGCGTTTTGGTTATGCTGCCAGTTTCGGTCGTCCCTATATTGGGGATGACGGTTTGGTGTGCGGTCTGGGGATGTGTTGCCGCGTGGGCGAGTATTTGTCGGATACTGTGTCCGCGGGAAGGGATGGGACTCGTTATGGCGTGGCACTTCTTCCTGGTATTGCGAATAATAATTCGCCTCTCTTACCGGGGGTGTATTTCGCCAATGGGGGTGGGTAGGTTTACTTTGACCCTGTTGCTTTCCCCTTGGCCCTCGCCATATATTTCTATATTCATCCCCCTGAGGGCGTGTTTTAGGGCTAGCGTGGATGGCCGTGATTTGCATTTCTTGCATTTGTTTAGTCAGATCGTGGATCTGTTGATGCAAATCTCCGTTGTCTGTACGGATATGATGATCCACGGCTTTTTGGGTCATTGTATTGCCCTCCTCAATAAACCTGATGTTCGCTTGCAATTCCGGCACTGTGTTACTCTGTAATGTACACAGCTTGTCAACTAATGTAGGGCGCATACCTTGCATGAGGAGCCGTACTTTCTGCTTATCTGGCATGTGCTTATTGTATCTCTCGCACATTAATAACTTGGCATTAATGTACGCTTGTGTGCCTTCCGTGGGACCTTGTGTATGAGCTCGGATTTTATCGTATAAGTCATCCTCATCAGGGGTCAACTGAAATGTGTTCATGAGGGCAGCTGCAAATTGTCCCCACGTGGCATCTGCCAAGGTGGCCTCATGGAGTTCATACCATGTGAGGGCCGATTTAGTGAGGTAGGCTGGTAAGAGGCGTTTCTTGTCCTCATCCGTCCAACCATTAATCTTAGCCGTTCGATTGAAGGCTCTTAGATATTCCTCGGGGTCCTCTTTGTCACCAGGGTATCTAGTGGGTTGTATCATGGGATACTTCGTGGGCATGGCCATGTTCGCGCTGTAGGAGCTGTCGGGGGGGATATGGGGTTACGCTCAACTGGGGGCTCTAAGTCGTCGTTCGGTAATGCAACGTTAGAGTGTACGTGGCTTAGGGGCTGGTGGTGGATCTGAATCGGTGTAGTATGTGTATTTCTGCTTTGAGACGTGCCTGGATGATTAGGGGTAGATTGTGGAGCGTCCTGCGGATTAAATTGCTCCGTACCCTGGATATTATCTAGCGACAAGTCGTGTATAATATTAACCTCCTGTAGTGCGGAAAGCGCTTTGTTAATTTGTCCACCTAGGGTTGCTGCAATAGTGTTTATATCTGCAAATAGCTTCCCGTTTGATGAGTTGTGTGGAAGTTCGTCTAGCTGTTGTAACAGGACCTGCAATCCGTTATAGGTCTGCTATGTGTCATTAAGGTGTTGTAACAAAGCTTCTGGTAATGTGGGGGTTAAGTCGTCACTATCCCCGTTATCTGGGGGCAACTGATGGGCGTTCTGTGTCTGTGCCCGTGTGTTGGGACGTTGTCTGATCGCTTTTGGGTATTTAAGTTTAATATGTATAACTGCGTCCTCAAGTTCCTCAAGTAATTGGCCTACGTTATTTTCTGTTATAAGGTCAGGGTTCTTAACTAGGATTTTAGGGCGTAGGGGTTTGGTAGCAGCGGCTAGGGTGTGTGCTGTATCTCTAAACACACGGTGGACCTTACTAGTCTTTTTAAATTTGAGCATGGGTCTTTGCTGTATGTCCTTCTGTAAGGGCGTATTCATAAGGCTATAAATTATGTATTGTTAGGTAAGGGTGGCGTTTAAAATTTATTTCCTAGCGGGGCGGGCTTGAGTTGGGTATAAAGATTTTATCTAATTCTATGTCTCAAAAAAAATTCCCAATTTTGGGTGGCGTTTGCTTGGCTTAACACGAGGTTTAGGGATCTTTGCCGCGGAAATTCGTTGTCTGAACTTCCTTAGACGTTACTTTAAATCAACGTCGCGGTACCCTCGCCTCCACCATTTGTATGGTATCTGTGAGGGATGCCAGTACAAATACTAAATCTAGGGGATGAAATTAATCTAAAATGGGGTTGTAGCTTGGCGAAATTGTAAGAGGTAGGGAGTGTTTTATGAAAGGAGATCGATTATGTGATTAGCCAGGAGAACTCCCCAATGTGCTGTTTGACGGGGTAGTTCTAGGTAAAGGGGTAGTTGGTAAGAGCTATTAAGTTGTAAGCTAAAGTGCGAGGCCTGCACCACGCGGTCTGCAGAGAGCTATGAGCACGCGAGCAAGTAGCGAGTTCGCGGTGGTCGGCACGTATCAAGGACAC
This sequence comes from Meconema thalassinum, assembly GCA_946902985.2. Taxonomy (NCBI): domain Eukaryota; kingdom Metazoa; phylum Arthropoda; class Insecta; order Orthoptera; family Tettigoniidae; genus Meconema; species Meconema thalassinum. The sequence goes on along the minus strand of OX336395.1, from coordinate 117,398,445 downwards.
TTCCTGATCAAGAGTAGTGATTAAGCAAATAAACACTAATGCTATTTCTAAGTCCTACCTAAGTGGAATCTATTAGGGTAGGAACCTACTGACTAAATAAATAAAAGAGTAAGAGCAGTGGCTTCTGTTAATTAGAGTGTTAATGCGTATCTCTATTGAGAGATACACTAAAAGAGCTAGCAGTTCAAACTAGTAGATAATAATAAATAAAATACAGTCCAAGCACAGGGGGAGGGGAGTGTGTAGTGTAGTGGTTAGAGTGTAGATCGCTAAGACACTTACCCGACCTGAAGACAGCAGCGGTACGGCACGTCGTTGCACTGAGAGAGGACTGAGTAATTAATGATCCCAGCACTTGACCTTTATGGTTTTTATAACTTTGGTGTGCACGCTCGGCGAATTCTTACATTCCTCGCGAGTCGTGCACCTCTTTCAGGTCGTTGCCTTTGGCATGGGCCTACCTGACTTCCTGAATGTGGTACTTGTGTTCTTCATGTAATTTTGTATGTGGTATTTTATTAGAATTTTATATCAGAAGTCTGTAGTTTTGGGAATTTGTATATTTTCCTTAAGGGATGGTATAGCGTACCCTAGGGGTACAACAATATTCACAACTGAAAACATTTGTTCACAAACGAACGTTGTTACGAACATAGCAACAAATTTCCGGACTAGGACATCAATCCTCGGGAATTCATGTTCCTCAACGCCTTTATAAAATGAAATCAAATCACCATTGTAATGGTAATAGCGGTCTGTCAAAGTTGATCGCACTGTAGTTTCATCAGCTCAACTTGGAGACTTCATGGGGCTTCCTCTGGGTGCACCGAAAAAGGCGTCATAAAATCATTATTATTAAAAAAATCGCGCAACGTGGAAAGACATATTTGTACAAATGAATTATGATAATGCCAGTCTTATTATTGAGGTTGTCCTCATTTTGCAGTTTTGTGAGTGGTACCTTTCACAATGTTCTTTGCACAGGTCTTCATTCGGTTGGTGGAAATTCTTGGTTTTGCAGTATCTATAGTGGAATCCATGGGTGGCGTAACGTGTAATTACGTGTCGTAGCTCGTAATTAGCTTGTTTCCACTCTTCCTCCATTATGGCATCTGTGGTGTAAAAGTCGGACCAAATGGCATTTCGTTTCTCATTTAAGGTTCGGCGAGCATTCTCATAGGCTTTGGTGTTTGGTAGGTAAAAGTGTATTTTGATGTCGTCGATAAATACGTATGTCAACCTTGAAGGGGCAGACTTTCCTATGCCTAAAATCCTCTTAAGATATCGGGCCTTGACTTTTACTATTATCATCAGGTCGCTGAGTGTGAGTTTTTTTTCAGGTAATGCTAATCCCATAGGTTGCTATTGGTGATATGGCTGTTCTGAAAGTAGCATAGCTGTACCCAATGATATTTGTTGAGGTTGTTCGATGTGATAGATGGCTTTTATTGCTGCGGCCGCTCTTTCTTTAACGTGGATATTGTAAAATGTTAGAGTAATTTGGAGGGTGACTCCGAGATACTTGAATTTCGGCGCTAATTCTAGTGGCTTGTTGAGCAGGGTCATAGTGTTTTTAAGTGCATGCCTTCCTTCTTTCCTGAAGGTCACCTGTTTGGTTTTGCTGTGGTTAATTTGTAGGCCATTTCTTTCTGTCCATGATGTGAGCCTGTTGAGGACCTCTTGGAGTTCTTCTATGTTTTCCGAACTTATTGCCATGTCATCCGCATAAAGTAAAAGCGATGCTGAGGTATCTATGATTATTTCTCTGATGTCTGCTGTCATGTGCTTCTTCCCTTTCGGAAGCAGAATTGACTCTCCGTTATCTGGGAATCTATTTCCTCTGTAAGCCTGTTTGTTAAGATTTTCATGAAAAATTTGAAGGATGTATTTTCGAGAGCTATACCTCGGTATGAATCAGGCTCATCAGTTTCTCCTTTCTTGAACATCACTTTGATTGTTGACGACCTCCATTGTTCTGGGATTTCCCCAGTGAGAATGCATGTGTTGAATAGTTCTACCCAGTAGTCTAGCATGACAGGCAGAGAGTCTTTTAGGTGTTCATTGCAGATGCTGTCAGGACTGAGGGCTTTTCCATTTTTTGCTTTTGTTATTGTAACAAGAATTTTCTGTCTTGTTATGGGGGTGTAATTTTCCGTCATTGTTACTGGAGTTAATTCAAACGCTGTTGACTGGTATTGATGAATGAGAATGCTTCTGAAATGGTTTTCCCATGTTTCCACATAGATATTGCTCGTTACTGGTGGTTTTGGTTTCTTAAGCATTAGGAATGGGTCATTTTGAGCGTTTGCAGCGCGTATCCTGGCATCTTTTTCAATATAATCTGTTCTCGTCTTTTTGATTAGGGATTTATATTTCCTTCTTTGTTCGGCGTATTGTACCAGATGATTCGGTTTCGATGAGTTCTTCGCTCGAAGTAGTGCTAGCAGGGTCTTTTTCCGTTCATTGTAACAGTCTTTATTGAACCATGGTTGTGATATCCTTACTTTCTTTTGAGTTTGACATGATTGAAGGGTTTTTGTACTCGTCTTAATACCTTTTCATTTGTTACGCTATCTACCCATCTGATCTTCATCATTCTCCTGTGACCCCACATTTCAAACGTTTCAATTCTCCTCTTATCTGCTGCTCCAATAGTCCATGTTTCACTTTCATAGAGCACCACGCTCCGTACAAAGGCTTTCTAAAATGACTTTCTAATACCTATATCTATATTTGATGTCAACAGATTTCAATCCTGTAGAAATGCTTTCCTTGCCTGAGCCAACCTGCCTTTTATTTCATCTTTGCTTCGTCCATCACTGGTTATTTTGCTTCCTAAAAACCAGAAGTCTCCTACTTTCTTTAGCTTTTCACCTGCCAATTTGATATCTATAGAGGTTTCTTATTCCTTTCTGCTGGATTCTATTATTAATTATTGATGTTTTTTAGCAACATATAGATGTCTCTACTGAATTAGAATGTATAGAAAACTTGTTACCACCGTGTCCTCGCTAATCTCAGATTGACCCCCAAACCTATAACATATTCCTGTTTAAAATGGTCAGAGCGCGCCACTGTTTGCCACGGTGGGTGAGTGGTTATCGTGTAGGACTGCCAACCCCAAGCTTGCAGGCTCGCTCCTGGCCATTGTTAAGTGATTATTGAAAGGCGACAAATATCACGATACGCTTGTCATACGATGTTGGCATGTTAAAGAACCCATATGAATTCAGTAGGCCGTATTCATAATGGCAAAATTAATCTCGGGATTTTCCGCCAACACAAAGTTCCTCATTTCTCTACTAGAAAGCGCTATGAAAGACAAGGAGGTTAGATACCTAAGCTTCTTGACACTTCAAGGAGCATTAAAATTCGGCATGCAAGGTACCCTCTGGGCGTCAATTAGCAAAGCTTGCACCCGGCATCCGAGGCCATACGATATTATTATTATTATGATTACTGTTTGTAATGTTACCAGTATTTCGTTTCTAACCTGGCCGGTTTTATTATGACACTACTCACCTATTTTTCCTCTTGACTTGACCAACATGATTGTCATATTCGCTTTTTGATGGTGGAATATAATCACAAAGGCGACCTTTCCTAATATAAACTGGAGAGGTAACCAAAGCCAATATAATAATATTATGTTTGTAAATGTTTGTGTCCCGTGAACACAAACAAGACAAGCTACACAACATTGCCTGGAAGGTACCGAGCAACTGACAGCTCAACAAAGAATAAATAAACGCAAATGCCGTATCCCAGGTCGGGGGTTATATTTTGCTAGAATAGCGATTCGAAGACGTTTCACAGGATCTAAGGCAAGTTTTCAAACATTGAAACGTTCTAAAACAGGACTGCCCGTTCCGCTGCCGTTGGCTAGTGTGATTTCTTCTCCTTAACACTACAAAACACTTGAATTGTTATTTTTTTGTTCGCCATTCATCATCGGCTGGCAGTCCGAGTTCCCCTTGCCACACTCTTCAAATTGGCCGCGGAGCTGTCCTCGCAAACAAAAGTCTCTGTGAATCACGTGAGGTCATTGGCACCCTGAGCAGCTCCGAGATTGCATTATTTCTCAAAAAGACTGGGGCGGAACAATGTCGTCACTCAATAGCTCTGGCGTGAGCGAAATGTTGCTGGATATCCTTCTAAGCAGGTATATAAGACCAGTGAAGTGGGGCTGGGTTGTTCAGTAGAGAGTTCAGAGTAGAATCGAGTTGATTTCATTCAAATTGACTGACAGCTGTAAGCAGCCAGCGACAGTGTGTGTGTGGTGGCTTCGGTGGCGTAGTTGGTAGCATACTGAGCTTATATACACAAGATCACGGGTTCAAACTCGGCCGAAGTTGTCGGATTTTTTAAGAGCGTTAAATACCCCTCAGTGTGCCGTTCTTCGGAGAGGAAGTAAAGCCGGTGGTCCCATGTCATAGATTTATGGCATGATAAAAAACCTTCCACTAATTACACTTGTGTGGAGCTAAATTATAAGATATATTTGACTAACGCTCTTAGGTTCCAATGTTCGTCGCCAGGAGCCCACTGCGGTGGCATTTAGTAAACAAGTTCAGAAATAGTTTGTCGTTGACGGTGGCGGTTGGTAGCAAAAGTTAGAACTACTTGAAAAATATAATGTTTGCAGTCCTTACTTGAATTTTAAAAAAGATAACACACTCTAATACGGCCATCATAATTAACGCCGGTTATCTGACAGGTTATACACACACCCAAAGTACACGGGGCTACATGACCGCGTTGTCGCAGCCCCTAAACTGAGGAACCAACCAACCGTGTGTGCTGCAGGGCTGAACATATCATTCGAATATTCGCCAGTTCGAAACTCGAGTAAATTATTAGAATATTTGAAGAATTACCATTTTTTTTTAAATGTGGATGTTCGAGTACTTCGTTGTTCGAATCATTCAAAGTACTCGAGGATTTCAAATAGTCGATTATTAAAATTAATCCAACAGTTCAAATATTTCAATTAGTGGACCGGTTCTCGAAGCAGGGAGTGATCCCCTTCCCCGTTCAACATGATCGATCCTTATAAATGAATATACCGTAGTTCAAAACAAGCATCTCATTTCTTTCTGTTTCCTTTCTTCTAGTTTATCATCCGAACATTTGAATGGTCGAATCATCCGATTATTGACTGAGTAGT